>JBCFYV010011164.1:2703039-3303039 GCA_039000515.1 Timema cristinae | reverse complement strand
AAAATTGGAATACAATTAGGAGTTAAAGGCACTTCATTACGAATTTGTTAAAATAATTACGGTCAAATTCTTTAAAATACTTATTTAATAGCTAGCTTACGGAAAATAGTTTCGTTTTATGAAATTTAGATTTTAAAAATGTCTTACTGCTTTTATTAACAATGCTCATGTGAGTAATTGCATATATTTTTCCGAAGCTTGGGACAGCCATCTTCTTAACAAGTACAAATAAAATTATAAATCATAAAATAATAACGTTCTTATTCCCTCAATGTACTTACCGGAACAATATAATAACTTAGAGTATATATATCAAGCGTTGACTGTAAGTAAGTGACAGTGTAAATTAACATATCTACTATCGTGTAATCATGCATCAAATAAGATCTGTAAGAACATAACGTGTTGAGTTGTGGCTACGTTTGGTAATCAAAACTTTCACAACTAACAATTTGTTTAAAAAGAAATTCTTTAAACTTTTTAAATTATTGATATACTAAATTAAGAAAATAACCCGTTTAAATAATTCTTTTTTTTGTAAGTGACATCTGTAATTAACTTAAATATCCCTCACAAACGAGAGATTTAAAAAAGGATGCGTTTTCATCACAAATTAAGATTGCCAACCAGACAATAAATGAAAGCAGTTTATGACGTCATACAAACCATGTTTGCTTGTGTTCAAGCACAAGTATTTACAAAATACATACAATTTAATTTGAGAATAATATTTCTAATGTTTATTTATCTAAGTTACAAAATACATCTTTATATTTTGATAGCATATAACTTTTGATTTTTTATTTCATACAATATAATAATGCTTGTTCTGAAAATTGAAAAATGACACCTGGACACGGGAATCGAGCCTGGCACTTTGGCTTAGTACACCAATGCTCTTACCACTGAGGTATCCAGGATTCGTCCCGTTCCCAGGGTCATTCTTTATTCATATTTTAAGACAAAGCTTATTATGGAAATCGTTGGCTATAAATGTGTGATTTATAATACTCAGCTATCAGATAATGCAGCCATCTGTGACTCAGTAGTTGACTTATGCGCCACATGTACACTTATTATTATAATTGTTTGGGATACATCTTATTAAGAATCAAATAGTCGAAGCTATTATGTATGCATTTAGTGAGGGATCACTCCACACATATATCGTATTCTTAAAATTTAAAAAGGACACCTGGACACATACATCCACATACACCTGCATACATAATAGCTTCGGCTATTTGATTCTTAATATTGCTTGTTGCTACAACCACGAAACAAAAAAAAATTGGTGTGTGTACTTATGTACGCGCGTGAGAGGTTATACTTCTTTGGCATCAATTAAAAATAGTTTTTAATTGCATGCAAATAATTAATTACAATAAAATGATAAAAAGACTTGTTAAGGATAGTCAACACAGTCAATAAAGTTCAGTTTAAATTTGAAAAATTAAATAAATAAATATTTATTTTCTTACATTAAGTGTAACATAAATTCTCTCACTATTCGAATGTTATTTTTAAATTATGTCCACTGCCATAGCATCTTCCGGTAATGACTGAATTGGAACTTCAGTTATCAGTGGCTTATGATAACTAAAATATGATACGAGAAGTTTTGTAGTAACAGCGTTGAGATATCATGCAAATACAGCATCTATGGTAGTGCCATGTCGTGTTGTCGAAATCAGAAGATTATTATTCATGGCTAGATTCAAGTCATTTTGGAGGAAATCAATAAGTGGACGAGCATCTTCACGGGAAAAATTGACGTTGAAGTCTCCACTTAAAATTACCGGTAACTTGTTTTCTCTTTTACCAAGATATTCTCCTCCAGCTGTTGTATAGGGCCATAATATTCTTTTCAGGAAATGAATGATGTCGTTCATTTTTTGATTTGGAGTAATGTAAATTACCATCAAAACAATTTTGTTGCCATCTTCCATTTTGCATTCAGCTACACAAAACTCACCAACTGATGTCACGGTTGAACTTGCCGATTCCACCTGTCTTACAGTCATATCAATGTTTGGAGTAATCATATTGGTAGTGTCGTGCATATTCTGATAAATGGCAACTCCTCCAGCTCGAACGTTTGATCGCTTATATTGTATTATGCAATTGAAATTTGGTATATTGGTCGACTCTTCATTGGCTAACCAGGTTTCATTTAAAAGTAAAACATTTGATTTTTGCATAATTGGATCAATGAGATCAATGGAATGAGCATGGAGACTTTGACAGTTAAAAGTATATATTGTCAACCCTCTCCTTTGATTAATAAAATCTAACAGATCATTGGTGATAGTTTGTAAGCGATTAAGCGAGAGTCTACGGAATTCTTCTTGAAGACTATTCATAGCTGTGGATGCTCTTCGGCCATGATAGAAAGTTTTATCATTGTCTTTTGTTGTAATGTACAAACCTTGAAGACTAGTCACCCGCGTCAATGCAACATACACTAATGACAGTTGATGCTTTTTATCATATTCATAAACAATCTCAGGGTATGTACTTCCCTGAGATTGATGAATGTAGTTGCGCAAGCGCAAACTAAAGGTAGATGCGATCGTTTAACGTTTATCGTTTTGTTGTTATTAAGTGGAATAGTTGCAGCAGTTGTACTAATTTGATGAGAAGCTACATGTCCAGCGACTGTTTTCTTTATTTTTTGACCAATTTTTTGTGAGTCTGGGAAATCAAGCCATACAACATTCACATCTCCTTCATCATTAAATTCAAGATGAACTAATTTTCCAACAGTTCCATTTGCTAAGCCATCTGACACATCGATGTTTGTTGTAATCATATAAAAAACATTCGGCACAAATACGGTTTCATAAGGCAACCCTCCAGTATCAACGAGCGACATTTTATATAATTTTTGACGTAGAAAAGCTGTTTGTTCTGCTGAAGTACAACCAACAAATACGTCTTTAGCAATTGAAGTAGTTTTATTTTGAGCAGCACTTAAAATTCGGTTATTATATCTTGTGACAGCCTCGTTTGTATTGAATAATCTGATTCCATGTGGACATTCTACTTCGGCCTCTTGAGTTGTTACAAATCGCGATTCCAATAAAATTAATTCGCGATCGTCGAGTTGTTGACCATTCCCAATTTTTGTCAATATTGAAGAAAACTCTTGGTTTGCCTGCCGCATAACTTGATCTAATTCATAAAATTTGAATCCACGCCATAAAATAGGTCCAACAATTTTCTGCTTCTGCTGTTTGTAAATTGGAGTAGATAGTACTGGTGGTAACTGGCGTAGATCTCCAATCAAAATCACATCTAAACCACCAAATTAGTTTTGAAATCTCCAGTAATATGCTTCAATATTGAGTCAATCTGAAGAAGTAATTCAGCACCAATCATACTTATTTCATCAATGATTAACACTTTGACGTATTCGAATAGTGCTCTATATTGATGAGCTACTTCAGTGCTTAGTGGAAGTAATCTCGACAAAGATATTTTTAGGGTAGTATGTACGGTAGTTCCGTCAATGGCAACAGCAGCTTTGCCTGTTGAATCACAGGCGATGTACGAGTTACAGCATCATCATTCTCATTATATCGATTATAAATTTCCATGATAAGTTTTATGACGAATGTCTTACCACATCAAGCTGGACCCGTAAAAAATATTTGAAATGGACTACGGTTTGGAGTTAATAGATTTGAAATGACATGTAGCAAGAGCTCTATTTGCTTATCATTTGCCATTCTCATCAATTCGTAAAACTCTATATTTGGCATTATATTTTCTCGTTTTTTAGCGATAGGTCCAAATTTATTAAGTACAGCTAGACGAAGATCACTATTCATATCGGAAAGAGGATTGTTATATAAATTTTGAAATGGATTTGGTTCAGATGCGATGTTAGCAACATCTTGTACTTCAGTTTCATCATTGAAACCATCTTCTCGGCATAAATTTCGAGAAATTTCAATTACTTTCTGGATATCCAAATTAGATTCAAATTCTTTTTGTTTATTTAAAATTTCAATTTCATTCCTATTATATATATCGATAAATTTCATTTCATCGAGTATTTCCGCATCTTCAATTTCGGAAAGGAATATTAACGTAACCATTTCACGTTTATATTCATTAAGATCTTGTCCCATATCAAAATTTCGGTATCGGATAACACGTGGCTTTTTTCTTTTTGTGTAAGTACCATCTGCTTTAATGGTGTAATTAGCAACAAACTGGGCAAGAGTAATATTTTCCAAATCTTCGTGTTGTTGTTCATATTTGTCAAACCAATTTTCTTTCCAAATATTAGTCGAATCTTCTCTTACGCCTATCACGTCTAATTCTTTTTGTGTTTTTCTTATACGTTGACGATCAAATGGCCACATATTAGGAATAGTGGTGACAACAGTAGAACACTTTGACATCGGTTCTTGCAAGAGATACCAAGCTGCCATTTGACTTGTTATCTCAACACTATTGAGCATATTTACACCTATTTTCCTTGTAATTTCAACGACATCAAACTCTGGATGTTCATTCATAGTTCCAATAATCAATCGCTGAAGATGACTAATGCCTCTGTGAGTTTTATTGACATACTCTGCGACATAACTAGCACATGAATATTCTTCGGTAATGAATTGGATATCCATATTGGATTTAACAATGTTAAATATAAAGGGGTTAAAACGGATATGCCATTTTTCACATGGTTGACGCTTAACAAAAACTCGTGGCCTCTTAATTCCAGCTCGAAGTATATTGTGATAATCATCATCTGAATTAATATTGTTACTCTTATAAAAAGAATCAATATCATGATAATCATTATTTTCCAAATTAATTCGGATATCTTTGTAACGTTTAGCATAGTTCTTGAAACCAGGCTCCTCTTTCTGCATAGGTAATAAAATTGTAGTAGATCGACAAGGCATAAAAGGTGCTTCAAATCTGCAATGCTGAGGTTGATTCGCCACTATTTTCTTATAGCATGTGAATGTATGTTTATGTCTTTGTAATTTAATGTTACCTGATGCTTCTAGAGATGAAACAGATATCAAGTAATCAATTAATGTGATAGAATCCAATCTATTTTTATCAAGTGCATCCATTGGAGCATTAGCTAGCCACAATAGTATATGTGCATGTGGACTACCACGATGCTGGAACTCAATATGTTTAAAATAATGAACAACATAATATTTCCCAAATGGACAGAATTTTGGTGATTGTAAAAGATTCATTAATACATTGACCAATTTGTTAAAATATATAGCACAAGTAACTGCATTCTCATTGACAAGAGTTGTTTTTTCAAGATAATGAAGAAGCTAGGCCATTTCTTCTGAAATAGTTTCACCGTTGTGTTTGAATTTGTAGAGCTTTTGGAGCAGAGCGTTCCATCCAATTTCATTGGCACTGACAGTAAGAAATATAGTCAGTTTTCCAAACCGTCTGATCATAGCAAAAAGATCTTTTTTAAGATCCATCCAATACCATGTTGAATTTGGAATTGATATTAGAAACGCAAGATTGGTTTCTATACAATTATGAACGTACTGATCATATTCTATTTGTTTCCGAGTAATTTTGGTATCTTTACCAACGTGTTTGAACGCAATTGAGAGAGAATCACGAACTCGCATCCTCATAATCTTCATCGCCATATATAGTAAATGATACGGTGTAACTGCACGACGATCAGATCGTCTTTGCTCACTAGAAGCCATCATGAAAGGGGTTACTTTAACACCATCCCTAAAATTACGGAACTGACCCAAGTAAATTGTGGGAAAGGAAAGTTCCTCTGCATGTTCATCAAATAATAAACTTTCAGGTACATTGTCTTCACCAGGTGCAATACGTAAGTATTGCTCTTCATTCCACAATAATGTCTGCAGTTGAGCCGTAAAACTTTCTTATATAGGAATATGTTCGCTGAAATCTTCTTGCTGAATTTCATCGTGAATTTGATTATCATTAAAGAATGACTCATCAACTTTAATATCGTACATAGATAACAATGGTGATGGAATTAAAAATCGTAGCCAACTTTTAATAGTACGCTTATTAACAATACTTTGTAAGTAGCTAGATCGATGAATTTTCTTACGTTTGATATGTACATTTATACAATAGTCATCATCAATATTCCTTGGAAAAGATTTAACCATATTATTAACTGAAATAGGAACATTAATTATTTGACCGAAAATACCGTACTGACTATTAACATGCCTCAATCTTCTGATTTGCATGAAAGGAATACGAGGTGAAATTAGTCTTTCAGAAACAAGATCTATAGGTGGTAGATGTTGAGGTACATCTGGATATTTAAAACCATTGAATGTGGACATTAAAGGAATATTCTTCTTGTTTAATGCTTGCACGCATGTGTTGCAAGGCTTCGTAATTTTCACTGGTATATTAGGTATAATTTTTGTTAGAATTTCCTTATGTTCAGGAGACGGCCTTTTCAAATCATCTTGAAACCACAACCTGTCACATACTGAACATGGATATCCAAAAGGATTGTCTAGAAACTTTTTTTTAAATTCCTGATGAGCTCTTTTTAATCATCGAAAATTACTATACGGCAAAGAAGTATCTACGTCTATTTCAATTTGTTCCTCGATGGGAGTATTAATAAACAGTTCCGGAGAATTGGAATGAATGGCTTGTCCGTCTGGTGGAGATAATTCCTGATCCATAATCGCGTCTTGATTTAATAAATCACCCTCCTGATCGTGTACAATGTATTGAGTGGATAAAATATGTACATTCGGGGCATCAGCTAATTGCTGAATAGTTTCTTGCGCTTGAAGCAGTTGGTTTGGCTCCATGTCTGCTAATAAAGTATTTTCTGATGTACGGTGATCATACAGCACAGGAGAATTAGCCATATGCACCTCAGCTTGTACAATTATAGAGTTGCGATGGTCGTGTGTTGAAGTAGATAAAAATGAGTCGTGTAAATTATCACCATCATGATCAGCAATACCAGTACTGGACACCGTTGAGACATCTAGTCGATTTGTACTAGCACTGGTAGTAGCTAACTGAAATGATGGTTCAAAAGTCCTTATTCGTGAATTTGAAGTTGACGGGATTGATAGAATCTCAGTCACGGATGATTCGTTTACTTGTGAAAGCATTTTTTTTCGCAGCCTACAAGCACGAGTATGTTCTGCTCCTGTTTTTTTATTGTTTTTTTTTACTGACAAGCCTTGCCGAATTTTTTCAGCTTCCTTGGCAGGTTTATTTCGATTGTAATAGTTTTTACACATTTCCGCATTTGTTTTACCCATCTTGAAATCTGGAATAGAAATTGAATAGTACCATTAATAGTCATCAAATCTAAACTAAAAGAATCTTAGATTGATGAATAAGATTTATTGTAGAGAACTAGATATTAGAAATTAATAATAAATATTTAAAATTGAAATGTAAAAATATATATATAATTATTAAAAATAAAATTTAGAAAATAATAAATAAATATATATGAGATAATTTGTACTAAATATTATAAGATTCTTAATTTTAAATATTTGTTATTGATTATTTAATATTTTAAAAGTAAATGAATACATTTAATAATAAATTCAAAAATTTAATTCAAGTTTATTAATTTTTTAAATACTTATTATTTTCTTAATTTAATATTCACTTTTCATTTTTATCAAAAAGTTTTCATTAAATTTGTTCATTCATTTTTATAAATATTTATTATTTATTCAATTTAATAATAAATATTAAAATGAATATTTTAATTTGATGTTCGATTTAAATTTTTATCACAAATTTTTTATTAAATGTTTTATTAATTTTATTTCTATATTTTGTAAATATTAAATAACCAATAATAAATATTTAACAAAAATAATTTAATAATACTTAGTATTAATTATGTTAAATAATAATATTTTAATTTATATCAATAAATAATACATACGGATAGTTAACCTCAATTATATTGGAGCACTTGAAAAAGTATATAAGCACAATTTTTTTCACTAATATTTACGAATAGTAAATAATATTAATCAAAATATTCAATTTAAATCACTACTGGGCCTGGATTCACCAAAGGGAGCAAATAGTTGCGCCAGCGCAAGTTTGAAATATGTTCCAAATCCCTATTCACTAAAAGGAGCAGGCACAATTTGAGAGCAAAGTTGCGCCTTTTATTTGCCACCACTCAAGAGTAGGCGCAACTATTAAATCATGATTGTCACTTCAATAAATTTAAATGGCGGCATATTATTGTATTGGCTTAAAATACAATTAGTTACATAACTGTACTCCAATTAATAATGAATTAATTAAAATAACAAAACGTATGTCAAGCAAAAAATTTGTTTCAATTTAGACAGTGGTAACAAAACAATTACGTACCTTTTATTGTTGGATTTTTACATTCAAACAACGCAATGGCATTTCTTCCAGTATTACAAAACAAAACTACGAACTGTGTAATCTTCGTCTAGATCCAAAGAGGTTTGTATTCCTCCAAGTCCAAAGACATCTCGTCACTAAATATGGCAGTTAAAATAACTTTAAAATTAGTTTTAAAGTTTCTATAAACATTAATGTTTTATTAATGGAACTTAAACTTTAAATAAATAATATAAATAAATACAAAAAAAATAATATCTTAATCTATATCAATAAATAATACATACGGATAGTTAACCTCAATTATATTGGAGCACTTGAAAAAGTCTATAACCACAATTTTTTTCACTAATATTTACGAATAGTAAATAATATTAATCAAAATATTCTATTTAAATCACTACTGAATATAATTTATTAGCACATATATAATTCGCACTTGTATGAAACTAAAACACGTGTTGTGAATGTAGAAACTAGAAACATGTGGATAAATATTATATATATGAAAACAGTGATCAGAGGCGACGAGCGTACCAACATGCGCGACTAACAGAGGTTCTATTTCTATTTTGTTGGTAGCTTTTTTTTTCGATACTTAATGAGCGGTTTAGCTTCAACCTGTTACTTTTGTGTTACAGTGATGCGCGCGCATCTTAAAATTTAACTCTCATTATTTTTTCATAACGCGCCTAAAGAAGTATAGCTTCAAAAACTCATTTGTTTTATTAAAAAGTTCTGTTAATATAATTTTCTAAGAAAAATAATATTGTTCACAATACTTAGGGATGTATTATTAGAAACGTTAGATAATACTTTTGATTGATAATATATTATTACTAAGCAAATAATAATTATTTACACAGTAACACTAGCGACTTTCAAGAAATGTTGACAATAAAAACCTTCTGATAGCTGTTATTTACAACCACTCCTACTCTGGATGGACTGTTGCTCATGTGTAGAGAGAATAAATAGCTAAAACGAATTTTTTGGGGGTAGGGTTGTAGGTTGGTGGTAAATAACCGGTTAGAAGAAACCACGTTTCAACAAAACTATATAATTTTAAGAATAATACTGCTACTTGTTCTTTGATATAAGGGTTAATATTTGATGTAATTTTAATTGTTTTCTTCTGATAAGTTTGTAGAATACACTACACATTTATTTTGACAGGTTTGGTTCGAGATTTTAAACACTTACTAGAACTATTTATAGGAACAAACTATATAATATTATTTCTACCCCCATCTCTCATATATTTAAATATTTGTTTGAGACATAAAATGATTTGTTTACATTTGTTTGTATATAATGATCTAAACTATGGTTTTTTGCTTTTTTATAGCAAAAAAGAGCATAAATTAAATACTAAACACTGTTACATGAACAAAGTGAAAAAGGGGAACATCTTGGCTTACCAAAGAACACAGCTACCCAATTTCCCATACTTCCATTTAAAAAGTGTGTTTGCTTGTAGTTTGGCAACTATTGACCTAGTAACAAATATATTATAAATAAAAGGTATTTTACCAGTATCACAATTTTATGATGAGTTTTTCGTACGACAAATATTTGCAAATTTTGATGTACACACATATGTAGAGTATGGTCAACTTTATTTTCCCACATAAACGAGATGCGCCGTTTGCTTATAGAGTTAAACAGTAGCTATATAAAATATTTAACCACACTTGTTAGAGCTAATATCAATAATATCTTTTTCAAAAAAATGTTTGGCCCTTAATTAAATTACCCTTCATTTTATAGGTAGCTAGATATATATTTATAAAAACAGTTGAATATTGTGAACAGCCTATATACCGAATTGTATCCTTATAGATACATGTTTTTGGATCCAGCCCGAGAAACAATTACAAAGACAGACGGACAATATTGTTAAAATAAATTTTTGAGTTTCAGGGGCTTATTAAACATTAACCTTCATCAAAATCTTCAATTTCGTTTTCATGACGATCAAAGTATTTTTACTTTCTCCAAGGTATCACGAGACAGTAACCACTAAAACGTTTATGAAATAGATAATGTGCTTTTTAAGAAGCTTACCAAATCTAAAAATATCTCATACTATTTTGAAGATTTAGAAAAGATGACTATTTCTCTACCCTAAAACTTTATATCATGTTTAAATTTTAATCAAAATTATGAAGACTCAAATTGGTTGAATATTCATTCAAGCCAACTTTAAATTTACAATTCAAGTAAAATAAAATATATTTTACACTACATGTAAGTACTGATATGGTTTCCACCAATCTGGAGCAGCGCATATACTCAACCATTCTGCTGGTTAGTGTTTCCCGCTCACACACTCTGGGAGAAATCACTTCACCTAGGAAAGTTCTGAAAGAGTGGTAGTTCCCTGTTACTTTTCTGAGTGAATTTCCATGAACCAGTGAGAAAAATCATACACATCTTTCCTAGAAGATATATTATATTCCTTCCACAAATCATTTAAGAGGCAGAATGTACATGAAAACTACGGTTTTACTTTTCCTTCTAACAAAGATATGATAATAATTTTAATCATATTGTAATAATCTGTTGATTTGAGCCCACAAACATCGGATTTCCTTGAGAGAATTTTATCCCAATTCCACTGATGGTCATATCAATATACAAACTTAACCTAAAATCGACCACTTCTACAAAAATCTAATGGCTTGGTATTTTATAATGTTTCAAGAAAATTAAGTTGATTCAAACGTAGTTTGGAATTGTGTTGGGAATCGTATATTTGAGTAACACACCCCTAGAATAATAATGATATAGTAAATTAAGATAACAAAAAATAATTAGGATAAACCTACCTTATTAGATATTATATCTAAGCTTAAGACGATAAACTACAGAACTAATATAAAATTACTAAGAATTCTGTATTGAAACACTTTACTTCTTTCCTCATTTGTATTAATGTCGTGAAACTATTCGTGAAAAACATAACACAACAGTCAGTATGTAGGCCTACTAGTTCGGTTATATAAGTCATCTCATGTGTGTAGATAATTATGGGCTACTATGTGGTCAAGGTCTGGAACTCGTTTCAGGATACGTTAGATAAATACAACAAAACACGCAGTAGATGAACTCATCGCGTGCAGTGCTCCTAGTGGGAGATATATACACCAAGGAGATTGGCGTGATTAATCTCTGAAGGTATTTTCTTATTCTTAATTTTTTTTATATACTTATTCCACATTTCACTAACCTCATATTTTACTAATGGATTATGGTAGAAGAATAAATAAGGTTGAGCAGGTCTACCGACATTTTCGTATGAAGTGCGGAAACATTTAACTAAAAATTCCTCAGTACACCAGGTTTCATATTTGAACCTTAACTTACCCATTATTTATAAACTATACGAGGTGAAAGGTGCCTAAATTTATAAATATGTAAATTAATGGAAACCAAATAATAAAATTAATCACAGAATATATTTTTCTTACAAGGAAATATATAAAAATAAATAATTGTTATTTATTTTAGTATCTCACACTACTAAGATTTTAAAATATACAAAAATCAAAAGAACAAACTATTAAATAAGTTATAACTTTTCATATATAATTATTATTTAATTAATGTGTCTTGTAAAATAAAAAATTGTTTTTAGGTTAATCAATAAACTTGCCATTTTGAGGTTAGATGGAGAAAGTGCACTACATTAGCGTGAAGACGATGAGAAAACCCACACGTATAAATCATAACCATAATTGTCAACCCCAATATTACAAACCTGGTACTTTAGACCACATAGCCATTGATGCGCAATTTATACAATAGTAAGATAACTTCAACATTCGAATGACAGACACCCTTTGTAGAGAGAATAAAGTATAACATTAAACTAATACTAATGTTTAATGACGTAATTAACGTGTTCTTTTGTGATCAAAATAGATGGCAAGAAGCGCATGAAGAGGACATGACACGATGAATATCATAAGATTCAGTGTAATTGCTCGTCACAATAAAACAAAACAAAAATCACAAAATGATGACGTTATAACTGTAGACAACCTTTTATTGTGTTGAGACAGAACAGCATCTTCACTTGATCTCTTTGATTGTATAATGATAAATAATGTTGCGTTATTTTTATCTAATTGTCTCAAGAAAACACAAATCTTGTGAGTTATATAAGTAGACCAAACTATAGCAGGGTTGGCCAACATTATTATTTAAGATTATTTTTTATTTGATGAAACGTGTACGGTCGAATTATAAGTTTTCGAACTAAGCAATGAAATTTGTACAGTGATAATTTTAAACACCTAAAGGAAACAGAGTTATTCCAATAGTTGCTTATATAAAATACAAGAAATTATAAATATAATTGAAAAATTACAAATATGTATATACAAATATAACACTAAATCAAAATAATACCCTTTATTCGGAAGTAAGAATTTTACTTGTTTCCAGACAAAACTGCAGTACAATAATGAGTTTTTGATGTTGCAAGTCGTACGATGTTACTGCTATTCTCAAAATGCCAATAAAATAAAAATCAAGTTTGCGTTTTGGATGTGTTTTTTTAAATTGTTTATGATAGAAAATGTGTATACACACAAGTAGTTAGTTTCTAAAAATTCTGTAAAATAAAATGCAAGGTAATGATATTTAGAATACAATCGTCAAATAATAAATGCTGGAACTCAGGGTTATTACAATCAATAGCTCTTTCTTTCAGGAATTTTGCTAAGATCATCCTCTTTATTAATTTTTATTCATTTATTTTATTGTATCGTTGTCAAATAGTTATTATATTTTTTAAGTAAGCTCATTCCCATGTTCTGTATTAATTTTCTTAAACGTAAATATCATGTATATCACAATGTCCTCCAGCATTGAATATTCGCTAAAACTTTTAACAATTCTCCATTGAAATAATCCAAATGCTCTGTAAAGGATTCGAAATTAACAAATGTTTTACCTTTTATTTCACATACGAATGAAGCTCTCTAAGTCACTACTCGTCACCCGGGTTTAAACAATTTGACAATTTCTCTGAAAATTTTGATCAAGATCATAACTTATTATTAGGGATTTACCTTTCCTTGTAGGTAGATGAGATTTAATTCATTCAGTTTTTCAGTGATATCACAAAGAAATGGTAAATTCACCCACCATTAATCATCTTTCAAATCATCGTAATGTTATCCTAGTGATGTTAGTATGTCCCTATCGTGTAAGCTGTAACCATAATGGATTAAAGCAAAGTTGGCTTTCTACGTTTCAGGATAAACTGTGGGTGTAATAGATGGAAATTATAGATTTATGAAAATAGACAAGGTCTGGCCACATATTTTAACCAAATTTAAATTAGTATACGCAGAAATCCAACCTGGAATCCCTTTACTTATCCCGTGTCAGATGTCATTTTTCAATCATATTCAATTAAATCACGCCTAGTCTACTCATTATTCACCCATTTTTAATTCTCAAATCATTAGATTGGTTTTATTGGATTTAGTTTTTTATAATACATTTTATTTTTCGAACTTTGACTTACTATCAAGTAATAGTCTAAAGAAGGTCGATTAATTCTCAAATGTTTAATATTACATTTAATTAGTGTAAACATTTTGATTAAGTACATTATTAGCACTAATAGCTCAGTTGCATGCATACTGTACTCTTCATTCGTGATGTCACCGGAATAACAACAAACTTATACTAGAAAGACCATATTGTTGGTGCATTATCAATTTTCAACTTGAATTCTTAATCATGGTGACTAGTATAAAATGTTATCACTCTTACTCAAGAGTTTAAAGTTAAGAACCTGTATATAAATAGAGAGCATAATTGTCTGGTAGAAACTGGATATTATCTCTACCAATTATAAAACAAAGTATAGTGCAAATAATTTTTTTTCTATCGACTATTACCGGCAGGGTCTTATAATATTGAACAAAATAATTAAATTGAATTAAATTGATGTTTTTAAAGATGTGGTTTTAAAACGTGAGACTAATTGTAAATTCTCCTTTAGAATTTGAGATTAATTATTTTTCTATATTGGCTTGATCACCAAACCCAAATAATAATAATAATAATAATAATAATAATAATATAATAAATATTAAATTTCTTTAACCTTATGTGCTGGCCAACAGTCGTAAGACCTATAACAGGCCAGCACTGAAAAGTACACACATAATACATTACAATACATATATTTACACACGAAAAAATTATAGACAAAAAATGGATAAATAATGTTATATACTGATGAATATTACGAGATAAAAAAGTAGTTAATAATAATTAGGATAAAAAAGTAACATTAAAAACAAATAACTAAATAGTAAGCATTAACATTATGTAAAAATTAGATCAGAATATTGTAAGTTTAAATAATATAGGCAAAACCTCTACATGATAAATTATTGAGATGGGATCAACCTTAAATAACTCTCTGAGTTTAGTTTTCCTTTTATGATAAAATAGAATTCGACAAATCTAGAATTGGCGCTATGGATACAACGACCTATAGGGCTCATCTTAAAAGAGCTTTCGAGAAAAAACAATTTAGGATTACGAGAAGCCCGAGAAGGGATATGAACGCCTACCTGATCAAGGGCAAATTTGCAAGAAATTTTGTTATTGATCATATTAAAAACAAAAAGGGCATCACAATAAAGTCTATGCGAGAAGAGAGTTTGGAGTCCTAATAGGTTTCGAATTCTGTCATAATCATAATAAATCCGTTACTAAAGTATTTATCATAGCAGCAGCAACAAATTTTCTTTGAACGTTTTCTAACTTAAGAGAGTCAGTTAAGGTAATAGGAATTCCAAGCAACAGTAGCGTATTCTAACTTAGATCTAACCAGGACGTAATACAACATAAAAAACAGTCAACTTTCTTAAATGATGAAGTAATAAATTTAATAAGCCCAAGTAATTTCAATGACTGGGAAATGACATGGTCAACATGATAGTGGAAAATAAAGTTTGTTATCCAGGAGGACACCAAGATCATTTATACAAGGTGTACGAACTATGTTATCACTGCCCAATTTATAAGTAAAAAAGAAAGGATATATATAATAATAATAATATAATAATAATAATAATATATAGTACCTTTTTTAAACATTACAGTGACGATTCCTTTGCGAAGCCTCTTACTCAGAACCCTAGATTTGTAACCTGGTGCACCGACCATTATACCACGGAGTCAGTTATATTGAACATAAATCATAACAAAGCAATCAGTAGACAATTTGGACGTCAATTAAGGTATTTTAATAGAGACTAACCAATCAAAAAAATAGTAAGATCTCGCTCGGAAAGAACGATGAAAATTTTGGTCTTCCTCTACCCAAATATTCTTACGGATAATCTATATAGACTATGTGATATAACTACTAACGACCAGCCATTTTTTATTTACTTTCAATATGAAGCCTCTATTGAATACTAAAAATCTTACAATATACATAAAGGTATTAGAGAGTATTCAACAACCAGTAGGAAAAGTTTTCTTTTAAGACGGTCTGGAGTTAAAGGAAATGATCTATAGTTAATTTATTCTTGTCTGAGTCAGAATTGAGGGGAAATGCTGCCTTTTGCAGTGAATTCATCGTGTTCTGATATGCACCACTTTGTTAAAAGGTGGAAGAAAATAGTATGGGGCATTCGGGTGTAGTCTCTAATTTGTTTGAAGGGGGCAGAACAACGTATGCTACATTCAAACTAACTGGGCATTTTTCTGACGAATGAATTGTCGTGTGAAAGATATTGAAGCAAAGATTCACATCAAATTTACAGCAAAAATTACCTTTGATATTAAAGAAATAAGATTACAATGTAGCATAAGTCCTTAATTGAGGATCTTATACAGGCATAATTCTGAGAGATCTCAGAAACAACAATGTGTTCAAAGGAGCCGTACTTGTATTGTTCTCAGGAGACTTCCGCCTAAATCTATCGGTCATTCCCAGAGTCACTATACAAGTCAAGGTCGACACCTGATTGATAATATCTTACGTAAGCTTAAACTTGTGAAATTTTCCCTGTTAACAATAGTCAATAAATATACTTAATTTTCTATTTATTACCGAAACTGGCTATAGAGTTTCCATAGATCACGAAGGTAAGGTGTCGTTGAAACATTTCCAGATAGGTGGTGAGGTCAAGGGTATAGAGGAATAACTTATTTTTAATTTATCCACGATATTCTCTTTTATACAAAATAAGCCTCTTTAGGGTTCTAGAAGCATGCTATTTAGTTACAAAAATGAATGAATGGCAGATACAATTATAGTGTAGCTTGGCTATTTAGCTTAACACGATATCCTCGTCCAATTGACATTTTACTATTGCAGCAGAAAGCCCTCCCATGTTGAAGATGGCTGCGCTATCTGATAGCTTGTGATATTAATAGATCAAAAATATGTAAATGACAATTTACAGAAGTCTATCACAGACTTTGTCTTAAAATATAGGTGAAATATTACCCTTAAATAGGAATATTCCTTGATAGCTAATTGTTTAGAACTTTGGTGCATTAAGCCAAGTGTCCCAGGATCGATTTTAGTGTCCAAATGTCATTTTTCAATTTAAATTATTTATATTTTGTACCAATTTGAAGCCTTATCTTGCACTTACATACAAATAGGCACAACCATGTCAAGTATTAGAGTTCCCATTATCAATTCGAATTATCAATCTACATTTTTCAATTAAAATTGCGACACTCATAATTCCACTGTCTAATTTGTGCCCACCCCAAAGATTTTGTTTAATGACAGACGCTCCCAGGTAAACTGTCCTCATGAATATTAGAGAGGTGACTATCATGACTGTTTGCACTAAAAGAAATGGATCGTGATATCATGAACACCTCTGATTCCATGAGACCTACCCTTCCAGCTTGGATGCATGCAATTTCCTATCAATGTTTGCTATGCGATTACAATCAACAGAGTACCAGGAGGAAGAGGTTTATCTCTTTGGCAAGGGTTTCTCACATAAACAAATATATCTGACGTGTTCCCGTGATAATTCTAGCAGAAACCCATAACTTCTTGATCCTAACCTTCGGGGACTGGTGCTTTAAAATAACGATAGGACTGGTGACGTTGCCTTTCTGCAAAATCCTATAATGTTCTATAAAATAATCAAAAACCCATACTTTAATATATAAATTATTATTGGAGCAATATTATTAAATACATATTTGAATAATTTTGTATTTTATTAAATTTTATTTTAAAAAATTGCTATAATGTTAAACTAATATAAAAACATAACTTATTATTAGAATTTTTTTTAGTACATGGTAATTAATAAATCCTAGATACATTACCTAAAACTTTGTAACCTTGTCAACAAAATACCTAACAATCATAACATATGTTTCAATTAGACGTATTTTGAACAGAAACAATATTACAAATAAAGATAATTTCAAAAGTTCATCAGTTAAACTACTCCCGTTCATAGAAAATAAACTTTTCTAAATATATTTGATGACATCATACCAAACAGAAGGAACTAATTGAGGAATACTTGGAGGGGATCCAACTAATTACCTTGAATTTTCATAAAATGAAAACTGTTACGAAAATGCAACATCACCAGTCACAGAAGGCTAATGATGAAACCACAAACGTCGATTATGAAATGGTCTTACCTAAATTTTACTATTTTATTTCCATCAATTTATAAAAATATTCTGTGTGTCTAATTTTAAAATTGCAATAATTAATCTATATTAATTTTTTTATTTTGAAGATACAACTTTAATCGATTCCAAATTTGTATTATAGTATCATCACACCCATTTATAAAGCCTAATTTATGAATCCACTGTTCTCTAATAATAAACCATTCCCATGGTTCTGTTTTTTTTTTGTTGATTGTACCCTAGCTTATTGCAAGGTTGCATTTTGATTTTATATGTATATAAAAATTTATAAAATAAATACAAAATAATCTATTTCTGGTTAAAGAAAAATAGTGTTCCTAATTTCGTACAGGGTGTGCGATATTAGGCTTTCAATTATGTTACCTTTCAAATATGCTAGGAATGGTAAATAAAAGTCAAGCAAGCATTTAGTTCTAATAAAATGTTTTAATATTGTCATTGTGTTTAAAAAAATGTTATATTACAAAATTTTATATAAATATATCAAAATTAATAAGCCTTAAAGATCAGAAACATTATAGAAATTGTCACATGGAAAACTCATTTCAATTTTTTACCCCCAGCTTTGAGCATCTAAGCTTCCAAACAAAAGTCAAAGATAAATGATTTATAATAGTCTGTTCCTTAGCATTGCTCATTGCACCAAATACGGCGCTTAGTGCAGCTAATCCATTGTTATCCCCCACTGTCTGTTGAATATGAGTGGTTACAGTAAGGACATTCACAATCGTCTTCACTGTCCTCTTCATCTGTGGATACAGTCAGAGGCTCAGCCAACTCTTGTTCACTTGATTCTGAAGATAACACTTTCAGTTTCTTCCTATTATTTGTTGCATTTGTTTTCTTTATTTTGTCTTTTGGAACTGTATTCTTCTTCCTAACTAGTTTTATCCTTTCAGATGTTATTTTATCTCTGGTTTTTTGCTTCCCTTAATTGTTTTACCATCCTTATTTTTATTTTTTTATAATGTCTTCTAACAGTTAGTTTTGTAAGGCAAGCTTATAAGCTCCGTGGCAGGACAGCTTGTTCTCCCTATTGCTTTTGTGTTTTGGGCTTGTACTCTTAAGGAATGAAGAGGGCGATAGCAGCTGGAATTATTTTAGGAGTCCTAGAGCTGATAAATGTATACTGCTAGAACCGAGATGTTGGATGATGCTAGAACTAGGTTGTTGGACTTCTCTATAACCATGATGTTGGATGCCGCTAGAAACCAGGTTTTTGGATTACACTGGAATAAGTTTGTTGTATCGTGATAGAATCAGGTTGTTGGATGCTATTAGAACCAAGTTGTTGAATTCCGCTATAACCAGGTTGTTGGAAACCACTAGTTACAGTTCGTTGGTTGTTGGATAAGAAGTATCGTCAACACCAGCAACTCACGTGGTTGAAAAATTTCACGGTTGAGGGTAAACAAGCCAGTTATCAAGAAACCGTGTTCTGCTGTCGCAACTGTAGCTGATTTGTTGTAAGCTTGGCCCAACAGTCTTGGTATTTGATAGTGAGGTACAAATCTTCCTATGTTTTTCTTGAGATAATATTCTATTGATTGCGCGTAGTAAGACTTAAATGGTGCCATGAAAGCTCTGTCAAGTGGCTGCATTTTGTGTGAGCATTGGGGTGGCAAAATTACAATATGCACCCCATTATCTCTGTAAAGGTCATAAATGGCAGGTTTCTGGTATGCGAATCATAGCCATCCAAGACCAAAACCACAGGATCGTCTTTGGTGGGCTTCACATTGGCCAATAACTGCTCCTGAAACTATTTCAGAAAACTTTCCATATCTATCCATCCAGATTTATGGCACGCTGCAGTACTTCCGTTTGAGGCCCCATCAAGGAGCTCTGGTTTCATATTTTTTCTAGGAAACACCAGGAGTGGTGGAATAAAGTAGTCCTTTGACTCATTTATGTAACCATTGTCACCAAAGAATCCCTCTTTGCCGAAGTAACTGCCCCAACTTGACGTTTCCCCTTTTAAGATATCATTTTACTTAATTTGTGCTGTACAATTGTAAGACCTGTTTCGTCGCAATTGTACAATCTGTTTGGAAAATTTTAATTAATTTGAGCAGAGGCTCGTATAGGTAATAAAAATATGTTAACGTTTTCTCGAGTGAATCCTTTGACGCTTTTCATTGAGGTCGCTTGTGGTTTAATTAAAATAAGTTGTGGCTTCCTTATTAAAAATTAGCGCAGCCACTTACATCTAGCTGCTTCATCTCTCTTTCCAAATGGATGCAGAAGGCCATTTTTTTCAGCTAACTGGATCGCCATTGTTTTAATATCTTTGGCCATCAGCCCATAAAAAAAGAGACTCCATTTCCACGCAGTATTTCACTAATGCTTCCTCTAATTCACTACCAATTGCTGGTTTCCTACCAAATTTTGTAGTCACTAATTTATTTATATTTCTTTCATCACAATTTACCTTGTCTTTTAATGTGGATTTGAGGATATCAAAGTACTTGGATGCACGTAATGAACTAATTTCTTTAGCTCTGACAGCTAATATCGCCGTTGTCATGTTTTCTGCGGACCAATGTTTCGGTTTATTTGACGGCATCTGCAAAAATAAAGTTACTTCATGCTGCGAGCTAAATAATATTTTAACTTTGCATAATATCGCACAGTGCGGTATTATGGCAACACGAAGGGGGCGATATTAGGCACAATGATAAAATTTAATATGTTGGACTTTGCAGTTAGATCAATGACCTTAGCTAAAGTTGCAACTGTGACTAACAAAACTATGTTATACAGAGATGTTATTTGTGCAGTTATGTTTAAAATATCACCTACCTTCATTGATAACACTTGCTGTTAAGGTGAACTCTTGAAAATAGTTACACTGGAGTAAAATCTTAAAATATCACTGAACTCACAGACCGCTCTAACCACTCTCAACTCTGTCACTAGACTTGAATCTGGCCCAGAACAGAGGGCTAAGCCTGCTACCGCTATGTTGCAGCATCTACTGGGGAAGATATCATCGTGTGCCACATTAGGAAGGTGTGAGATAATACGCAAATTTTCCTTAGTCAATACCCTATACAGTACGACTTTTGGTTTCTTATCTACTTTTGGGTAAGAAACGTTATAATTTGAATGGATATGTTTATAAAACCGCACTAAATGCAAACAAAGCGACGGACAAAATCTTGTACTATATATCAATATTTTATTTATTCCCAGAAAAATATATGAATTATGTTTTCTTAAAAATTAGTTTTCCTTGTAACTAATACTCAAAAATGTAAAATAATTTATAAATTTATTATAAAAATAAAGTGTATATATAAACTTTATATTTATTGAAAACTAACTTACTATGAGAAAAAATATCTTGTCATTCCCAAGTAGTAACCACAACACTGTCCTGATGATGGAGTACGTAAGGAACAAGAAAGAGACTATACCAAGCACTATAACGGAGAGAACGTCCAACTAAAGTACTAGCATGCTGGAAGGTCAACCTCTTCACTGTCTTTTGGACTTATTCCTCTTCTTGCGCCCCAGTAGTAACCTCAACACAGTCCTGATGACGATATATGTGAGGTACAAGAAAGATACTACACCAAGCACTAGAACTGATATAACGTCCAACAGCAAGTACTGGTATGTTGGAAGGTCAGCCCCTGCAGATCTCAAATGAGGGGCTCCTCGATGTCTGATGACGTACTCGACCCAGTACACTGCCGTCTTCAGCGCTGTCTGTGGTCTGTCTCTGAACTGGAACGATGTCTTCTTAGCATTTGCAGCGTAACTGAAATATTATAATATTTATAAATAAATTCTAAAAAAAAACTTTTCACGACATTTATAAATATAATTAATATCATCTTTGACAATATGTTTAACGCAGTATCTCCAACATAGTTTATAAGGCCAACAGAAAAACATATTCCATTTAGTTAGTTTCTCACACACACACACACATATATATATATATATATATATATATAATTCAATATACAGCAATATGCCTCACCGAGGATCGTCAAGTAAAGTCCTTATGGCTGACAGGAGGCTCTCCTTAGTTATGTCATCGTACAGGAGTCTAACAGCGAACCCTTGTAACACACATCTCTTGATATTTAGCTCTTGATCAGCAAACAGTGGTATCCCCACAATAGGAACACCGGCATAAACGGCTTCTAGCGTTCCCATCAGACCACCATGACTTATGAACAGACGGATCTTTGGGTGACCTACAGTAAATATGAATCAAACTTTTCAAGCTAAAATATAAATTTGGAAAGAATTATTCAAAAATGGGTATACTATAATAAAATACAATCATACACTATTTATTAAAATAAAATAAACTAAGCCAGTGTTAAATTTAATCGTACAATGGCGTTGGTATTTGATCACAATAAGTTTATAATTTTTTTACTAGGGTTTATAGTGAAATTACAAAGGTTCGTGAATAATTATTTAAAAATATAGTTTTTACTTATTTTTCAGTATTACTAAGCTGTAGATCTAGTATTACATAAAAAAAGTGAATGGCATTATTTAGTTTTACATCACAATTTTTTTTATGATCCAGTCCTTTTTTTACATTTTATATGATTTATATAATCATAACTACTTTTATGTTTGGTATTGGGCTCAAACGTATCACTATACACTTTAGATATTATATATTATTTCCTGGACCACATCCTTTATAGTTGTATATCTATTAACATGGAATTTTATTTTGTTATTATATTGCTAAGGCACTGATTAAATTTCTAGGACTAAACGAAATTAATGGATTAAGTTTTTTTTTATTTTAAATTTTTTCGTAAAATCTTGACCGTTTAATGATAATGTAATCTCGTATCATTTTGTGTTTTTTTTTAACTCTTCCCGAAAAGTGGTTGTGTTAAAATTAATTTTTTTATTCTTGGGTTATTATATCAATAAACTATAGTTAAAATTAATAGTTGGATTAATATCAAAAAATAAGTAATATAAAAATAAAATATTAGGAATAAATCTTTTTTTCGACAGTTAGTCTGAATCTCACTCAATATATCCTGCTGTGGTAACCATTTCCCCGTCATGACATTGCTGGGTTTGTCTGGCAATGTGTCTCCTGTGTATTTCATCAGAACACGTTCTGGAAGGGCGCCAAATGCGTCCATCAGAGCTTTCAGTTTTTCAGGTGAGAAAGTCTGGACTTGAATGAGTGACCCTAGGCTGAAGTACACAACACCATGTTCGGATGCGTCCAGAAACTTCTGAAGACCCTGTAATGAAGCAAAAAATTGAAAAAAAAATATAGAGTCAGCTCGTATCCATTTAGTCGTCAAATTGAAAAAACCGCATCAAACAGTCAATCATCAAGACTCATAGTTAACATTCTTCTAGTTTATATGAAACCATTTTACAAACAATCCTTAAGAGATTTCTCGTCTTTGTTAAAATACCTATTTAAAACAGTTAGTTTAGGCAAAATGCCTTTTTTAAATATAACTTAAGATCCTATAAATCAAATGATATTAACCATTTTATTAGTTATTACTTTACCAATTGGGTTAAGAATAAAATAAATGTGACTTTAATTAATATGTATTAAAGGATGTGGGACCTTCAAATAACGGTGTATTATATATTTGGGGACCCAATGTTTTAAATATATTTTTAATTATTTAAAATATACTCTAACCATTCGCCACATCCTGCCTTTAGTAGCGTTATGATGCCGTTTTTAACATGGATCTATCTGACACAAACATGTATGTACAGTATTCAACCAAAAGGCTGGTTGGATCGTGAATATTTCCATAGTCAGCTGTTAAACCTAGCCAGCACTGAAGAGGTTTACCAATGAAATGAGGAGTGAGGTAGTTTCCCGTTACTTTCCTCACTGAGACAAAAGGAATCAGTGCACAACAGTGTGCCAAACCCACCGAAATGTATCAACAAACTGACCCTACAAGCGAAACCTTCCCTCCTTCACAGGGACTGGCTGTATATTGAATATCATTACTAGTATCGTTCATACCTCTGCCACGTTCATGTTTGTCAGACTCGTGAGACTGAGACAAATCAAAGAGTTACATTTCGTTCTAGACCATAATAGGATATATGATGCATTGTAAACATTAGTTTATCTGACTAGTGATGGCACACATGTAAATATTTATATAAGAATTAATAAAATATGTGTAGCGGGAAAAAGCTGTCAAAGACACTTGTCTACCATTTATCTTGTTCATTGGTGAGATCGTGTCTTGAAGCATGTCGTAAGCATTCGGGATCGCTTTATTGACAATATCGTATGAACCTATTCCTTCTCGGTTTGTTAAATTTGATGTTAATAAATCTTATATTAACTGTCCAAATACAACTTGTAAATGTGTGGATTGCCAGGCCTCCACCGTGGTTCGGATTCCACGTTAAACTGTAGGTCCTCCATTTCATCTCACAATCACCCTAACATTACACATTTGCAAGAGCTCGTATAACTCGAACGGGTAGTAAGGCGCGGTGCTAATAATAATAATAATAATAATAATAATAATAATAATAATAATAATAATAATAATAATAATAATAATAATAATAATAATAATAATAATAATAATAACTGTCCAGATAAAATATACCTTGCCAAATTATTGCATTTATTTCGTGTATGGAATCTTTCTATTACTGAAATAGTCCCGCTTCAGTAGCAGAATGGTCTAAGGCATCGCTCTCGCATAGGACTGGACTACTGCAGACGGGGAGATCAGGGCTCAAATCCGGCTGTATCTACTAAGGGTGGTTCTTCCTTAATGGTTTCCCATTCTCCTTCGAAGCAAATTCGGGTGGAGTACCTCTAAAATTATTGTGTTTACCATCCCTACCCCATTATTGTAGTTATTATTATTATTATTATCATTAGAACCGCGTCTTACTACCCATTCGGGTTATACGCACTTACGCTAATGTGTAATGGTAGGGTGATTGTGAGATGAAATGGAGGACCTACAGTTTAACGTGGAATCCGAACCACGGTGGAGGCCTGGCATTCCCCACATTCACAAGATGTCTTGTCAGAGGTGTAGGAAGGGTTTGGAAATCAGATAAATCTTTGCCGGGACCGAGGATTGAACCCCGGCCGCCAGCATAGAAGTCTGACACCTTACCCCTAGACCGCCAGGTAACCGGTATTGTAGTTAATATATATGTGTACAAACTGCACAGATAGTAAGACACATACTAGTATATATATATATATATATATATATATATAACTGAAATAATATAATTGATTGAGGTACTACTTGGCTTTTATATTAATTTAGTACGCACTAATGTATTTAATTTGTTAGTGATCTACAAAACATCAATGAAACTAGAGGTTATACCATTTATATATTAATATGTCAAAAATCTTAATAATTTACCTTTGGCAATGAATTAGGCTCATGAATGTGTAGCCCTCCAACTTCAATGAAACCTGGAACCGCTGGTCTTGCCACCGTTTATACTGAAATGGCTGTTTACCAGAATCATACTTGTGTTTTTTTCAGCAATATTCCAAATTGGAGCTACGTCATTACCGAAATAACGTTTGGAGAGTTCGTTTGTTGGAATCTCATTATAGTAATGGTTGGAAATGTTTATCACTATGTAATATAATGTATTCCAAAATCTTTCGACGAAGGACATTTTATTTCCGTAAGGTATAAAGAAATTAGGAACGTAGGCTGGGTTATCAGGGTTGCCAATTCTTTGACTAGTCCAGGGCATAGCTGCGCTGGTTACAATCGTTACTAGTGGAGTCTTTAATGTATCGGACAATCCAATGAAACACTCGGAACCGAATGACTCCATTATTAAAAGGTCGTACTTTTGGTTTGAATTCAATAGTTTCTGGGCGTTTGGATGTTTCTTAACGGCTTCACACCATCCTCTGGTTACGGTCCATATGAAGTTTAAGGTGCCGATAGTGTCCCTTTTACGGACTGTTTCTATTGTGAGGTTGTTTAAAACATTCGGGACGCTGCCGGACACATCGATGTCGAAATAGTTGGGGAAGGGTTTCGTTTGTGGGAAATGGTTCAATACATGAACCTCATGACCTCTTTCAGCCAGACTTTTCATCAGCCTCTCAAACATTAGGAAGTGACTCTTGCCGTTGAATTCAAACACTCCGAGAATGTTGGCTGATTGACCATGAGTGAGGAGAAAAAATGATATAAATGTAAATATATAAAACTCCTTATATCCCATCTGAAAAAGTAAATATAAAACAAACATTATGTTCGATATAAAATAACTTAGCTTATATTGTTTTGAATTTAATATTAAACTTGGGCTTAGTATACATCTGAGAGATTTATTTTCACCCTAAATAATACCTATGATAATTTTATAATTTTTTTTCTCTGCCATGTATTAATACCCACCCAAGCTATCAGTATATTTTCCACTAATTGGCTAGATATAATTTAGGTTGAATATAGAAAAATGCACCAGCATTTGTGTGGCGGAACAATATGATAAAATCATCAACATTAAACACTACACACACGTGTATATCTAATAACTTGTAATTATTGATCATAATCAGTTTCATTAGAAAATTTAAATTGAGATTATCAAATTTAGTTTTAAATCTTTGAATGTATAAACTATATCTGTACGCAACCTACAAACCAACTCAATTATAAGATGAAATATTACACATCCAAGTGCCTAGATTTTTAATAATTTGAGTACAGTATTCACCATTACTATAATTAATAAAATATTCGTTCCGGTCACACAGAATTAAACCAAATCTCTATACATGTTTTTCCTGCTACTTTAACCAATCTTATATATGAATGGGTTCAATATAAACCATAGAGCTACATTCGTTTGAGTGCTAACCATTTACTTATGTGTGTGAGTAAAGATTTGGTGAAAACTAGGCTAGTTTTATATTCGTACACTAGCAAGTACAATATACTTATCTTCAACTGTAGTTTCATACTACAATAAATTTGCGTAGGAAAGAAAATGAAAACTTTTATATTGCGCTCAATATTAATATTATTATTATTATTATTAGCACCGCGTCTTACTACCCGTTCGGGTTATACGCACTTATGCTAATGTGTAATGGTAGGGTGATTGTGAGATGAAATGAAGGACCTACAGTTTAAAGTGGAATCCGAACCATGGTGGTGGCCTGGCATTCCCCACATTCACAAGATGTCTTGTCAGAGGTGAAGGAAGGGTTTGGTAATCAGATAAATCTTTGCCGGGACCGAGGATTGAACCCGGCCGCCAGCATAGAAGTCTGACACCTTACCCTAGACCACCAGGTCACCCCTCAATATTAAAAACATCTAGTTAATATATTAGTGATATTTGATAGGCATTGATGATATGTATCAAAAGTGACAACTGCAAACAACATGAGTTTACTATAGATATGTGAACATAGATTTATTAGCTTTTTTATAAGATATGAAATTTGACTGTACTTGTATAGTATGTATTTAACTTTGTGTAATAAGTCATACCAGTGGTCTCATATTCCAAACAGTTTGGCTCGCAATAGAATGTATTGTATGTTATTGAAAAGTTTAGATTCCAAACTACTGAGGGTGTTTATTCACAATGTGTGGAATGCCAGGCCACCACCGTGGTTCGGATTCCACGTTAAACTGTAAGTCCTTCATTTCATCTCATAATCACCCTACCATTACACATTAGCGTAAGTGCGTATAACCCTAACGGGTAGTAAGACGCAGTGGTAATAATAATGTTTATTCACATGCGACTTAACAGCTGTAATATTTCCATTCACATACCCCACGACATAAATTTTTGAGACTAAGTCGTTAATAGCTTTGGCTCAAGACGTACTAAGCTTAGTTAAAGATAAAATGTTTTATCGTACTTAGTTCACAATAAATGTCTGCACAAATTGAAACCCTCTTATTGCTTTGATTGAGTGCATAATTAATAACCTTGAGGTCTAGAGTGAGCATTTATCTATAATGATAATTATAAGGAACGTACTTGGTAGAATGGCAATTGGTTAATTAGTTGTTACACTTCTAAGTCAATTAACATACAAGTAATGAAAAAGAAAAAAGGGGGGTTTAATAAAAGGGGAGATTTTTAAACCATAAAAAGTATATGCAAGTCAATTAACAATATGAATTGATGGAAGTAATAAATAATTAATTATTCAAGGTTAAAAATTGTTGTGTCAGGAATTAATCACATGTAAATACATAAATATTCACCTAAGGAAATTGATAAAGAGCAACTTTGTTTAAAAAATTACTACAATTAAAATGAATTCAACTAATTTATCCATAAGATTATTACAGAGTTTTTAGATACATTTACTTGTAATGTTCTTTAATAGTTCTGCTATACTTTCTTAAACAACCTTATATAATGGGTCACCAATTAAGAAATGTAAGTTTAGTAGAATACCTTGAACAAGTAATAACGACACTTAGTCAGTTTAGTGTATCAAAGATAAATATTAAAACGTCTATTTCTGGTTAAAACCGGTTGGTTTCGTTTCATACTAGTTCAATAAACTTAAGCTATTTTTTTCCACGCATCTCACAACTCGCTAAGAAAATGTTTCCACATATAATTATTTATATTGAAATATTAGGAATTTAGAATTCAGAATTGAGTCAAAAACTTGCCCTAATTTGTGTGGAAGGAGAGTAGGAAACCATTTTGAACAAACTACCCTCAATACATCCAGTTGTAAATATAACCCTTGGCCCTTGGCCTTGTAATGGGCAACATTTCCTAGAAATTCTACTTAAATTTGTGACATTAGATTTATTTTTTATGAAGCGATGTTGTTTCTATGAGAATTTATTCTCAAAGGCGATGGAAAGTATGGTTATGCAATATTTTCTCGAATACTTTAGAGAAAGTGTTAGGAGAAAAATTGGTATATAGTTACACACATTTGTTTTTGCCAATTTTTTATAAATAGGTATGACAACAAATTATTTCCATATAGGAGAAAAGTTTCATTTGACAGACTAATTTTAAAGATATGGAGCTTATATTAATAATAATAATAATAATAATATAATAATAATAAGAGAAGAAGAAGAGAAGAAAATAACAGGAGAATTAAATCAAAATATAGTCCAACAGTATTGACAGGCTAGCTCCATAGGAAGAACAGACATTCTTAAAGGTTTAATTATATAATTAGTGATATTTTATTACTGATATATCAAACATGACAGACAATATGATTCGAAAGTTGATTTAGTAAAATTTATATCGATAAAATATGGCTCTTCCAATGAAAATGGGACTGTAAACTGTGTGTATGGAATAAAGATATATAAATTTGATGACTTTACTACTTTAAATAAATTTAATTAGAAAATGACCTCTTTCAACAAGTGACAGGTATCGTATTAAGGTGGGTGTGCATCGAACGCTTATCAAATGGTCCACTATTGGTTTATGTTTGAAAAACATTGGTCTAAGGTATCTAGCGCTCAAAAAACCTGATCTATAGCATTGGATTTCCGAGTTCAAATCTCGTCTGGGTGTACTTGTGTTGGTATTTACATTTATTTATGACACTAGCTTTCCCATCCCATATTTACGCTGTGGCAGATGTGTACCAACTCTAAATAATACAGTACTAAAAACGAAAGTTATTTTTATTTATTAAACCTACCTTCCAACCAGAATAATATTATACTAAAATTATGTTGGGGTTGAGATGTTTAAATGAAAACTACAAAGTTAAACAATAAATTCACTAAAAATAATTATTAGTATTTAATTATTGATTATATTCCGCTTCTATCATTCTACACAACACGCACACACACTCTTTACAATAAAAATAATTATATCAACCCATTTTACAATTTAGCTTTATATATATTCTTTGATTGTACATTATTTCCGACTTACACTTATTATTACAGTCTTGTGAAAAAATGTCATATTTTATATATATTTTTAAAATGTTTCTAAAATTAAGGCTAAAATTTATATTTATATTTGTTCGTGAGTTTAAGTTTAAATACATGGTTGAATTATATATTTAAATTTATATTTGTTTATAAAGTCAGATAAATTAAAAATACTGCAACCATACTTAGCATAATTGTTGAACTCTGAAGTGGATGACCATCGAATAATTTTAAGAAAATTTAACCAATGGTTACGTTGTTTATATTGTCAAACTCAGAAAATATGCTAAAGTAAAAAAACCTTCTTAACAGATCTTCCTCAGGAATGCCCTAAGTACGTAAACTACGGTTTGATTTTTACTATTATTCGCTTGTTAGCTATTTGATCTATAGCGTAAATTTAATAAAATACTTATAAGTAAAATTATTAAGCTATAAGTGCATCCCTTAAGCAAATGGTTCCTTAATTATTTATACCACTTTCAAAATTAATAGGTTTCTGGTTTTTTCAATTTCAGCTTAACACACAAACAAATAAACAAATATAATCTAGAATTTCAGCTGACTTTTATTGCTAGAGGTGATTATTTGTCTGAATATTTATCTCTGCAAATGTAGGATTAGAAAAAAAAGGTGTAGCGTTAAATTTATTTTTACTCATAACCCACTTTTTACCGAAAATCACTTTTTACTTACTAACGTGAACCAATGCCATTATTTTTATATGAGCTTTAAATGATTCCTAGTTTGTGATTGTCTCATCTACTCTGATACTTAAGTGAAAAGGGGAAGTGGGTGAAGGATAGTGGGGGTGAGGGGAGCTTCGAATTTCAATTGCCAGCTTGGTATAAGAGGTAGTTTTCAAACAAATGGTTACTCAGGTTCCCTCTGCAAGAATGCAGTTATATTTAAGGTGACCTAGTGGTCTAGGGGTAAGGTGTTGGACTTCTGTGCTGGCGGCCGGGGTTCAATCCTCAGTCCAGCACAGATTTATCTGATTGCCAAACCCCCTTTCTTCACCTCTGACAAGATGTGTATCAATCACAACTTGTGAATGTGTGGAATGCCAGTCCTCCACCGTGGTTCGGATTCTACGTTAAACTGTAGGTCCTTCATTTTCATCTCACAAACACCCTATCATTACATATAAGCTTAAGTGCATATAACCCAAGGATAGTAAGACGGTGCTAATAATGATAGTAAAATAGTATTTTCCCGATTCTACTTACTTATTCTAACAATTATTAATTAATTGTGTACAGTCAGTGATATAGATGTGAAATAAGAAAAAAGTTGTGAATAATTGTTGTTAATTGATTATATCGTCAAAGTCACAGCTTTCGGTAAACTATAAAAGCTGGAGCTGCACGCCTTTAGTTTACCCTAAGTACACTTCGATTACCGTGTAAGGTAGAAATAGATATTTGAAGCTTGAATCTTCGATTACTTGAATCCCTTGAACCTCATGGCATTCAAGAGATTTGAGAATCATAACAACCTCAAAAATCATATCGAATACAATAATGAATATCTTTACTTGTAATAAATATTTTAAGTAAATTGGTAAAAGGAATTATATAGAATTATTTAGTTGGGAAAATACCAATAACACAAATAAATGGTAGGCTATACTCGTACAAACTTTCAAATATAGAAGTATATTATAGCTTGCAAAAAAGGTTTTCAGTAAACTACCTCTAAGTAAATTTCTTAGAAAAACAAACATAATATCTTGATAATTACAATAAACAGCATTCACATATAAATTGTAGACAAATATTAGAGCATTAAAAATAATTTTCAAAAATTAGATCTTTCAAACAACTCTCTAATTATGTTTATTTGTAAAGCTAACATTTATTTTTGTTTATCAAGATAAACAAATATCAGATACAGATTTTTAACGATCACTTAGAAGCCAGTTTCTAAACATTAAAAATTTTCTAAGATCTTTCATGCGTAAGCTACCTTTAAATTAATGAATACTATAAAAATCAACATACAGTATTACTTATCAGACAAATTGGTTTCTCAATACCAAATTTAAACAAAATCATTTCAGCTATTTCAAAATAAAATTAATATAAAAATATTCTACTATTAAATTAATTTTTGTAGGAAAAATAAATATACTTAACTATTTATAGTGTAAGAAACTGTACAGATACATATTTTGAACCAAATTTTCAAAGCAGTTTTCAAAATATTCTGATTAAATAATCAGTTATCAGTTAGCTAGCCTCAGACAAAGTATTCTCATAAAAATAAAGTGACTATATATATTTTTTTTTGTCATGACAAACACTCCTCAAATAAAATGTTAAAACAAAATAGTTATAACCGTTTTCGAAATGTCTAACTTTTGTAAAATCTTTCATTATTAAACTACCCTTTAAATGATTTCTACCCAAAAACGAATCATACAGTGTTATTTGAAAGGTATAACACTTCATAGATATACATTTTAAACCAAATCATTAAAGCACATTCTGAAAAGTTTTGAATTCAAAAAATCACTTATCAAACTACCCTTATTTTTAAAAATAGACATCAAACCATTTGAATCCGAGGCCATAGACAGACAAACATCCAGGCAGGTATGGCAAAATACAGAATTGTAAAGTCCCATTTTTTGTTTCGGTTTCACACAAAAAGTAAATATTCATCATAATCTCGGTATCTATTTTAATTACGATTACAACACTCTCTCTCTTAATGAGCATAATGATGCTAAGTATTATAAGAATGCACAATAGTCATGTGAGCATTCCCTTTCTCCCTCTTATTTTTCGGGTGTAGTTGTTGAAACTGCCACGGTGCAGCTCCTGTTGATAAATAAAGAGTTGCGCTGTTGCCTAGCGGTAGGTCAGGAATGACAATGACTAAGATGGTTAACTAACAATTGCATTTTATCAAGTTGTTTTTATACATGTTAATTCGTCCCAATAGTTGTAATGTATAGAGTATTTATAATAAATCAGTAAGTCATGAAAACTACATTGAATTGATCATAGAGATAATACTGGTCCTCAAGTACGGGCTAAGGGCTCCAAACCATGGAAGTTTTCTAGTGAAGTTAAAATGGGCCCACCTCAAACAAGGTATCCAGAGTCGTTACATCTTCTAGAATCGCCGTTGCGTAGCGACCGATAGCGCTGAAGATGTACATGGAGTCAGCGTCGAGCCGTTATGACAAGAGCGAGTCGCTGTTGGCGTTAAGGACGTGAAAGACGTTTTCAACTAACGCAATGGGCGTTCCATGGTAAAAGGAGGCAAGGCGTTACATTAACATGATAAAGTAGAAAAGGACCAAATTAATATGATTAATTTATTTTAAAAAGGTTTATCCTTGTTGTTGATGATGATAAATTAGCGTCAGTGATACCAACCCATAAACAACATTTTAAAATTCAACTGTAAAATATTAGATTTAACTAAAATTGTACATACTATATTTAATTATCGGAAATACACAAAGTTGGATTCAAGATTTGAAGGAAAATGTTAAGTTTTTGTTTCTAGTTTTGTATTTAATAAATACAGGTTTTTATCTATCTTCAGTAGGAATCTTACTTTGATGGTTTACCTCATAATGCAGTTTTTATGATAGAGCCATTTTGAAGCCTGTCAAGTAAATATTGCACACTTTCACCTTAAACGCCTTAAACTGATTCTATTTATATCAAGTTTAAGCCTTATAGGTTTATGGGTTGAATAGCAAAGCTATTAATATTGTTTGTTACGGTTTTATCCGCATCTAGATCAATATTTTTTTATTTAATGAACTTATGGGTTTAGATAAAAAAATGTATCATTTAACGTTCCTGTTATGGAAATTTGTTGTCAATGTTGTCCACTTTAAAAATTAAAGCTATTGAATTTGATTTAAGATAATTAATTAATTGGATTATTTAATATTTTCCTAAATGATTTTAAACTATCCCAAATGCAAATTATTGTACACCTCTTCCAAATCCCACCTTCCACATCTCTTACAAATTAGTATAACTAGTACAAAGGTGTATTAAACGAATGGGTAGTAAAACACGGTTCTAAAATAATTTCCTTACAATCAGTAGATAGGAAGAATAGATATCCCCTATTATCAATCATTAAACACTTTTTAAAATCCTACCTCATCAACAGTTGTAAACACTTCCCTGCAATAATAGATGTACTGTGGTGTTTAAACATCGCCTCACTCTTAGCGTATGAATGTCACATCGACACTATCATTAGAAACACAAATAAGATATGGAGTAGTTAGGATGACGTCACGCAGCTCATACCATCCCAACCACAAATATTGTCCGTTATATAGTGGGACGTAAACTATAGATACTGTTGATTACTTTAGAAATGAATGACCGAACCCACAGCCTACGACCCGTTTTATTGTGGACCGCCAATATCAAATAATTTTTAAATTAATAACTCTCGCTCAAGGGGCCGAATGATCTAAGGCGTCATTCCCATATTCGACTAGAAGACTAGGAGATCAGGGTGCGAATCCCGGTCAGAAATAATGAATGTAGTTTTTATTAAATGGTTATCCAGGTAGGCTACCTTTAAAATGCTTATTTCCTTATCCCTACCCTATTAGAGTAACTGTCATAAATGCGTATAGTCTGAAAAGGTAATAAGACGGGGTGATGAAACAAAAAATCATAGCCCTAATCAGACCATTTATTGAAAAGCTTGTGCTACCATAAATAATCTGCCCTCTCACTAACTATATTGATATAGTCAAATTGATACTCTATTTTATTTGAATACTGGTTCTAAATTATTATTATTATTATTATTATTATTATTATTAGCACCGCGTCTTACTACCCGTTCGGGTTATACGCACTTACGCTAATGTGTAATGGTAGGGTGATTGTGAGCTGAAATGAAGGACCTACAGTTTAACGTGGAATCCGAACCACGGTGGAGACCTGGCATTCCCCACATTCACAAGAATTCTTGTCAGAGGTGAAGGAAGGGTTTGGTAATCAGATGGTTTTAAATAATGTTCTCAAATTTAAGTTGTTACTATATTTAAACGTGAAGCGATTTTATTTAACATTAACTTTTTGTGCTCTACATAAACATTTTAGATTACTTAGCTTTTTATTGAAAGCCCCTACACAAAGAATGTACCAAAAAATTTAAAATTTAAAAGATATTCAAATGGGGAAACTAAACTATCAGAAAAAACACTCTCAATACATCCGACCGAGATTCGAACCTCCATCTCCTGGCATCGTCAGTTTAGTCTACAGTGAGAACTGTTTGTTTTCAACTAAAATGTTCAAAAAACGTTTAAAATAAGAAAATAAAACCTTGTTTAGTATGATTGTGTAAGAAAAACACTATCGAACAGTTAAGAAGAGTATGAAACGCGAGTTAAGATAAGTGTTTTTGCAGTTTTTATATAAAAAAAATTGGCCAAAATATAAAAATATGTCTTCAGTATAAACATCGAATTTAATTTTCTCCACTTGGTGATATCAACAGTTGTTGAACATCTGTCATGAGCATAAATACATTAGATGACAAACCTTTTCTTACGAAGAGATAAAGTTGTCATTAAATTTCAGGAAATATTTGACAGATATTAAACAACTGTTTATGTAATCATGTGAAGAAAATTAAACTCTATTTTACTACTTGAAAAAAATGTTAATTCATTTTGGGCCCAAAAAAATGTTTTCATATAGAAACCACAAACACAATACAATTAGTGAACGTTCCCTACACTTCTGGTTTAGAATAATTCATACATTCATACGTAAAGTTTATATCTGTTACCAAGGCCGTAGACAGCCAATCATTTCAGGGGAGGGGAGGTTGTTGGGCTCATCCCCTAATTGCTAAAACCTAGAAAAAATTATAAATAATAAACAGTTCTAGAAGCTCTTTGAAGGTCGTTTTATTGTTAACACAGATCCCTAATTTGTGCTTGTACTTTAATTTTAATATTGTTAGAACCTTAAATAAAGCCATATATATTTTTTCATAAAATTTCGGGTTAATTGAACCTCCAAGACCACCCTGACTATGGCCCTGTCTGCCACTTTTAACAGATAGTATCAATAATTCTAATATATTAATAATTTAGCAAAAGGTTGTCAATGTTCACAGAAAAATATATCTTTGCATTTAAAAAACTCTCCTTTCTATCAAAATTCTACTATAGCAAGCATAAAGCGTATAACCCGAACGGGTAGTAAGACGCGGTGCTAAATATTATTATTATTATTATTATTATTATTATTATTATTATTATTGTTACTATAGCAAACAGATTCAAATAAACAGATACTCTGTCATGTGGGTGACGTTTTACACTTTCTAGTTTGACGTTGATCTTCCCCAAGATTTTGTTAAGGATCGTAGCAAGCCGTCACAAAATATTCACTTAAATTATTCAAATAACATTTTATTTTACACTTCGTTTTCTTGAAAGTTAAGGATTTATTTACGGACACTGTATACAACCCTACTCCACCCCACCCCCCACCCCCAACTGGTTCAATAGAATATTCACACCAATACTACAGGGATGATAAATATATAATTGATATTAATTGTACTAGCATTAGTGGGATATCATTTAGGAGCAAGCACCTTTGAACACACATCTGTTATTAGAACACAGACCCCTAATAGTGAGAGATTAGACGAGACTGAATAATTTATACAAGTTACCATATTGAAATAGGCCTACTAAGAGAATTACGATCCACTTTTATTGTTAACCATGGAGAGAAATGTATATATGTATAAGCTAGAACGAGCTATGAAATATTTAATATAACATTTCAGACTACGTAGCCTAATAGTACAATGTATAGGATTAGAATTAGAATTAATATAAATGTGTTAAACTTATAACATTAAAACTAGATAAAGTGGCCTGGTGGTCTAGGGCTAGGGTGTCAGAATTCTATGTTGGGGGTCCGAGGTTCAATCCTCGTTCCCGGCACAGATTTATCTGATTATCAAATCCTTCCTACACCTCTGACAAGACGTGTATTAATCCCAACTTGTGAATGTGATGAATTCCAGACCTCTACCGTGGTTCGGATCCCACGTTAAACTGTGGGTCCTCCATTTCAGTTCACAATCACCCACACATTACCGCAAGTTTGTATAACCCGAACGGGTAGTAAGACGCAGTAATAATAGTAATAATAATGAAAATATATAGTTTATTTTCATACTCTGCCAAACAAACAAATTGTGACACATTGGCAACATTTTATTTTAAAATCCACTAGATCCTACTGATAAGCATTTTGATCTAAACTCCAAAATATGAATTAGTTTTACCTATGTTTATATACCTAGACGTTAGCTATAAAAATTGAGGGATAATTATCTTCGTTTCATTTTAAAACGCTTGTTCTTACCTCTTCTCTAACCAACCACTTCATCTTACCACGACCATTTTACTCTCCATATTTTCACACTTTGAACAAAACCCAAACATTAAATGGTACGATTGTGATGATTAGGTTCACAGAAAAGGGAAAAGGGAGGAGTGAAAAAATTCCACTAAAGGAAGTCATCCTGCATTTGAATAAATCAATAGTCATAACTCGTTGAAAACAGCTTCTAGACGAAGGAGTAATTTTAGTGAGACGGTGAAATACTGTTTGGGGAAAAGGGTAAAGTGGAGGAGGTAGAGGGGTGTTAGGGGTTACAGGGTTGAATGAATAATAAAGTAGTTATGAATGGTAATGAAGAAATAATAGTGAGGGAGCTCTGGGGATGATAAGCGACTGGGTTTAACTCCCGGTTATCACGCGCGCTCGTGGCAATGGAAGTGCTATACAAAGATTGTTCCAATAATTCAGACAAATAAAGTACAATTACTACGTTTTTGAACTACTAATTTTTTCATAGAGCCCCTATCCTAAACAAATTCAAGTTTATAAATATTAACAAATATAGGTACAATTTCTTGGTTTCAATCCTTATCTTCCTCGTTACTACCCCTTTAGAGTAGTTAAAATTCTTGTAGCCTGAGGTTCAATATTGTCAATGCCAGGCCTCTACCGTGGTTCGGTTTCCACGTTAAACTGTATGTCCTCCATTTTATCTCACAATCACCCTACCATTACACATTAGCGTAAGTGCATATAACCCGAACAAGTATTGTTATTATTATTATTATTATTATTATTATTATTATTATTATTATTATTATTATTATTATTAGCACCGCGTCTTACTACTTGTTCGGGTTGTATATATAATTATTATTATCATTATAATTATTATTATTATCATTATCATTATTATTATAATATTGCCAATCTGGTTCTCCCGTGTATTTAACTAACATGTCAGAGTGGCGTAACTCGTCTACGAACATGAAGGTATATTTCACTACATTTAATTCTCATACGATCCAAGTACACTAAATAAGCCTAATTGATGAGCTAGTATGAACGAAAATATTCTTATCCATTTTCGGCAACCATTTGGAAGCCGTAGGTACATTTAATTCGATTAGTTATTCTTCCCTCAATGTGAGGATGTAAGGGAACTTAAAGACAGCGATTATAATATTAATTTTAATTCAATATTAACATTTCTAGTCACTATACATTACATTTATTAAATTTTCGTTGAAACAGTTAAAACATAAATTTATATTTTATTAAATTATAATGGTAATATACGTTTCGTGGAATATTTTTTATTGGATCATGCCATCATGTTGGGGAACAATATTGTCCTACAGATCACATTTGACGATCTTACAATATTAAGGTTTTTAACCCTTAGTTATCTCATACACGGATATGTGGGTATGATTTATTATTAGATTAAAATTTTAATCAATCAATTAATATCACTGAATTATTTATTTAACGTCATAATTGCACTGAACAGAATGATTACACGACCCAGTATCACAGTTCACAATTAATTAGATTGAAACAGTTTAATTATATTCCAGATAAGAATTAAACATGTTACAGTCACCATATCTCAATCTAGATTGTTTTAAGCATTCCTCTCACTAAGACGTACGAATTTCTGCTTTCTCGAATGTTCTAATTCCCATATTGCATTGCATTCCTCCATCCTTTCACACTATATTACTTCCAAAAAGAAAGAGTGAAGTAATATTTTGAAATACATATATTGGAAGACTATAACCAAATGAATATTGATATTATTGAAGTTTGTGTAATGTAATAACGTATGAGATTTATTGTTAATTAAATTTAAGGGCTTGATAAAATAATATAATTACACTGTTTCAGTGCGCAATTGATAAATGGCATCACATTCATAACCGAAAGATATTCACTCATTAATGGAAGGTTGGATTTCAATTCCCAGCTAAATGTTTTAAAACATTGTTTCCTACTATCTTCAGGAAAGTGTGGCTGTGTTTTTGCGCAGTAAAAAATATGACTTATTGGTAACGAAGAAAGTTTTTTAGCCTCAGGTATTACTACCTGTTCAGGTTCTACGCATATGTACTAATTTAGTTAATGATCTAGAGGTAAAGAAAGTTGATTTCAAATGAAGTATACCCACATTTGCTTGAAGAGTTGGTAGAAAACCATTTTTGTAAAAAACATTATCAGTACACCCGACCGGGATTTGAGCCCCGATCCCCCTGTCATCAAGAGTATAGTCTAATACTAGAACGAAGCCTTAGATCATGTGGCCACAGAAGCAGAATCAAGGAAAGTTAATATCGGGCAACATAGTAAGTAGGTAGTTTCTAGAAAGAATATTAACAAAATCTATCCAGTGGAAACTTGGCCCAGTAAAAATAATAAGGTTGGCCGTTGGCCTAAAACCCGAAGTAAGAACCAGACAAATACCATATTTATATTTAATCCAAATATTATTATTATTATTATTATTATTATTATTATTATTATTATTATTATTAGCACCGCGTCTTACTTCCCGTTCGGGTTATACGCACTTACGCTAATGTGTAATGGTAGGGTGATTGTGAGATGAAATGAAGGACCTACAGTTTAACGTGGAATCCGAACCACGGCGGAGGCCTGGAATTCCCCACATTAACAAGATGTCTTGTCATAGGTGAAGGAAGGGTTTGGAAATCATATAAATCTTTTCCGGCACCGAGGATTGAACCCCGGCCGCCAGCACAGTTTAATCCAAATTAAGCATTCATTCGCAACTCACATGTGTGAGTTAACAAAGCCTAATTTTAATTTTTTAAATATATTATTCACACACGTCAGATAATTTTTTTAAATTGTTGTTAAATTAATACATGCTTGATTACTAATTTATTGTGTGGATGTAAGACGTGTTAACTTTAAGATACCTTTGAAACAGGCTAAAGGAAATCACTAATAAGTAAACTACTTACGAATAATACAATTTTGCTGTCGGTTGTGTACTAAAAAATGTACTAATTTAGGAAAACTCAATAGGAGAATAATTTTAAAAACAAACACTCTTTAAAAAAAATGGTACAGAGCTCCGCACGGACTTTCTCGCTCTATTGTTTGATAATGGAGATATTTACTCAAAACTCGTAATATATGTGAAACTAAATAATATAAACTAGTAAACACAAGCATATATTGCACTTTACTTATGTACAACTTTTTTTAGTCCCGGATTTAAATTTTATAATTTTGTTTTTAAAGAATTAATGTCCTCACTTGTATGTTTGGACCGTTAAAAAATATCAATGTTGGGTCCACAAGGTTCAACACTTGGTATTAAAATTTAAATTTCCGGTTAAAATTGTCGACATTTTATTAGGTGTTGCAAATCTTCATGCCATCGAATTGGTATTGAATTCCTCATTTATAAATGTTGACCAATAAAAAATGTAAATATTGACTATTGAGTCTAAAATGGATATAGATCATTTCTGTACAAACATTTCTTCTAAAAATTTAAGGAAAAATAACATAAGCTTTTAGAAACTTACTTATATTTAATTACTTTATGGTATTGGAGATTATTGCGTTAAAACTTAAGTAGTATCTCTTTAAACTAAAGCTCACAAAATTGTATTAATATATTTGGCAATTTCTCAGAAACGATTGTATTTATAAAAATATATTTCACATGGAAGTACTACAATTTTGCAATGATAAGTTATAAAGTATCTCAAATAGTTGTGGGGATACGGAAGTTTCTACTTCTTTAAATATCCTTAAAATTAATTTTCATGGTAAAATGAAAATAGCCCGTTTATTTATAATCTTAATCAACACCTAAATACGAATTTTAATCAAGATCGTTAGAGTCGATTTTGAGAAAATTGATTTTTTCTCTTTCAATCCCTTCTTAAACTACTATTAATTTTAAGTTTAAACAGACACACAGTCAGACGTCATTGCAAAGACCACTTTTTAGGGTTTGGGGGGTCTTGAGACGTCGACATCCATCAACATTTCACGTTAGATTTTCTTTTGCGGTCGCAATACTTTTACCTTTTGTGTTAGAAAAGTTTAATATATATATACGTATCGCTTGAAAGTTATTGGTTTTATAGGAATATGCTTCTTATAAAATATTTGTATTATAAAGAGACCTACATATTTGTAATGACAAGTAATTTTATATCTCAAATAGTTTATAAGATATTATAAAAAATAAAAATTTAAGCATCAGACCAGAGCCAGTAAAGTCATTTTGCCAAAATATTGAGAGAAGCCATTTTGTTTGTAATATTCATAAATGTTTAGAAATGAAATTTAATCAAAATCGTTATAGCCGATTTTGAGAAAATCGACTTTATTTTTCTCTTTGACCTTCAGTAAACTAACCTTAATTTTAGGGGTAGATATCCAATTCCAAAAATCCCTCGGGGCAACCTAATGAAACCCTAGATACCAAGTTTTAGCCCAATTGGTAAAATATTTTAGGCTCTAGTTGGAGGTACAGACAGACAGACGGATAGTCGATTTTTTTTTTATTTGAGGGGTAATAAAAGTCAAGATTCATCAAATCCTGAGTTAGATTGTTTTTGACGATCACAATACTTTCTCTACATGTACGAAAGCGAGAAAGTAAAAAATAGCTTCTTACTAAACTAATAAACAAAGGGTAAATATGATATCCTTAGTTAAAGAGAATGACTAATTAATACCTAAAAGTTGTAAGGATCAGGCCTAAATAGAATGAATAGTTGAATTTGGAGAAAAATATTTCTAACTTGCTATCAGTCATGCGCAGATAAGTCTTCTATTTATTTACTCATCTAATTATCCTATGTAATATTTATATATTTTTTTTTTTCAAACAAAATATCTCAAACATTTTGGGAGGCAAATGTGAATATATTTAGATGAATATATAATGCAATTAGTGTGGGGTTTACTTATTGTGGTCCAATTTACCTGTACTAGTAGGCCTAGAGTTACAATATTTACAAATACTAGTTGCTGTTTATATTTAGTTCTAGAATGAGTACACATTTATTAATAATATTATACAAAATCAGGAACATTTTATTATTGTTAATAACATGACCTTTGTTTTTTTAAAATTGTTACTCGATTGATAATCGAAATGGTTTGTTAAGGGAATATCTTAGTAAATCTAGTGTTCTCCAATAAAATTAGTTTTCGAAATGTCTTACGACGTAAAATCATAGTACTATTAAATTTCGGGTGATTCTATCACTGAAAAATACAACATTACCTTATCATTTATGTGGTCGGCCTTCTTATCGTTACCGCTCTCTCTGACATTCGTTGAGAATTATTTCTCCACCAAAGTCCTCTTTAGGAGTGTAGGGATATAGTTGCTAATAGTTATTGGCAACAGTGTTTGCAGTTTATGGTGGTAGCACTGAATGCTTTGAATCATCAAGGTGGGATGAATGAGGGCGCGAGTTATAGTCAGTGTTTTAGCAGATTTTTAATAGAAAAACTTTTTTTGTACAAAATAAACAAAATACTGCTACAGTAGTAACATAAAGCTTATTTTTATTCACATAGTGATATCAATAGTTGTTGAATGTTTGTCAATAGTATAAGTGCACTAAAAGATAAACTTTTTAATTTAAAAAAAAATGTCATTGCATTTTAAGACTCCCTCTACATATATTAAAGAATGGTTGAGATCACCATTTGAATAACATTAATTTCTTTCTTCCTACCGGAGAAATATTTTATTTATTTTGGATAAAAAATGTTTTATTATATAAAATGCAAAAACACAAGCCTTTTCTCGTATAATCAAATTAAAATTAAATGGTATGGTGTCACTGCACTAAATTTCACTTTCTTTAATCTTAAAGTATAGATATCTACTAAAAACGAGTAAAATTTTGGAAACGAAATAATATAGATACACTGTTGTAGAAACATTCCAACAAAAATCATAAATATAATAATATACACTGTTGCAAATACATATTGAGGAAAAAGTAGCATCTCTGTCTACCAGAGAGACTAACAATCTATTACATAAGTATTCCATAAAATATGAATATCTTTGATTATAACTCAGAAACTATTGATCTTATAAAATACATATTTCAAACAAAACACATTTTATTTATAATGATAAAATATTTTAAATCAAATATTTAAGAGATATGATCAAAATTCAAAATTGCTAAGAAAGTATAATAATCTCAAAGTAAATTTTATGAAAAAAAATATTTAATTTTGTTTGTATTGTTAAACAGTATATACATACAAAATATAATAAAAATCTTCAGAAAATCTATTTTTTCTCATTTTCCTTATAGTTAACAAACTTTAATTTTATTTATATACCATTGTTAAAATTAGCATAAACGAAAGAGTTTAGTTGATGAAGACTTTTTAGTTATTTTTTCATTTTGTAAGTTCGTGTGTGATTTAGTCGTGTACATTTATTACAAGTTTTTGTTCATATTTTAATTCATATTTTGAAACCTTAAAGCTATTATTTAGAATTTTAATTCATTTTGTTGATCATTTTTTGTTAGTCAAAATTAGGGACTTGCTAATAACGATCTCATATCTCTCTGTCTTGTAAACACAAATACGGACAGCCAGTGAACCAATCCTAGTTGCGCAAATAAATGCGCTGTGACCAATGCTAGACAAGGGAGGAGTAGGTATTAAATCGTGACTACAAATGTCACACATATAAATTAACCAATAATATTATAGTTAAATTTTATAAATTTTGACTGCAAAAGATGTGTTTGTAATTTATAAAACGTCTTTGCTATGAAAATTGGAATGTGTACCGTTCCTGGGATTCACATCTGTAACCACGTGATCTATTGCCTCAGTATTGAACTAGACTGAATTTAGGGCAATGGCAGAGATTTAGGTTTGACTTTCAACTTGGATCCCTGACATTTATCATTGAGACTATCCCATCCTCTCACTAGACCTATACCTATGTGGGCACACATTCTCGCAAACACCCCTACTCATCCTTACCTCTTATATTGTCATTAATAAACATTATATCTATTGTATTTTTTCTAAAAAAAAATAGGTTTAGTGTACTTTCCTCTGATACCAGTTGTGAGACGCACGGAAAAATCACTTTAGCGATAAGAACTTTTTTTTATAGGTGATATTTTCAAAAGAGATCCTCTAATATCTAACTAAATAAGAAGCGTATAGCCCTAAAGGGTAGTGAGACGTGGCGCTAAATAATATAATAAAAATTACTTAATAAGGGATGATAAATTATACATTTTATAGCACATTAAAATGTCCTTTATTAATAAAATATAACATTAGTTTATAAATCTACCATTATTTGTTCTCAACACATACAAATTATAATATATTTAAATCAATTTATTCAATACTCAACTAATTGTTAATATCGAAACCAACCTGTAAATTAAACAGATTTTATTTAAATTGCAATTTTTTTTCTCAATTCAAAAACCAGTACTAGTACATTTTGTAATCTAAAATCTATTATTGAAAAGCAGTTGCAATTTTTCAAATTTAATAATATAGAGAAGAGTAGCTTCACCATCAACTTTGTTGTTATAAGAAAGAATAAAATATATTTGGCTCAATTGGTACTAGCCATATCAATAAAATCTGCATATAGACGAACATAATTTAAGACAAAATAAGTAACTATGAGCAGCGTTGAATCAGAAGTTGATTCAGTCTAGTTCTCAGTGACATAAGAACTTGTTTAATGAAATAAAACAATATATTTCGTAATAGATTGAAATAAAATAAATAAGTATATTGTGCTTTAAAGCACAAAAGATAAGGAATTAATGACTAATAAAATTATTTAATCTAAATTTAAAATTATTTTAATTATTTTTTATTAAAATGACTCGTCATGCAATTTTTAATAGATTAATATAATAAAAATCATATAAAAAATATTCCATATGCCGATGAGATTAGATGTTGATAGTATATATATATAATTACCATTATCATTGCTTTTTGATTTTTCTCAAGGCCTGATATGTTTGCTGCATCATGCAGAATGTCCCAGCACGCCATGAAGGGTTGTCTCACAATGCCCTCTACCATACTACCATACCAAACAACCCTCAACAGCACTTTGTTGGATGGGATACTGTAGTCATTCTTCTCACAGCTTGATCTTCTTGTTTACCCATTTTAATTGAAAGGCTATTTTGGGTAAAAGAGGATTGCGTGCTAAGGAACAATAGAATGCGGATGGGAAACAAAATTCGTAAGCGAAATAAAAGAACGGTGTAAAAAACATTATCCCTGGGGGTTTGAGGGAGGTGAATCCGTTTTTTGAACGGGTTGTTTAGGCTAAGAGGGAACTAAACCATAAAGCGACATGCTGCCATGGTGGGGGGACCCCCTCCCCCCGCAGGGGTGTTAAAGGGAGGAGGGATTGATGGCTTCCATTGGTTTCTCATGGCCTGGCGCTAGCGTTTACGCCTAACAATGGTCTCGTGCATTAGTCTGATGAGTTCGCGTATCCCGTCGATTCAAAACTTGCAGCAATCTCCGTCTCCCTCATCTCTATTTCAAAATGAACTATATATATATACATTTCATTTTGAGATATATATTTCTAGATTCCTCACGTTACGTATTTCCTTCTCATTTTCTATGTCTTACATGATTATTTATTCACCATGAACATTAAAATATTAATAGATGATTTATAATAAAAATAACAATAGGTTTAGTGCATTACCACCCCCCTTAATACATCTATTTAGTTATAAAAAAATAATTTTACTTCTTTATTTTGTAAATATTAAATAACCAATAATAAATATTTAACAATAATAGTTTTATAATATTTAGTATTAATTATGTTAAATAATAATATTTTAATTTATATCAATAAATAATACATACGAATAGTTAACCTCAATTATATTGGGGCACTTGAAAAAGTCTATAAGCACAAATTTTTTCACTAATATTTACGAATAGTAAATAATATTAATCAAAATATTCAATTTAAATCACTACTGAATATAATTTATTAGCACATAAATAATTCGCACTTGTATGAAACTAAAACACGTGTTGTGAATGTAGAAACTAGAAACATGTGGATAAATATTATATATATGTAAACAGTGATTAGAGGCGACGAGCGTACCAACATGCGCGACTAACAGAGGTTCTATTTCTATTTTGTTGGTAGCTTTTTTTTCGAGACTTAATGAGCGGTTTAGCTTCAACCTGTTACTTTTGTGTTACAGTGATGCGCGCGCATCTTAAAATTTCACTCTCATCATTTTTTTCATAACGCGCCAAAAGAAGTATAACTTCAAAAATTTGACTCGTTCTAACAAAAAATAGCTTTATTGGTATTTGACAATCTAGTTAAAAATCATACAATTCAGTATATAAAATATAACTTTTTATATATCTATTCAAATAATTGTAGAACGACCCCAGATATGCTTGTTTTATAACAACAGTTTTGTTAATACAGATGGGACAAATTGTTGTATCTCGTATGTAATATGATACACCCAAATAGATAAACTTCCCATTTTATTAATTGGGCGAATTTCTGCTCATTTCATGAACTGGTTTCTTCACGTTACCATTTCACGAACCAGGCAAAATTTGCATTAATACTTGCCCATTTTATGAACTTGAATTTATAGTACTATCAACATCAAGAATAAATGAATTTTTATGATATTATATGAAACTATCGGAACCTAACTTAATTTAATCTTCCATACTAAAACAATAACATTTATATTAACTTGAAGACCAAATCTATAATTCTCTTGCACATTTCACGGACTGTGTAAAAACTTGTCCAGTTCATAAATTAGGTAATGATTAGAGCTTCCCGGATCATGAAATGGCCAGTTCTATCATGAAATAATCATTTTATGAACTGGGTACTATAAGCACTGAAATTCATAAACTGCACTATTTTTTGCCCAGTTAGTGAAATTGTCGGGAAGAGAGTTCATGTCTTGGAATGGGCTGAAATTTGCCCCGATTAATGAAATGGGCAAATTCACGAATGGAGGTCTAACATAAACAACCATATAATTAGTTAAATAGAGTTCTAAATTCTTTTTTAACATCATTAATCTATGATCATCAACAATAATTCCTTCAAGGTCACTATTGTATTTGATATTTTTTCTTGTGTGACCTGGTGATCAAGAGGTAAGGTGTCAGACTTTGGTGCTGGGGATCTGGGGTTCAATCCTCAGTCCTGGCACAAACTTTTCTAATTGCCAAACCCTCTCATCACCTCTGACAGGACATGTATTATCACACTTTGTAAACGTGTGGAATGTCAGGCCTTCACCGTGGTTCGGATTCCACGTTAAACTGTAGGTCCTCCATTTCTTCTCACAATAACCCTACCATTACACATTAGTGTAAGTGCGTATAACTTGAACGGGTAGTAAGACGCAGTGTTAATAATTATAATAATAATAATAACAATTTTTTTATTACTTTCTTTTACTCTTTTTATCTCTCTCCCTCTTTCTCATCCTACTTTGACTCCCGCGATTTCTTTCCCCCAGTCCCTTTCCCCTCTTTAGAATCATCTTTGTCTATTAACTTTCTATTTCCCTCCTCGCAGATTGATTGGATGGGCAATGTTCAATCAAAACCTAAAAAAAAACTCATACATCTCGTTAAAACAAAGTCGTATTATAGGGATTTCATTGCAAAAGTGAGGGTGATATTGGGGTTTTGGGAGGGTACAGAGGGGGTCTGATTTCTTTATAACACCTCGGTAGGAAGATAAACATTTATGTGTGGTTCTATGTTACTTTAAAAGGATAATATTTTTTTACCTATCTATGAGCTTTGTTTACCATATTAATAAAAAAAGCGTATTTGCTACAACTTCCTAGACTCTTTTGTATTAACAAATGTAGTCCAAACAAAGGCTTTGTAAGATAAAGTTCAGATACATTTTTTAAGATGAAAGGTATAAAATGGGTTTGTGCCATAAATATCAACATCTTTCATTTTAATGTCAAATTATTTTCGTGACTACGTGTTTATACTGTCCCGAATGTCCAATTTGAACCACACCAATTGGATATAGATGGAGCAGAATTAAAAATTAAATGAACCCTCATTTATGTGGGAAATATAAGGAGAATAAATGTAGAGGGAAATACATTCACAGTAAACCCAGCATTAGCACAATATCTGAATTCCAACCACAAAAATAAAATGAGATTGCCTTTTATTCCACGTGACCGCACAATAAGGTAATATCGCTCTTAGAATTAATGATAAAACTCTATAGCGTCAGACAGCAATTAAGCCATACCTACCGAACAGCTGGCGTCTATTAGCGAAGATAGTGCCATATTCTGCTGATAAAGGGTTTTATATGATCAGAACAATGAATCCTCCAACCATTAATCTCAGTTTTCTAAACCGGTACCACTATTTTTTCATTCAAGTAGCTCCTCATTTGTCCTCACGAGGGTGAGTTTGTGATCCAGATACACTACTTAACAGAAAATATAGAATTTCTAGTGATCAAACCCAGAACCTCTGGATCTGTAGCCAGGAACTCTGATCACTGGACCAAGCTCTTCTAAACTCTGTATTTCCCATCTCTATCTGATTAATTTAGTTTATTATTATTAGCACCGCATCTTACTACCCGTTCGGGATATACGCACTTACGCTAATGTGTAATGGTAGGGTGATTGTGAGATGAAATGAAGGACCTACAGTTTAACGTGGAATCCGAACCACGGTGGAGGCCTGGCATTCCCCACATTCACAAGTTGTCTTGTCAGAGGTGAAGGAAGGTTGGTAATCAGATAAATTTGTGCCGGGACCGAGGATTGAACCTCGGACCCCAGCACAGAAGTCCGGGTCCTTACCCCTGGACCGTCAGGTCACCTATTAATTTAGTTAAGTTTCGTATCCAATAGCCTGGAAAGCTATTAAAATATGGCGATAATTAGTTAAATTGTAAATAATTAATTTAAGATAGAGTACTACCAAATAGGATAATAGCATTATCTAAGACGTTACTTAAGTAAAAGACTCTATTATGGTTGAAGTGGTTACCGGGGTTTGAATCCCGGTCAGATTTAATAAGAGTGGTATTTAAAAAAAAATCTACTTTTTCTTCACACACAAGAACCCATAAAACCGGTTACACTCCCTCCAAATTAAAATTTCTTTATATCAAATATATTAACGTAACTTATACAAACTATTATAACCCAACTGGATACTTGGACGCAAACCTATAAAAATATCTTTATAACCTGTTTTTTTTAATAAAAAGTGTATATGAAATGTTTATATTGTATAAGCCTCTCACTGAACTAGTTGACGGAATGAATACAGGATAGCTCAGCGTTAAGAACATTGTTGCTCTAAGCCAAATGTTCTGAGTTCAAATATTGTGACCCGGTGTCATTTTGCAATTTATAAAGTGAATAAATCTACATATTATAAAAACAATTAGTTCTCATGCGTGATGAAATTTTAGGATATATTTTAAAAATATGTTCATATTGTTTGTTGTATATGTATTTTAATAATTTTCAATATTTACTATAAACTGGAAGTTAATTATTAAAGCTATTAATTATATTATTCGCACCAAAATATTGTTTCTTTAGGTCTATCCAATATAAATTACTATATTAAAATAAACTAATCTTTGAGTAAGTACTTTAAATATTTAATAAAATGACCACAGATTAATATAACATAACTTTAATTTAGATTAAGGTCTACTTAATGAGAATTAAGTTATTTTGATTTTAACAATTTATTTATAATTTATAAAGGTGTAAATGTCATCAACTCATATTTGAAACAAAATAATTAAAATTGAATTTAAAATATTTAAATCTAGAATATCCTTATTATTTTGTTAAACTAAAGAGTATTTATCCTAAATACTAAAAAATATGTTAAATATTTCTTAAAATATGGTATTAAACTATGTTTAGTTGTACAAGAGATTATTAAATTTTGTATTTCTTTAAAAATTTGTTTGAGGAAAAAATTAATTCAAATTTATCGAGTAAGTGATGCCTACATTTTAACTGGATTACTATTTATTTTTTAAGGCTAATATATTATTATTAGCACCGCGTCTTACTACCCGTTCGGGTTATACGCACTTACGCTAATGTGTAATGGTAGGGTGATTGTGAGATGTAACGAAGGACCTACAGTTTAACGTGGAAACCGAACCACGGTGGAGGCCTGGCATTCCCCACATTCACAAGTTGTCTTGTCAGAGGTGAAGGAAGGGTTTGGAAATCAGATAAATTTGTACCGGGACCGAGGATTGAACCCCGGCCACCAGCACAGAAGTCTGACACCTTATCCCTAGACCACCAGGTCACCAAGGCTAATATAGAATAAATGCATTAAGGAATAATTTTAAATCCAAGAAATCTTTTAAACATATAATTAATAGTGTACTTTTTTTTTATAAGGAGTAATAAATTACAACATTATTTCTTATATATTTTTATTCCCTTATCCTCATTTGAAACGAGCTTAGTCTTCTATGAAGATATGTTTTGATGTTATTGATGTTAGACCATTTTTAGGGCTGAAAAAAAATCAATGTAATAGTAAAATAATGTATAGAGATATGACAATACAATTTTAAGGTTAATAATTTTGAACATTAAAAATGGAAATAGTCCAGAGAATAGAAGATATTACATACGAAATATTAAATAAATAATCTCTTAAATTAACAAACTCATAAACAATTTATTTATGATTTATGATTAAGAAATAAGGTAACTATAATTTTATTAGCTTAATATTTCGTATAATATCTTATGTTCTCTTGACTATTTCCGTATTTAATGTTTAAATTTATTAAACTTACAATTGTATTTTCTTATCTCTCTCTATACATTATTTTATTACATTAGTTTTCCTCAGACCTTAAGGTCATCGATAAGGTAACAGCACCTAAACACACCTAAACATGTCATCATAGAAGAATAAGATACTCTCAATTAAGGACAAGGAAATAAAATAAAGATGATATAATTTTGTATTTTAAAAAACGATTAAATTAAATAATACTTTTTCTTACATGTTTACGGTGAAAACAAGCACATTCAAAAAGGCTAGACATCTGGAAGATTGCAAGTGCAGAAATCAAGTTTGTTGACTAAAATACGATCAACTATTACTCTGCAGGGGAAAGCAACGATAAATATATTAAATCGTTTAAAATAAACGTTTTGGGCGGTACGTAAGAAGGTATAGTTAAAGCTTAGTGGACTTATAGTGTGGTCCCGAGCACAATATCGCTCCACCTTTTAACCTAGGATGACGCAAGCAAACCCACCCACTCTAGTGTCAACAAAAGCATCCACTTAGCCAAATTCTTGTATACGGTCCTTATATAATACGCTTGGTAGTAATAAGAATTAATGTTTGTTTTCTCTTTTTATGATCCGATATCTGGTTGGATTAAGATTTGCCTCATAGCTAACAATATTCGGGAAAACTGTGTGAAGCTCTACACAGATTTTTGTTGAAATAAAAGTTTAGGAAAATTCAAATTTATTTATTTGCGATAAACATTAATAATCTTTTACTACATTATTTGTGTTATTCAATGAGTATTTATAAAATCTATCAAAAATGACAGCTGCAGATAAAATGATTTATATATGATTATATTAAAATATATTTAGTAACTTTAATAACCAACCTCTACTTTTCTTTCTACCGAAATAATACAATACGTCTTCGTGGAAATACTGTGTTTTTTTTAAGAATTAACTCTCAATTCACTCTTAAACGTTAAGAAGATAACTTTTAAGAAAACTCTCATTTTCAGGCACAATAAAATATACTGTTGCACGTTTCTAAGTTTAAAATGCACTTACTAAACTGCTGAAATGTCATGCATAATATTATTTTTTTAACGGTCCTAATAGTAAATTAATTTTGTTCGTTATGATTTTGTTACGACCGAAAACTGGTAATAAATTTAGTACTACTATTAGCTTAGCTCTAGTTTGATAGAGTCAAATGAATCAAATAGGAAACTTAGCATAGTTTTATTAAATTAAAATAATTGTGTACATTTATCATCTAAAATAAATGTTTATATTATGGTCCAATATAGGTAAAAGCCTCTAAACTAAAAGGATTTTATTTAAATCTTAAAGTGTTTTTTATTTATAATTAAGTCAATTGTTAACATGTTTAATGTATAAATAGTCTTAATTCCATTCACTTATCAGGCTGAGATTTTAGAGCCAAGAAGCTACTGATATTGTGGACATTAAACATTAAGTACATTACCTATTCCATTGGGAATATTTCAGTTGAGATAAGAATAAAAAACAATACTTATATAACAAACTTTTTTTTTGCTTCAAGAGATGTACGTTTTTCTTAATGGATGCTCATGCATATATTTGCGTATACGTATAATATATGTAAAATGTGAAATATCTAAGAAAATATAAACAAGTCTCATTACAAACTTTAGATATTTGTCTACATATAGCTTCGCCTCTAAGAATACTTTTTGGGCCTCTGATTTCAAATTTTGAATTTGTAAAAATAATTTGATTTATTCAGAGTCTTAAAAGGCTTTGGGGCTCTAGAAACCATTGCATACTAAAAAGTAAAGACAACAAATATTTTAAAAATATATTTTCACCAATAGAAAACGTAAATTTACTTCATAATTCAAGTTTATCACAAATTGATAGGCTATAAGTATCCACAGGAAAACTTCTATTGGATTAAAAAATACCAATTTACTGAAATATGACAAGTTGTACACATAAATTTAACCCGGGACCTTAGACTTGGGTTATCAATGCTCCACCACTTAGACATCCTGGTTATTGTCTTATCCAAGATCATATTTAACTGGTTACCAAAATTAGGTTAATTAAAATAAATGTTGAAAGATGGAACTGGATACAAGACTAACCAGGATAGGTGGAGCATTGTCAACCAAATCCTAAGATCCTGAGCTAGATTCCGGTGTCTAGACTGGTATTTTTCCGTTTAATTGTTAGTTTACACTACTCTATTTATTATTTAAATACATTTATTCTATGTCTCATATAATCATAATAGGTAGGTTTTAATTTCTTAAAATTTTATTCTTAACAGTCTAAAAATATAATACAATTTTAGTTTGAATATTTGTTTCATCAAGATGTATCTTTATCAAACATCGTCCATGATAATTAATAATTATTTAACATTTATGTTTACCAATTAATATGTTTAAAATAGTACATTAATTTTTGGACATATTTGAAATTTAGATTAATTAAAAAAATATTTAAAGTAGTCTTAGATATTTAGGCCTATTATTGTGCTCTATAATCTAAACTTTTCTTATTTAAGTATTGTCATCCTCTTTGAATTAATTATAACACGTTTTAGTTTTGACTGTAGCATATTTTTATTAGTAAGGAATAAATAATCTAGTTTTTTTAAAATTAAATATGAAACACTAACTTATAATATCTGGTTATAGTTCCAGATCCACTAACATTTTATTCCGTAAATGTTCACATACCTGTAATTTGTTAAAGCACTTGATTCATTCTTACACAAAGTATGCAATAAACAGTTTTGGCCCAAAGAAAATGTGAGTTGTTGCTCCAAGCCCCCTTCAATCGGTCCAATGACCTGTTTCAGACTCACCATCACCAACCCTTGTCACAACCTTATCGCAACCACCACTACCACCAAGTATACCCCCGTGTACAAGGCAGCCCGCTGGTCCCTGACGTGTTCCAGGTGGCGTGGATCAAGGCGGATACCAAGGCCATCCTAGCTATTCACGAGCACGTGATCACCAACAACGCGCGCCTCTCCGTCACCCACAACGACTTCAACACGTGGACCCTGAACCTGAGGGGAGTCAAGAGGGAGGACAGGGGACAGTACATGTGCCAGGTCAACACTGACCCTATGAAGAGTCAGGTCAGTTAGACATCATACACTTTCAGAGACTAAGGTTTCAATCTTTACGTGATTTATCTAATTCTTTTTTGCAGCACATCTTTCTTTCCATTCGGGCTATACTCATGTACTAAATATGCTACTGTATTAGGGATCGTGAAGGTTTAATTAATAGGAAGTGTACCCAAATTGGCGTGGAAAAGAAGTTGAAAACAATTTAGGGGAAAGACTCCCTCAATACACCCATCCGGGATTCCAACACTAGCCTCCCTATCATCGGCTGTCCTTTATATTAAGAGAGTGAGATTCCCTAAACTGTACAGCACCGAAGCGGGTCAGACTATATACACGAGTAAGCTGTAGTGCAACCTCACTGTAACAACTGCCTACAAAATTTTAATATGTGAGTCTAAGGCGTCAGACTCACAACAGTCTGAATTGGCAGTTACAGGGATGTTGAGCTTTGATCCCAACCAGGTGCAATAAAGTGCCAATTATCAATCTGGTTTCCCCTAACCCTCTTCATGTTAATATTAATTTACTTTCTTTAAAACACCCGCCTTCTCCATAATTCCTATTAAGTTCGTAACAAATATGACGTTGGAAAAATTATTATAACAAAGATTCAAAGTTTAAATTTTACATTTATAATAAAGCTGTACGTTTCACGTATTTTAAAATTTTCTTCGTGCACTTAGCTGATAATTTCTATTGGAAGAAAGGTTTGGGAATATGACTGAGCACACTTTTTATTTGATCAACTTTTTTTTCATATCCTGTTCAGTACGTTGGTAATCAAAGTGAGAGGTTTGTTTCTAATTTATAACCTTTTATATAAAGTGAAAATATATTTGGTGAATAACATGGTTAGTCCTTATGATTAACTGTGCTTCAAAATTAAATGTTCACCATTTTAATTTACTTAAAACCAATTGAGTAAAATTTCGACCTACGTAGCAGCCTGTAATTACATTCCAGCTGGTTTGAAACATGATAAGCAAACACAATCAATTAAAGTTTGATTTCAACTAATATGTTTTAAGCTGCACTTAAGGTAGGAAAGAGAGAAGAAAAAAGAAAATAAAAACTTTATGTTTTGAGTCCAGAAGGCATTTATACCGATTGAGCGGCTAGCGGCGTTAGCGATGATAGTGCTTTTGAGGAAAGGGGGTGGCATATAGTCATCCCAGCGAACCTTCGGGTCGTTAAGCTCAATTTTATAAAGAAGTATTGCTACTTCTTCATTCAAATAGTTGGTGACCTGGTGGTCTAGGGGTAAGGTATCGGACTTCTGTGCTGAGGTCCAGGGTTCAATCTTCGGTCCCGGCACAGATTTATCTGATTATAAAACTCTTCCCTCACCTCTGAGAAGACGTATTAATAACAACTTGTGAAATGTGTGGGATGCCAGACCAGTACTTAGCTCGGATCTCACGTTAAACTGTAGGTCCTCAATTTCATCTCACAATCACCCTACCATTACAAATGAGCGTAAGTGCGTATAACTCGAACGGTTAGTAAAACGTGGTGCTAATAATAATAATAATTTATTCAAGTAGCTCCTAATTAGTCCTCACAAGGCTGAGATTGACTACTACATTACAGACCCGCTGATTCACAGATAAATATTGGAGGTAGCGGATATCGAACCTGGAACATATGGATTAGTAGCCAGGAAATCTGGCCACTATATCACAGAGGCATTTTGCACATAAAATCAAAAGTGATAGTTTAAGATCACGCTAATAAACATAACACCTAAATTGCATAAGCAATGTTTATAACTTTTCAAAAAGTAGTTTCTTACCTGAATATTAAAGTGAGTCCATACAAATTATTTATTTTACGTTTAATTTTAAGGCCTTGTCACAGGATTCGATCAAATTTGATAAACAGTCCACTATCAAAATATTATTTTAAGCTAAAATCTCTTCCTACTGTCACAAAATCCAAATGGCAACATATGTGAAACAAATAATATATTTCCATCTTTACTAACAAATTCATATTTGTTAAATAAATTTAATCCAAAGAAGGTTTTACTAACAGGGAATTTAAATCATTATTTAGCAGACCAGGCATAATTTTCTATCCTAAAAATGAGAAGAACCTTTGGTATAATATTTGAGCTAATCTAATGTTATTTTACAATGTTTTCAAAATAGGTGTCTATGTTAGTATTTATTATAGTACTGTAATATTTCTAATGGATGATCATGTATTTCCCAAATTGTTCGAAAGAATACCATTAGCTCAGTAGTGATAATAATAAAACTTTTTCTACTAATTTAACGAAGTATGAGTTAACACATTCAACAGAAAGTATATTCATCTTGGCATGTATCCTTTTCAATATTCCCACTAGGGTTGATCAAACTTTTGTTACTAACGGCAAACCTGGAGGTTGTTATTCCTCCTGACATCTCTACTCTTCCTACTACTAAAAGAAGGTTGATCAAACTTTTGTTACTAACGGCGTACCTGAGGTTGTTATTCCTCCTGACATCTCTACTCTTCCTACTACTAAAAGAAGGTTGATCAAACTTTTGTTACTAACGGCGTACCTGGAGGTTGTTATTCCTCCTGACAGCTCTACTCTTCCTACTACTACAAGAAGGTTGATCAAAATTTGTTACAGATGGCGTACCTGGAGGTTGTTATTCCTCCTGACATCTCTACTCTTCCTACTACTACAAGAAGGTTGATCAAAATTTGTTACAGATGGCGTACCTGGAGGTTGTTATTCCTCCTGACATCTCTACTCTTCCTACTACTAAAAGAAGGTTGATCAAACTTTTGTTACTAACGGCAAACCTGGAGGTTGTTATTCCTCCTGACATCTATACTATTCCTACTACTACAAGAATTTTGATCAAAATTTGTTACAGATGGCGTACCTGAAGGTTGTTATTCCTCCTGACATCTATACTATTCCTACTACTACAAGAAGGTTGATCAAACTTTTGTTACAGACGGCGTACCTGGAGGTTGTTATTCCTCCTGACATCTATACTATTCCTACTACTACAAGAAGGTTGATCAAACTTTTGTTACAGACGGCGTACCTGGAGGTTGTTATTCCTCCTGACATCTATACTATTCCTACTACTACAAGAAGGTTGATCAAAATTTTGTTACAGACGGCGTACCTGGAGGTTGTTATTCCTCCTGACATCTATACTATTCCTACTACTACAAGAAGGTTGATCAAACTTTTGTTACAGACAGCGTACTTGGAGGTTGTTATTCCTCCTGACATCTATACTATTCCTACTACTACAAGAAGGTTGATCAAACTTTTGTTACAGACGGCGTACCTGGAGGTTGTTATTCCTCCTGACATCTATACTATTCCTACTACTACAAGAAGGTTGATCAAACTTTTGTTACAGACGGCGTACCTGGAGGTTGTTATTCCTCCTGACATCTATACTATTCCTACTACTACAAGAAGGTTGATCAAACTTTTGTTACAGACAGCGTACTTGGAGGTTGTTTATTCCTCCTGACATCTATACTCATCCTACTACTACAAGAAGGTTGATCAAACTTTTGTTACAGACGGCGTACCTGGAGGTTGTTATTCCTCCTGACATCTATACTATTCCTACTACTACAAGAAGGTTGATCAAACTTTTGTTACAGACAGCGTACTTGGAGGTTGTTATTCCTCCTGACATCTATACTCTTCCTACTACTACAAGAAGGTTGATCAAACTTTTGTTACAGACGGCGTACCTGGAGGTTGTTATTCCTCCTGACATAATCTACGAAGAGACCTCAGGGGACATTATGGTGCCTGAGGGAGGCTCAGCCAAGCTTGTTTGTAAAGCGAGAGGATTCCCCAAACCCAAGGTGGTGTGGAGGAGAGAAGATGGAGGAGAGATCATTCTTCGAGGCGGGCCATCTTCTAAAACACGAGGTGAGAGGGCATAATCGTTAAAAGTTTTTTTTATAGAATAGTGATATAGATTATACGTTTAGTCAGTTCACTGATTGTATTTATATGGCAATTATAATACTGGATAAGCTTGTGGATTTTTGGAAATATACTGTTAATTGACAATCCTTAGTTCGTGATAAAATAAGGCTTTTCAATAATTAAATGGTTAATTATTTTTAGTAAAACAAATAGATGATGAAAAATAAGAGTTCAGTTAATTAATGATTAATAAGTAATAATTATTTAACATTATAAATCATTATTATCTATCCTTAATAAAACTTTTTGAACAACATTTTCTAAAATGTTATATTTTTGTATGTAAATTGAGTATCTATTACGGTTTGTTTTATATTATGGTAAATATTATTCACTAGGCTGCTAGGATGGGATTGGGTTGTTGGGCAAACATATCTTCAAGTGGCATGCTTGTATTATTAGTTTGGATACATACATATAAAATATATACCACCTTTGTGATATAGTGGTCAGAGTTCCTGTCTACAGATCCAGAGGTCCCTGGTTAGATCCCCAGAGATTATAAAATTTATCTGTAATGCATTGTATGTGTAATGGGATCAAACTCAGTTTCGTGAGCACAATTGAGGAGCTACTTGAATGAAGAAGTAACAGCTCCGGTTTAGAAAACTGAGATTAAAGGTCGTAGGTCTCGTTGTGATGACCACATAACACCACTTATTCACAGTTTTTGGCACTATAATCAAAACGGTGACAGCCACTCGGTCGATATATCTCGCTTGTAGTCTCATATACAAGAGTTATATACATACATATATATGCTTACATTTGAATAAGTGTTTACAAGTATAAATATAGGCTTATAAATTTGTATTTACATACATATATATTTATAAACATATAGATTTACCTTCAATTTACATGTAAGATAGAAAGCTTAGCTTGGATTATTTACTATGGTTTAGCTTATAATAAAGAGCCATTGTGTAATCTGTCAAATATAGAGTGCTACTTTTAGGTAAACGGAGTGTACATCCATATGCGAATATATAAATTACAGATATGCCACTCGAATAGTTGTTTGCCAAACAAATAGCCATTTATCAACCATACTACAAATATAACTTATATATTCATATACACATATATTATATACTAGTCTGTTTGGATATACATGAACTTTTAGTTGTCATACATATGCTTGGATGATATTCGGTTATTTATTTAGTAAGGCTATTTATTTAAATGGGAATATTTTTTCCCCTCATTCTGTTTGAATCGCAAGTATTTATTTGACATAGCTTACTATTAGTTTAACATATGTTAATTGTATTTACATATTAATATTATTGTTTACAAATATCTATATGAGTTATATAATATTTGTTTAAAAATTGGTCATTTTGTTCTGCTTATCAATGATAGTTAGATTTATTGCGAGTTTGATGCTACATTAATTTGGAGCATCACGCTGTATGGATCAGAAGCTCGAAAATAAAGATTTGGAGATCTTTGAAATGTGGTGCTGGAGAAGTCTTGAGACGATCAGTTGGATAGACAGGGTGATACATGAAGATATCCAAAGAAGGGTGAGGGAAAAAAGAACCATTCTGTATGTGATTCTTCGGTGCAAAACCAACTGAATCAGACGTATTGTTAGGAGGAACTGGCTTCTGAGTAACGTCATAGAAGGAAAGATAGAGGTAAAGAGGAGATTAAGAAGGAGGATTAAAATATTGAATGACTTGAAGGAAAGAAGAAAATTTTGGGAGCTAGAGAAGGAGGCAGAGGTCAGTGTGCATTGGCGGTTTAAGTTCACTGAAAAAAGGAATTGACATGTCGTAAGACAGAACACATAATAATATATTGATATAGTATTATTTATTACATTAATACTGTTACGTTGGTTATATAATTCCTAATGTTCCATAAGTGGTTGAAATTTCATTGTAAGATTAAACAACTATTTTATTTAAAATCAAAAATATTGATATGTAACTTGGAATATTCATATTTTTGGTGAACAATAAAAAATAATAATCTTTAAACAGAACAACATATTTAAACTTATTACTCAATCCCAAACTTAAGAAGTTAGATTATTCAACAAAATATCCAATGTACCTTTTTACAAATATCTAGAGATTATCAGTAATGATGCAAACGCATTAAAACACAATTACAGTTGTTATATACATACATACATACATACATACATACATACATACATACATACATACATACATACATACATACAATACATACATACTACATACATACTACTATACATACGTACATACATACATACTACATACTACATACATACATACATACTACATACATACTAATACATACTACATACTACATACATACATATCATAAGTAATACATACATACATACATACATACATACATTACATACTACATACATAATACATACATACATACATACATACATACATACATACATACTACATACATACATACATACATACATACATACATACATACATACATACATACATACTACATACATACATACATACATACGTACATACATACATACATACATACATACATACATCATACATACATAATCATACATACACATACATACAATACATACAATACATACATACATACATACTACTTACATACATACATACGTACATACGTACATACTTACATACATACATACATACATACATACATACATACATACATACATACATACATACTACATACGTACATACATACATACATACATACATACATACATACTACTACATACATACATACATCATACATACATACATACATACTACATACATACATACGTACATACATACTACATACATACATACATATCATACATACATACATATACGTATCATACATACATACATACATACATAACATTACATACATACATACATACTACGTACATACATACGTACAATACGTATACATACATACATACATACATACTACATTACATACATAACATACAATACATACATACATATCATACATACATACATACGTACATACTACATACATACATATACTACTACTACATACATACATACATACAATACATACATACATACATACATACATACAATACTTACATACATACGTACATACATACATACATACTATACATACATACATACATACATACATACATACATACATACATACTACATACATACATACATACATACATACATATACATACTACATACATAACATACATACATACATACATACTACATACTACATACATACATACATACATACATACATACATACATACTACATACTACATACATACATACTCATAACATACATACTACATACATACATACATACATACTACATACTACATATACATACATACGTAATCACACCATTCCCTCACGGGGTTCACAAGAATTGTGAATAAAGCTCAAAAAATACCTTATCATTTATTATTCCCACATAGTTAAATATGGAGGGATTTATTTATTCAATTATTATTCCTGGCTGTTATATAGAAGCCTCGTGTTCGATACTTGGCAGTACCATAGGAACTCCTACAAAAGGGATGTTGTTCTTATTGTTGCCATGGTCTGGTTGACTAGACTTAAGCAAGGTTTAAAAATTTCTACTGATATAAAATATCATCATCATCATCATAACCATCCTGTTATCTAATCGGGATGAAGTAACAGCATCTACAGGAACCCCAAACCTAAAATATTGTTACAAATCAGCCACTACCAGTAGAAGACCATGAATTTCTAGACGAAAGCCCTGGTGTCATATGCTATGAAACAAAAAATAATCAAAATTTATAATAATTAATGTTCACAAAGAGTCTGTTATTTATCAATAAATTTTACGTAAGCTAGTAGATGTATGGAAGATCTTAAGACAGGTTTCCTAATATAATAGAATTATTCGAGGCCCTTACGAATTGTTCTTGATAACTTACCCAGGGTTTTATCATAGTCACATTTTTTCATAGGCATATCTGAGATCTAGAAAAGCTACTATATTTACTTTCCCGTATTCTTAATTCAATCATGTGATCTGAAACCGTCAGTTCTGATTTATGTTATCAATATCTATTAAATAATATTAATGCTAAATACAATTTTTAAGTTTCGGCTCCCAAAATAATGTTTTATTTCCATAAATGTGACTTTATATGAAAAATTAAATTTATAATCCCTTTTACTTGAAAAAGATTGACAGTTGGCTTTATTGGTTGTTAGTTAGTATACGAATATTTATAATAATATATTTTTTAAATGTGTCAATCATATGTCATAATAATGTATCTTTACTAGTTTTACTATGAATTTTTTCATATGTATATATATATATATTATATATATATATATATATATAATCAATGCAAATGTATTGTTTGCAAACTTAACGTGGTTTCTCTTTCAGTGCCATCCATTGAAGGGGAGGTGCTCTCGTTAACAAAGGTGACCCGCTCGGAGATGGGTGCCTACTTGTGTATAGCAGCCAACGGTGTCCCACCATCAGTCAGCAAGAGGATGATGGTCCATGTACATTGTGAGTTCTATTTTCACTATGAAATACTCTATAGTATCGATTGTTTGAATTTAGTCAAGTTAGGGATGCACGTGGGACATCTCCATTCAAGGTCGTAGCCAGCCAATTATTTCAGGGGAGGAGGGGGGGGGGGGTTGGTGGCACATCTCCCAATTATTAAAAACTAGAAAAAATTCTAATGATGAACAACTAGAAGCTCTCTGATGTGTTTTTTTTCATGGTAAAATAAACTCCAAAATGCCGAAGGCTTTAGAAAATTCTAAATATTTAACACCTTTAGAAGCTCTCTGAAGTTCTTTTTTTTATGATAACACAGCCCCTAGTTTGTAATTGTATCTTAATTTTGATATTGTTTGAACCATAAATAAAGCCATATATTTTTTTTTTCATAAAATTTCGTGGAGGAATTGAACCCCAAACACCTGTTCCCCCCCCTCCACCCCCCCCCCCGGCTTTGACTTTGTCTCCATGTACTACACCCAATATCACTGGTATCTCGACTAAACAACGTTGCGAAACATGTCTTATATTTGAGGGGAGGTTGACCAACAAAACGAGATTGACAACTCTTTTTCTCAATAGTAACCATGCAGTTCTCTCGGCAATTATATCCAGTGTAGCACATATTAGAATACTTTCGATGACTCACAAAATGCTGGTGAATGCTTGTCATTCCTTGAAACAAAACTCATTGGCTGTAAATATTTCGCTAAAATGTAAGTTTAAGAAGGAAAATTCAAGTATTATTGAAATTAAATTACTTAGTCAAGACCATCCGTAAACCACGTAAAGTTGTTGAAAGGAGGAGAAGGGGAGCTCTAGTGGTGTGGGGGAGAGTTAATCACAGTGTTACGTAACACAGATACTATACTTGAATTTTAATGTTGCAAAAATAATATTATTGTTAATGTTTTCACTATAAGTAAACATAAATTACGTATGAATAACTTCCGATTGGGATAAGTATTAAATCTAGTCTCTCATTTTAGTGTCACAATAGCCTCCCTATTAAATAATGACATTCACTCTTTATGTGAAAAGTTAGGAACACAGGATGGAAGGGGAAATATGCCAGTTTAAATGTATACTTGGTGCTACAAAGGAAAGAGCTGATCGAAAAATTTAAGAAAAAACGTTATGTGATTTATGGATGAACCAATGTTTTAATTTTGTTGTTATTATTCCACGTAGATTTACGAATTTGTAGTTTGAGATAGGTCCTATCTCGTTTAACTCTTAACTATCAAGACAATACTGTCTAACAAAGGCATAGCGTTTGTTAAAATACGAAACGAGAAAATAAAATTATATAAACCTATTTTCATTAATACCTGATATATTATAGTTAAGAACATTAAAAATTTCATATCTATGCAGTTTGTTGACTATTATTTAATTATCATTTTAGTGTATATCTGTCTTGACAAAATATTTTGTCAATTTTACAAGAAGTTCAATTTAAATCACATTGTCAAATTCACAAAGTAATTTCGCAAAGTGTGTGAATATGGAACTATTTTTATAACGTTCAATTTATTTATTACTATATCACGTTTTGATATCTTCCAGACTACAAGCACTCATTCTAATTAGGCTAATAGAGTAGACAATTAGGTAGGTAGGATTTAAATTAAGCCTACCCGCATTTGCTTGGAAAGAGAAAAAATTAGAAAAAAATACATTCAATATACCTGGTTGAGACTCGAACCACAAACTCCCTGTGGCAGAAAACTCGTACTAGATGAGTCTGAAATTTGCGTCACCGTTGAGAATATAAGGATACTAGTTGGATAGTAAAGACACGAAAATATTTTGAAAGAAATATGTTTGGAAAGTGTTATTTTCCGCCAAAAAGCTCGTTATTCAAAACAAATAATTAAGGAGGACACTGAGTATGAAATTAGCTAGATAGATAAGCTGTTAAATTAAAACAGAGGTCACAAGTTTTATTCTGGTTTAAATGAGGGATTTCTTAAATAAATTCTAATACTTGGTATTGATTTTTAGAAAATTCATTTTCTTGAAATGAATTTGCTTTTCATACATAAAACATAGATTTGTCAAGGTTTGTTATAGAAGTAAATATTTTACTTTGTTATAGTTTTACGATACAAATTCACCAATGATGACCAAAATTTAAAAAATATAGTCCAATTATTTTCGCTAACAAAACATGATCTAGCAGGTTTATTTATTCCAGATATTTTAAATATTGTTTTTATTATTTAGCACCACACCTTACTAACCATTCGGATTATACGCTTAAGTATTAATTATGTTATTGTTTAGGAATCAGAAAGGTTGAATTTAAGGAAGTGACCCCTCATTTTCGTGGAGGGAGAGTGTAAAACCATTTAGGGAAAACCATCCCCAGTTCAGCCGATCTAGAATCGAACCTTGATCTCTCTGTCCTTGGCAGTCTAGCTCAAAACGACTAGCGCGTTATCCCGTTAGCGAATTAGCCCAAGGAGGGTCAATAATTAAACGTCCTATACAACATATTTTTCTCTTCTCCCAATATTTCTCTCTCTAAAACATACACATTATCTATCCTCGCTCACAGTCACTCGATCTCTCTCAATTGCTTATTCGCAGTCTCTTACACTCACTTTCTCACAATCACATTTTCATTATCACATTCACTCACACACTTACACAATCAAACATTCATTCGCACTCTAATTTTCACTATCACATTTTATCACTCTCTGTATCATATATCTTAATATATATTATTTGATAAGCCTGTTCCCATTAATAGAAATTAATAGAAAAAGACTGAACAAATTTTGACAAACGAACACTCATTTTAAAGATTAGGGATCAGGATGCCAGTAAAAACAGTGTCCTAAAACTAAAATACAATTGTCCTTGAGAATTTTCAATCTTTTGCTTCTCTGTGGACAGAGGATCATCTATACAATCATTCTTTGTTTACATCAGTATGGAAACCATAATTTGCGTATAAATATATATTACTAGTAAATAAAATATATGTATCTATTTAAAAATAATGTCAGCTCAATGTTAATTGAGAGTAGATGGTATGGCACCTTTAAACCTTTAACATATTCTGTGACAGTTTGATGGATCGACAAATCGAGACTCGTATCTACGTGTTAGGAGGACAGAAAGGTTTTGCGTGAATATAACATATACTACAAACATATATTTACTAAAGATTAAAGGTTTTACAGATATATATTAAAGGTTTCACAGATATCATACATATTATTTAGTATACACTTTTACAGGAATGCAGAATATATTCGTTCATACGTTTTTCTACAGTGTCTCTTAGATTTGTTAGTAAAATTGTTTTTAGTTCACAATTTAGCATGTAATAGTCCAAACCGACGACTTGACGTGAATTGTAAGTAGCACTGATAATATCCAGGTTTATGATGTGCGTTTCCACCGTTTGCTGTTCGAGATCGATGACATTCGCTGATTCTGTTAGAGTGTCGCATACACCCATGACGAGTGTGTCGATCAAATCGTTGCAATAGCGTGCGATGGTTGTGGACCACATATCCTACTGCTCAATGGAGACGTCGATGAGGTCCCACATATCACAAAGAGGTGCCCAACTAGGTGCTAGATAGGTGACCCGTTTGATTCCAGCGTCTTGTTTCTCGCTGATGATGACCATACGAGTACCGCATATGCGTCTCAGAGAGATTTCGTGATTAGATAGGCTAATCTTCTGAGAATGTTGCGTGTTGCTGAAAAACTTTGATATGACCGACTTGTAGCTGCCCAGTTCTTGCCACTATGTACGGTTGAACACCGCACATTTCACTCAGCATTTTTCTAGCTGGACATAGGGCGTAAAGGTTTTCTTGATGATCATGCCAACGATGACTCGCTTGGCGTCGACTTCGTCAAGTGGGAACAAAGTGTTGAAAATACTGATGATGGCAAGCGGCTTCACCGGATTTGCTTTGCGGTTGCAAACGTCTTGACCATTCATGATGATTGTTCAATTCAACTAACTAAAGAAAACATTGATAGAGTATACCGGGAAGCAAATCTAACCCCTCCGACCAACATACTAGAAGAAGCCCTAAAGGAAATCGGGATTGAAGATCTACAGTTCCTAGATAACTTGGACGAAACGGATGGTAATCCCGATACAATGGATATTTGGCTGACGTCCCCGTGCATAGACTACCGCGCTGCCGGGAGCCCGATGATAACGAGGACGAGCATCTTCCCACATGCGAAGATATTGGCCATTGGTGCGAGGCGGTTGCCACAGTCGTTCCGGAGACTGAAACCTTCGAAACATTAGAGGACTTAATAAACAGATTGGGTATTACGATAGAGGAACAAGAAGAAGTACAGGCACCGCCCCAGATTCCGACCAGACGCCTGCAAGTAAATAGAGATTCGGCGCCACGGACGAGTTACTCGACGACGAGATCTCGGTGGGGGAGGAGGAACCATCTATCTGCCAAAGTATGGGAAACAACTTCACTAATTTGCTAATGGAAGAGGAAACCGGCATGTTCATCCCACTGGCTGACTGTGAATATAGCTCCATGTGCGTAACACCACTACGCCCTATCCGTTTGAAAGAGAAGGACAGATTCAGTAACCTTAGGAACGGGGTGTCCATCCAGAAGCCGGCAGAGGCCCCGCACATATTCCGGCGAACGCGAGAGTCTCCGATAATGCAACAGGCCATTGAAGACTGGATTGCAAACGTACTACTGGTTAGGGACAAACATGTCAGAGACGCATTCGCATTGTTCGCAATCCCAAAAGCGAACTACAAGATCCGGATCATCCAAGACTTAAGCCCATGGACCGAATACTATTCTACCCCAAGATTCACGATCCAAACAGCAGGAAAAGCACTGAGAACTATACCAAAAGACGCGTACCTATGGAAAGTGGACCTGACAGCGGGCTTCTATCAAATCCCGCTAGCCGAAGACTCGGGTCGGAATTTTGGTGTCTACTATCGTGGCCAAAAATATCGCGTTAAAAGACTACCGATGGGCCATCCACTATCACCGTGGATACTCCAGAAGTTTGTGGAAGAAGGCGTCGCAGCAGTACGAGAGGCCCTACCGGGACTTCTAACGGTAGTGTATCTGGATGACATTTTATTCATCGCAGAACACCCGAACGTCGTGAGCCAAGCACCAACACTCCTCCAGAGTCTCGGCTTCACCATCAACAGAGAAAAGTCGTCAACTGAACCGGTGATCGAGATAGTGTATCTTTGACTAATTATCAACACCAACACAGTGATACTAACACTGACAGACGCAGCGCAGCAGAAGGCATCCATGATGTTGAATCACTTAACAGAAGCAGCAGACAGATATGTGTTGCGAACTACGGGCTATGTATCATGGATAGGGTACAACCTAGCCTGGCCGACCTATGCAGTGGCAAGATATTACCGCCGATGCCCTGGCATAGCGAAGAAGCTCCTTTCCCTGCCCTGATGGTGCAGGAAAACATGGAGACAGAGTCGAAGGCTACCTGCTATCGTATTCAGGACGCCACCCCGTGGACCCTAGCAGGTTATTCAACATCTACCAATACCTCCAGGGTCTGGCATGTTAAACATCTTTTGGAGATTAATGAGGCAGTGTTAACGGCAGGATTGCTCACCCTGGAGTGGGAATATAAGGACATCGGAAGCCGCGAGCACCTACAATTAGAGTGGACAACACAACGGCACTGTACGTGATCGCCTCCGGGAAGAGCATTGTGTTCAATTCCCCCGGGGTGAGAAACCTACATCTTTATGTATCAAACCTACTGCGAGACACAACGATCAACACCTTCTGGATTGAATCAACCTTCAACCCTGCGGACGCACCGTCAAAACGGTTCATCCAGGTAATGATAGGGGAAGAAGCTGAGTGGTACCAGAGAAGAGAATCAGAAGCAGATCTTATAGACTTATTGTATATATAACCTTGTTTAACTCTGTACTTGAATTATTGTATATAGGACTATGTTTGTATTCAGAGTAAAAATTGATAAATAAAGGCAAGAGCCGTCGCTCCCTCGGTTTCGCCCACGGCTGTCCCCCGGGACCATCCCTGCTTATACCCCCGGGGCGAAAGTATATAAGCAAGCAGGGGAGGGGTCTCGGGATTCAGTCGGGACGAGGCGGAGGGAGAGACAACAACATGTTGGCATGTGCAACGAGTATATAAAATTTTACTTTGACACGTGCACTAGAAGGCCGGCTTCAGAGATATTAAATTTAAAGTGAGGGAGTACAGGGATGGCCATAAGATTAAACACATTTCTGGAACGGACCAACTTAACTCTGAGTTCGATGCCGTCCAAAAGGTTTTTCTCTTTGTTAAACACGTCACCGTGTAGATACCCAAAAAGATCCACTGTCTTACTTTTTGCGGTGAGACAGCGGCGGGCCTCAAATCCATTGTTGCCAGCGTCAGCCTCCTCAAGTGTTTCGAGGCTGTCTACAAACCACAGGCCGAAATTCAAAGTTTTTCTTTAGCCTTAACTGTTGTAATTGAGCAGTGGCTCAATATACAATATATAAGCATAAGTGTTGCTGAGCGGTGAGACTTATTTTTATTTTAAAAATACATCCACCTGAGTGAATATCGATAGCAACCAGTTGTTGACGGGGACGATATGATCCAACTCAGTGAAAGCACCAACGTCGTGATTCATGATGGCCACTCTGAGATAGAGCTTTGTTTGTGAAAGAGCGATATAGAACTTGCCTTGTCTAGTAAAAATAAATTCGATGGTTTAATCATCAGTGAGGGAAAAAACAGATTTGTACTGGAGGCATTGTCCACTTTAGCGATTGGTTTGCGTGGGTGGGAGAGAAAAAAGATCGAGTTCACTGCTGGTACAATCGCAAAAATCGGGGTGTATAAATGAAATTTCAACTGAAAATATATACAGTTACTTTCTTTACCTTTTTACGTCAGGTAACGACGTAAGAATGACGACGGTGCTTCTTCAGACTCCCCTTACATCCTCAACTGGTCCTCAGTGTGTTGAGCTTATGCTCCACCTTGCGTTTCAGTTTTGTTCCAACCTCACCGACACGCCGCCGTATAGCCTCTTTAAAAGGACGACACTGATTGGAGATGTCGGAGAGCACGTCGATACCCGAATGAAGAGCCTGTTTTCCAATGGGTTTAATGCCGATTCTCAGCAATGGTACGACGCTCTTGAAAAGGCCGCTGAAAATACTTCCTATCTCGTGCCTACTTTAATAGGGAACACTGTGTTATTATTATTAGCACCGCGTCTTACTACCCGTTCGAGTTATACGCACTTACGCTAATGTGTAATGGTAGGGTGATTGTGAGATGAAATGAAGGACCTACAGTTTAACGTGGAATCCGAACCACGGTGGAGACCTGGCATTCCTCACATTCACAAGATGTCTTGTCAGAGGTGAAGGAAGGGTTTGGTAATCAGATAAATCTTTGCTGGGAACACTGTGGTAGACCGAAGATATTCCTGTTCCAGACTGGTTGATGTAGTCTCTTTTGTAGGGACAGTTCATGTGGAGCAGTGTCGAAAATTAAGTTTAACACTTTTCCAAACATCATTGGTACAGGTTCACCAATGTCTGTACTTATATTGATTTCCAGGCTTTAAATTTCTGCAAACTACCGCGTATTTTTTCTCTTTAAAATAATACCACAAAATATATAATAGTTTTCAATTTCAATCTACTTTCGCGATTAATATTATATGTTACAATTTTTCCTAAACATAATTGTTTTAACTGATACCAACATTCTAAATGCGTGTGTAATAAATATATTTGAAGGGTGTTGTTGAACTGGTCCGATGGTTGAAGGACCACCCAACTTGTAGGGTCGAACTGGTCCAATGGCCAGTGCGAGGGATTGCAAGGGTCACTGTCGAACTGGTCCGTTGGTTATTACATAGGGTTGGGAGAGAGGTTAGGTTAGATTAGGTTAATTTTGAATGTAAGTCTCATCTCCAAACACTTTTTTACTAAATGTTGAAAAAGGCTTCTTTAGGTTGCTTCTTTTTATCGGGTAAAAGACCAAAGACCAACGGTATGTAATTGCCATATTTTACCTTGTGTACAATGAAAAATTGATAAACGTACTTAGAGGCAAAAGTAAAAGTCCCGTTAAAATATATTGCTTCAATCTCGACTAGATAACTTTACTAATGGTGTGGTCCTTCAACTATCGGACCAGTTCGAACACATCCCCTAGTCGCTACCTGCTAGCTTGCCATCGGACCAGTTCGACAAGACCATTTGGTATGGGCTAGAAAATTCCTTTTGGAATATCTTGACCGTCGGGCCAGTTCGACCATACCCACATCTGAACCTTAAAACTTGTAGAAAATACTGTCTAGGGCAGTTAATATATCACTATAAAAGGGGTAATCTTCATTTTCACACCCTGCCAGGGAATTGAATCCGGGACCCATGGATCAACAAAACCAATATACAGGGGATTCTCTCTTTTTAATAATCGCATAAAGCAACATTATAATTACCCCGGTTGTTTATTATAATAGTATATACTTAAAACAGATTGTAACCTTAGCTCTATACTTCCCCCGTATTAAAACTATATAATTAGGAAGCAAAGCGCAAATTTAACATCTAAAAAATACATTCCAAGGCAGTTGATTTATCACTATGAAAGGTTAAACATATATTTTCAACTCTGCCAGGGAATCGAACCCGGGACCCTTGGATCAGAAAACCAGTATATAGGATTTTCCTTTCTTTTTAATAATCGGCTAAAGCAATAATATCATTTCCCGTGTTGATTATAATGCCAGTATATACTTAAAACAGATTGTAACACTAGATCTAACCTACACCCGTTTAAATCATATATTTGACCAGCAAAGAGCAAAAAAAAATTCACCTCTAAAGAGACTTGCAATGCCATCTGTTATTTCGCTAAGTAACCAGTTTACCTACATAAATTTTTCTACTCTAAAGAAACTTGCAATACCAAACGTTATTTCGATAATTAACTACATCCACCCCACCGTGCTAATGGTTTAAGAAATCTAGTTTTAAGTTGGGTATTAGGGGGAAAACATGTCTTAACAAAAATTGGTAAAAATAGCTATTAATGATAGAGTGGTATTTTTTACTGGTCAGAATTAAGTTTTCTATTGAGATAAATAATTTTGTTTTAGAATTAAATAAAACATTTGTTTATTGAACATTATAATTTAATTTAAATCCGTTACTGTTTTCCAGACTAAAGCTTGGGTAACTTTTTTATTCATAAAATTCTAATAACTTAAGGACTAAGACATCCCCAGATCTGGCCCACTGTCTGTTAATTTATCAGACCGACATTTTTTAGCCGTGTCAAGCCCGGGACAAATAGTTTAGTATACAAAATGCTTAGGTGGTGTTTGAATTTGATCCAACACCTTGCAAATATGGCTAAAGGGACAGTTATATTTCTCTCTCTCTTTTCTTGTTTGTAATAATATCCTTCTATACCATGAATATAAGAGCTAATATTCCGCTAACCGTCATTTGACAAAAGGTTTTGGCATGCCGGCGAAACAATGGTGGTTTGGGAGAGTAGAGGACGTGGATAGGTCTTGCGTAATAAACTGTCTATTTCCAACCTAGTGGCTAAGGTATAGTTATTTGTAGACGGGGCTAAAATATATAATGGCAAACTTACATGTCAGCTGGTATATCGTGTACAATTCACCCCAAACATTACGGATCGAATTTTCGCTATCGTCGGTAGGGTACTGGGGGCTTAAATCTGAACGCGGCGTGAGGACGACAGAAGCACCTTACAGTGCACCGAACTCTTTTAGGAGGTGCGTCGATACATGGCCCATCACTTCACCGATTTCAAGAGGCGCCCACACATACGTCGATAAACACTCTGCAGGTGCCACGTAGACCCTCAGACCAGCATTTAACCCATATCTATTCCAGTAGTCTGAAATTAAATAAATACATATTAATTACTATCGTGAGAAAAAACCACTCGCCAATCACGCTCAAATATATTGCAGGATACTAATTACCCATGGACCAGTTGCCATTTTCTAGGCAAATTCGTTCCTCACTAAAAGGAGCTATAGGGTCCGGTCTACCCTGCTGTTTCGACGCTCCAGGTGAAGGGGTAGGGTTTTCTTGAAAGTCTTCCAAAGGAACAGTCTCCGTTGTACACCAAATACTTAATAAGGAAAATAGTAACCAATAAAATATACTAAACGTTTTAAACACATCTGAATTCATCCAATTTTCCAGCAAGTTTAAACTCATTGTGATGTTTACTAGCAGCAATTATTAATTATAATGACCGAATATAACGATTTTCAAGGTCTATTTATTGCTGCTTCAATGGGGTGTACTGCATGTAAAGGTGGTGGCTTCTTATTGGTTGAAAATATTATTTCCGCATCGCTGATAGCCCGAGCCCAAGCTATTTACATTTATCTGTCACTCGAACTAGCTATCTCACTAAGAATGGACGTCTTTATCCGGTGCTGGCTGGAGGGATCCTTGAAGGACCAACGCTCATGTTTATTTTACCAGCATCAAAAATGCGGGTACACATCTCACCCTGTGACGGAACGAGGTATGTATTCGAGTCCCTGCAAGGTTGACAAACGCTAATTACTTTTGTAAATACAAACCCTATACTGTTGCGCCAAAAGTCCCGGGTTCCAACTCCGTATCGAGGTGTCAATGATATATAGCAGGAGTAAGCATGAATAATAGCTTTGGCCGTTTTCACATTTCACCCCAACGCAAATGATTTTACATCACTAATTTTATTATTCTGTCTCTTTCAATCGGACAAAGATATCCACATAGTTTAAGAGGGTTCAATTCCCCCCTCGTGTTCAGTTTTCAATGACGTGCAAATTTGACTACACATCTCTCCCTGTGACATAAGGTGGTAGGGGTTCAAGTCCCTTAGAGGGAATCAAACAATAATTACTTCACTTTTCAATCCCTGGCAAATGCTGTTACATGTTTCTCCTGGTAAAAATCAGCTCTTATCTCGAGCTTGTCTGAAGAGCTTAGTTCGAATCCTTGTCTTGCGTGTGTACTGAGGCCAATCCTTTGGTAGCAATCTACAGTCACAATGCATTTTATACTTGCATTGATGGTCGCATAGTCTAAGGCTTCACTAGACTGCCGGTGACAGAGTTATCGATGTTTGAAGCAAATGCGGGTACACATTCTATTTGGTTGACTGGCAAAATGGTAAGGGATGCAGGAAGTACGACCGTTCTAACAGACATTAGATTTTCTAAAGCTATCGAGGTTAGAATCCAGGTGTGCACACCCTCTAAATGTTAGGCTCCTGGCGGGGGAAAATAGAATCATTGGCCCCAGAGTGGGCATTTAGAAAGCACATCTGAACCTGCAACCTTCAGAGGACACAACCGATGTGCCAAGTGGCCTTGGGCCTGGAGGGGGGAAAGCACATCTGAACCAGCGACCTTCAGAAGGCCAAGACCGTTTCACCAAGTGGCCTTGGGGGTTCATGACTCTTAAACAAGGTCGTTGCCACTCTCATTCAAAATTTATAACAAGTTACTGTTGCGACATCTTATTAGCCATTGAGAAGAGGTATGACGAAGTGACGGTTTGGTGAGGTGTGAAGTGAAAGGCAGTCCAACAAAGCGAGGAAGCAGTCAATGTAACACAGCTCGTTCGTGGAAATGTAAGGAGGGTGGTATTAGTGAAGTAATAGTGAAAGGCGCCTTACGGCCGTGATACGTTGTCAGCTGCTCGGTGGTCACACTTTTCGCTAAGCGGCCGGTCAGAGAAGATGCTCGCTAGCGATGCCGAAGGAGGAGCGTCCAGAACCATGGACTGCATGCAAATAAATAAATAGCTCCAACGCCCCATCCCAATCCTACGACAATAAACTCCCCCACACTAATAAAAACTCTAATGGCCCCTCCGAGTTCTAACCAGACATAAAAATAAAATAAATTTGAATAAAAAAGCAATGAACATACATAAATAACCATTGAGAGCACACATAAAAAATCAATGAGCACAAATAAAAAGCAAATGAGACAAGAATAAACAAGCTTGGAAAACTGGAAGGGAGTCAGGAGAAGGGGGACGGGGTCATAAGAAGGGGAGAGGAAAAAAACCAACAGCCAATCAGAGAGTGAGGGGCGTGGTCACGTGACCAAATTCAACCTATCAGAGCGCTGTTTTAAGGTACCATACAGCTACTCTTGAGTGGTTTGGTGCAACGAATAGAGAGAGATCAGGGAGAGGGTCATTTTAAAGTTCTCATCGAGGCGTGAAGGGGAAAAATATACGTTTTTATTCAAAATAACACCAAAAACTAAATATATAATTACAGTTGATAGTATTTGACGAGTACATTTTTTATTAAAATTTGAATAAGGTCTTATTATATAGATCCTTTCCCAATAAAAAGTTTAAAATACGTTTTAGTTCAATAATATGCACCCATCGATGCAACGACCCACTAATTAATATTTAAATTTGTAAGGCTTGATATAATGATTCTAAGTTCTGACCTGTGCAGTACAATATAGGTAAGGATTCAATTTGGTTGGAATCAATGCCAGGTAACAGGGAGCCTATTTTGGGTGTGAGGCAGTAAGTCCAAAATAATTTGACCTAAAAATTGAAACCAAAATTAATTTAACTTAAAGTAATTTGGTCTTAAATAATTTAGCGTTAAATTAATTTGTCTAAAAATTAATTTCAGCAAAAGTTACTGACCTTTAGTCCTTTGGCCTCAAATAAAAGATAGGTGGCCTAAAGCCAGCCATTTGGCCTACACTTGAGGTCGAAAAACTTTAGGCCAACTGATTTAAATTCTTATTTTCTATGGGTTTTAAATTATATGATTTTCCCATCCTTGCTAGAAGTAAATTCTGGTACATTATATTTTAACAGTGCTCCTTACCCCCAACCCTAAATCAAATAATTGAAACCCCTTGGTAAAATATAATAAAAAACTGTTTCAAATGGAAATATTTTATATAGGCCTACTTGAATGAAAAAAAATTCTTTTTTATGGTAGCAATCAGTTTGTCCTTAGAAAATATGTTAAAGTCGAAAATTAATTAGGTAATATAATGTAAACAGATACTAAAAATTTCACTACATCTTACTACACATTAGGGTTATAGTTTTATGAATTAATCATGTTAGTGTGCTAGGAATAGGTTAGGTTTAATATAGAGGAACTGGACCCAAATTTTTAGTAGTAGAGTGAACTCATTTGCCACCCTCAGATACACAAAGCCTCAAAGCCACCCTCAGTACAGCCGACTGGGATTTTAACCCTGATCGTCCCGTTTATTGCAGGTATTGTCTATTGAGAGAGTGACACCGTCTGAGCTATTCGTATATTAATATACTCAAGGGCTAGGAATGGGAAGGTAGAATTTAGAATAAAGTTCCACATATTTGATCAGAGGAAGATTGAAGAACATTTAAGAAAATTATTATTATTATTATTATTATTATTATTATTATTATTATTAGCACCGCGTCTTACTACCCGTTCGGGCTATACGCACTTACGCTAATGTGTAATGGTAGGGTGATTGTGAGATGAAATGAAGACCTACAGTTTAACGTGGAATCCGAACCACGGTGGTGGCCTGGCATTCCACACATTCACAAGATGTCTTGTCAGAGGTGTAGGAAGGGTTTGGACATTTAAGAAAAAACACTCTCATTACACCCGACTGGTTTTTTAACCCCGACACTCTATCTATAATAAATCAAACTAAACAACCTCGACTATTTGTTAGCTTTCCCACTGACACGGTGGCTAGACTTTTATTTGACCAATAAACTTAATATTTTTGTATTTATATTAGCACTGCCAATGTGATGAACTATGGTAATCTTTTAAGGATGAGTATTGTTTAATTAAAAGTAAATGTGGCTCCATTTGTATCTAGAAAGAGTGAATAATCATTTTGTGAAAAGCGATTCAGCACACCCGACCGGGATTTGAAACCCAATCTCTAGTCATCGGCAAATAAATACCAATTAATTATCCGGAACTTCTACCCAATATCGGTACAGCTCTACTGTTTTCTAATTTCTCAATGTGTCTAAATATTCCAAGCTCGGAAGCTTACAAAAGTTCAAACTTTCTAAGCTTTTCTCGTGAGAACCTAAGACAAGATGGCGTACATTGGGTCGAGAGGAAAGATAGAGTGAGAAAGAGTGGAGGGTACAGGAGAAATCTCCAGAAGAAACAGAATCATAATATGCTATTTGTATTTTCTCATGCATACTCGAGCAAAACTTTAACTACGAGTTAAGACGCTCTTAAGAGTTTGTCAGGGATGCAGAAGCGTGGTAAGAACATTTCTGAATAGAGTTAAGAGGTTTTTAGTTTTAATACACTTCACCGCCTGCTATTTCGGGGGATTATTACTACGTGCGTCAGCACAACAACATTCGAGCTGGGTAGTTTGTCCATGCTTTTATGTGACACGATCCAACTCCTTATTTTAGTTGCGACAAGGGTCAGAATGTGAGTTGAGGTGACATTTGTAAGACAGTTTGCTTTTTAACAAGTAGATTTGTTTTTCTTTACCTGCCTTTGATTCCTCGAAGAGAGCAGTATTGTGATTTTCAAAAAAATTGAACTAGAGAATTTGATAAATGTTGACCTCTTGAAACCGAAAAAGTAGTTTTTACGTTGCCTTCTTTTTGTCTCTTTGCCTGCTTATATTTCTGACTAGAGCTGAAACTATTACACCGTTAGAATTAAAATTTGGCAACTAGGTTACCATAAGGTTTTTTGGAATTAGATATCTAGTCATAAAGTAAAGGATAGTTTATAAGAGATAAAATTGGTTTCCTCATCATTAGCTCTAACGATTTTGATTACATTTTATATTTATACACTCTTTAGAATTACAAAAAAGAATGGAAAATTTTAGTTTTGATCTTTATATTTGGAGCTATTTTAGATGAAAATAATTTATCATTGTAAATATATTTACACCCATTACTGTTTCCATTCTGTGGCCTGGGTCAATTTTTTATTCAAGCCATATATTTTCCACTATTGGCTTGCTAGACCTGTCTTAGCTTCATATGCTTTATAATCTAACTCAAGACTAGGGAAGGCACATTTTACCACTAATACAATATTTGGCCATACCAGGAATTGAAACCGGGACTCTTGTCTAGGTATACAGACACGCTGCCGACTTAGCTAAGGTGTCGGATAGTTGTAAATATATAAAACTATTAAATATATAATTCCTTTGTTAGTAATATATTTTTATTATATCAATAGTTCTGAGCTGTAAGTCAATATATATAATTATATTTATTTATTCAAGTCCTTGAAAATAAAGTTGATTCTGGATTGGTGGATGGAGATATTCCTCTTTTCTTAATGTTTCTTTAACAGTATGTGTCAACACATTCATTATTTTTGGTAGAGTGTTTCTGCAACATTATATATTATTTCATTTCACAAATTTGACGAGTTTTTAGTAAATGTTTCTATTCTAAGATTAAATAAAGGAAAAGTATGTGCGGTACATTGTACTATATATGTTTATACGTTTATAGGCAACATTTTAATAATCATCAACTCCCCCCAAAAATAACATTAATTTGATAAATAAAACAGGAGCATCTACACTCAGGGGCTCTTGAAGGTGAATGATTTAATCAAACTAAAGAAAGAGACATTCATTTGCCCTCATTGGATTAATTACTCATTCGATGGGATGGGAAAATGAAAATTTAAATATACTTTTACTTATATATCCTCTGAAGAAATACAGAGGCTATAGGGAAATATTTACCACCTCTGTGGTCTAGTGGTCATGCTAATTGGCTACAGATACAGAAACTTAGGGTATAATCCACGGTGCTCCCAAACTTTCTGTGCAGGAGTGGCTATGGAACGGATTCAACGCAACCTAGTGAGGACAAACGAGAAGCTACTTGAATGAAAAATTATTCTCCCTATTATAGAAAACTGAGACTAATAGTCGAAGGGTTTGTTGTGATGACCAAATGACATCCTCTATCCACACATGATAGCACTATCTACACCAACAGATGATGGCTACTCGATTGGTATAGCTCGCTTGAGGGTTGAAGGCATGAAGTTTTTTTAAGGGAAAGAGTGGGTAACTCCAGTTTTAGCTAAAACTAAGCTAATACCATGATAATCTAGACAGTTAAAAATACCCATCTATCGCACTTTAGATTATGTTTAAAAAACTGAATTTGTCAGGGATCTTGATGGGATATCAGGTATATAATTTATTGTCCTGAAAAATGTGAGTAATTTTATACAATGGTCACTGGTTACTTGGGAGTGGCCTTAGTAACCAGTGACCGTGGTATCAATAATATCTTATAAGACCTGATGATTTCCACACGTCCATTACAGACTTTGCCTTAAGCTATGAATGAAGAATGACTTTAAATACGCAGAAAATCTTGGATAGCACAGTGGTTAAACATTGCCACAATAATTGAAGATAATAAAGAAAAATAATATACGTAATAATATATAGATACTTATTTACTAAACCCTTAAATAATAAGAATATACATAATAATAATATACATTTAAAATAAAGGCGAGATAAATTTAAATCTCTTTACTTTTAAACATAGCAGATTGAAGTATGTTGTTACAAAACATTTACGGACCCCTAAAATATATTCATGGAACCTATTAGAAGCCTGGAGCCTAAGGTAAGAGCATTACTCTAGACATTTGAATATGCATTGATAGATAATTATTTATTCCATGGCATTATAAACTCGAAAGTTCATCTCACAATCACCCTTCCATTACACTTAAGCTTAACCGAACGGATAATAAGACGCAGTACTGATGATGATGATGATGGTAATAATAATAATAATAATAATAATATAACTGGGCTTTCCCATAAAGTTTCCCACTTTCCCTCTATGAAAATTCGGGAGTATTTCTTTAAATTATACATTTATAACACCTACCAACATAGCTTAAAAAAAAAAATATGTGTATATATATATATATATATGTATATATATATAGATATCTATATATCAGGAAGATAGTAATTATATATATCAGTAAGATAGTAATACGGCAAGTAAAAGGAATGTTTGGATATATAATAATTCTAATAAAACGGATTGTTGTAAGGTGTTCTTTCTTATACAAAAGTTTATTGCCATTAAAACAACACATCAAAACGAAAAGATTTCTGTTACGTTTATTTATTCACAAGATTGTAAAACTGATACAGTTTTAAATGGCTTCGATGTATGGTGTATGTTTATATGTATGTTTTTATATCAAACACATTAAAAGAGTAATATTTATCTTAAAAAAATTTAATTCTTGATATTAACATCCAATATGCAAATAATAAAACATTATAGCACGTCGGAAATTTATCCCATAAACTTGTCTGAGATGCGCATATATGTGAGATGAAAAAAATCGGATGCAACCTAATCAATTAAATAACAATAATAATTAATTAACTATACTAAATATGTATTTAGATTTTGAGTAAAAATGTTTATAAATTTAATAGATAAGGTATTTGATCTTAAATGGGCTCCCTCAGATAGTGAGCTTTATAATAAAATCCCCCATCAAGGTTTGGTGTAAAACCAAGTTTTGTCAACAAGTTTCATTTGAAGATTCCAAAGTTGTGTGTGTAGGGGCAGGGTGACAACATGGGGCTTCTAGATAACTTGTTAAAAGGAAGGGAGGATTTTGGGGTAGGAGGAAGTGGAACGGGAGGGATGGCAAGGTACCATAAGGGACAAGATATTGCCAGAGTTTCCATTTCGTTTTCCTAGAAAACAAGACTTTTTCAAAAGAAATTTAAAGTTCAAACATAACGTGTGGCTCCCTAGCTCTTGTACAGACGAGTTCAAAAAGATAACCTCCAATTTGTAAAGCTTGATTAACTTTTTCATTTGTTTGTAAAGAAACAAATGTGTACATTCCAATTAATAGTTGTAGAGAATTTGTAATTCCGTGGAATTTTGAGTGAAGGGAAGTCATGACTACTGGGGGAACATTGCAAATGAAGCAAATAATCATTATATCACTAGGTGTTTTGTCTAAATTTGTGGCAGAGAGTCTGTGTGACGTCATTAACGAAATATGTTTGCTTATTTCAAATAAATAATTGATATTATTCCACTAACTCAATCTTTATAAATTGTTCACAGGAGACAAAAACACTTTTTAATAGCTCATCCCCCCCCCCCCCCCCGGGAAAGCTTTTCACCCTAATAAAAGTAATTATTTGGGTAGTAATAGTTATAAATATATGATTATACTTTTATTGCTATAAATTAACTCCTAAATTATAATTTTAATATAGGCACAAGTCATATCTGTCATCATTTGTATAATATACGTATTATATTGCTTTTTTTACTTTCTCTCAACACCCAGGATAAAAAGTATTGTGATGGTCAAAAAGATTAAATTCGAGATTTTGGTTAATGATGACGTGTCATTACCCCCTGAAACAAAATATAAATTGGCTTTCGCAATGCTGTCTGTCTGTCCGTCCATCTGTCTATTTTTACCTTGGGCTAACGCCAAAATAGTTTTATTTATTGGGCTAAAACTTGGTATCTGGGGTTTTCATAAGGTGCCTTCAAGGGTTTTGGGAATTAGGTGTCTAACCCTAAATTTAAGGGTAGTTTACTGAAGGGCCAAAACAGAAAAAAATCGATTTGATCGAAATTACCTCAAACAATTTTGATTAAATTTGGTATCCAGACCCTGTTTATTATCATAAACAAGATTTAAATTCTTCATTCTCATGGAAATTACTTTGAGGGTATTTTACATCAGGGAAATGTTCTCTCATTTCTACGCAATTATTTGACATACGAAATAACTTATTATTGTAAAATTTGATGTATTAAAAATCAAAATCTTGTATTTAAATATTTTTTCAAACCAATTGTTTCTGGGCTATAATCAAATAAATATAAACTTTTGATTAAGGTATTTGAAAATGAATTTGATTCTTATGCCATTTGGTAGACAAAGATAGATGTTTCTCTTTTATCACTTTTTCTGTAAAAGTGACCCTATTTAATTCCATAGAGTAATTATATTCGTTTCACAAAGCTTAAAAGTTTTTAGTAAATTTATATTTTAGGATAAAAGTGAGAGAAATTCTCCGCTGTGCACCGTACCATTTATTTTGATAAAGATTGGTCGTATTTTAAAGAAAAATTCCAAGCATATATCCTATCTGCTCAGCATTCATTCCTTAACTGGATGTTTTGACGATGTTTATATATTGCACCTAAAACGTGCATGCAATGTTTCAAATTCTATTTAGTGAATAGCCTTAGCACAAACATTTGGTAAACATTTTCATCAGCATCCAAATGAAAAATGACGATCATAAAAATCAGCAATTTAAGATTTAAAATGTTTTTTTATGTAAGATAATATGTATTGTATCGTCGAGATTCTGAGGGCAGTCTCATTTGTACCAAACTGTCTGTTATTTGTATTCTTGGAGATTGTTTAACCTTAGAGACTAAACTATAAATAAAATTCTTAACCAATTATTACACCAATATCTTCGTTTATGACTGTGGGTTTTGGCTAATTTAATAAAAGCTTTACTGAAATGTAGTGGGAAATTGTTTTCTTTATCAGCGCATCTTACTACCAGTTCATGTTATAGTGACTACTATAATTGGACAGGGATCAGGAAGTAAGTATTTTAAATTAAAACCAATGAAGTGTTTAATAATTTTAATAACAACGTGTTTTATGTTTCACTGATTCAATTGTATTCGATTTAGAAAGCATGTTGTTACATTTACATTTTACAAGATCAACTTAGTTTTGTTTAATATTTGTATTAATTTACTAGTATAAAACCCACCTCAGAGGTGTGGTTAGCTAACGCGCTAGTTTCATATTGAGATAGACTGCTGAGGACGGGGATATTAAAGTCTGAATCTCACTCGGGTGAACTGGGGTGGTTTTCCCTAAATAATTTTCCACTCTCCCTCCACGCCAATGGGAGCTCACTTCTTTCTTAGTTAAAACTTCTCAATCCCTAAACCATTAGCGTAATTAGTACTTAAGCGTATAACCCTAACGGGTAGTAAGACGTGGTGCTAAATAAAAAAATAAAGATTGGTTTGACCGTGAGCGACTTTGCAACTTCACTTCGGCAAAACACTATTAAGTGGTTTCCGACCCCTGGCTTAGACCACTCAGTCAGTGAAGTCAAGGGAAAGGAGTGAAGGGGAGGGAGGAAATTTTTCCTCTCATTCCGTTTCAAACTTGTTTTTCAATACCAGTAAACATTCAACATTCGTTCATTACAATATTTTGTCTTTTGTTGGTCGAATTGATGATAAAGTCCATAAAACTGTAAAGCCCCGTTTGTCCTGGCGGTAGCACACGAGCAACCATTTGGTTACAAAACTGTGGTCTTCAAAAAAATATACATTTTTCAACAATGTATTAATTTAAAATAAATATTTGATAATATTTTTCCTTTCAATTTTAAAACAAATGAAATAAATCTAAATGGCGTAATAAAGGAATACTTCAATTCAGGATAACTTCCTTTCAATTAAATAGCACACCAACATTTGAAAAATGAATGGCATCAAATATCTTTTTCGGTGGCCGCATGTTCCTAGGCCCTTTGTCTGTGTCCTAGGCATCACTTTCGCATTAGACTAAACTGACAATGATAAGAATATAAGGTTCGAATCCTGGTCAAATGTATCGAGGGTGGTTTTACCTCAATGGTGTGCCACTCTCCCTCCACACAGCAGTGGGTACATTTCCTCTAAATTCAACCTTCCTCATCTCTTGATCTTAAGCGTAATTAGTACATATGTATATACTTTTAACAGGTGCTAAAAAAAAAAAGCACCAAATTACTTAAAGTGGCGTAAAATAACTTATTACTCATAGAATTAACTTTGAACTTTTATGGCTAGATGCGTCTTTTGTCTAATGAACTTAGCTTTCATTATACTACGTTTGTTTGCGTCAGTACACTCGATGCAATGCGCATTCTTAGAACTCCCGCGCACTAGCAGCATTGCCGCGACAGACATGTCGTGCGGCATGGCCGTGGGAAAAAAGAGAGACGCGGCTAACAGAGTAGCGTAAATAAAAGAAAAATAACATAATAATAATATTTAGCACCGCATCTTACTACCCGTTCGGGTTATGCGCTTTAAGTACTTAATTACGCTAAAGTATTAGGAATTGGGAAGGTTGAATTAGAGGAAGTGAACCCGCATTTGCATGGAGGGAGAGTGGAAAACCATTTAGGAAAAACCACCCCCAGTTCACCCGACCAGATTCTAACCTCGATCTCCCCGTCCTAGCAGTCGAGCTTTACACGACAAGCGCGTTAGTCAACTACGCCACCGAGGCGGGTGAAAAATAACAGATTTTGTGCGCACCCTATGTGAAGTATTTCAAGAAAAGGGGATGATTAACAATTTTTATCAAGAACTGAGGTCATATGTCAAAGTATTTTTAATTATACCTGAATGTCTGTGAAATAATTTTATAAACTCTTTGATAGACTAAATGATTCATCAGAGAAAGAAACATAAAAGCTTCATCCAAGGAAAATTATAGTAATAAAATCCATACTTTAATTGGATCAATTCAACAATTATAGTGAAGTTTTTTAAGAAGGATAACACACTGATAACAAAATCTATAAGCACACAGAGCAAACACACGCTAGACTGAAACAAGCGACTTCCAACGAGAGATTTATTGGTTTCGTCACGGATTATACTTGACGCTGTGTAATCGCCTGTAGTGCACGTCCACCCATTCAATTCTGGTCAAACCACTTGCCGCGCGACTTCCATGTTACGTGTGCACCGCTCGTATTCTCTTTGGCCGCGGCGACACGATACTGTGCGGCATATTGCGGATAGGGCCGTTTGACTCCCTAGAACTCGTTGGCCGCGCCGGCAGTGGCTGCTAGTCCGCAGATCCTCTTGGAGTAGTAAGTCTATTGTGTTTTACAAAACACATACATTTTCATATGGCTGGTTTAAATCTCGTTATAATTTCTTGACAATGATATATTTCTTTTGGTTAATTAAATAAATAACATCATGTAATTATTTAAAATAAGTGAAATAAATACACATCACTCATTAATGAAATTTAATGACTAATTAATAGTCTACAATAGTTGTTCAAAACATCGGTTGTCACATGGTCTAACGCGTCTTTCTCATGTTAGACTGGATGGCCGGTGACGGGGAGTTCAAGTATCGAGCCCCGGTCGAGTTTTATCCATTATAGTAACCAAATGGTTTAAGGCTCCACTCTCGTGTTAGACTAGGCTGCTGTTTATGAGGATATCGGGGTTCAAATCCCAGTCAGGTCTACTGAGGGTGGTTTCGCCTAAATGGTTTACTTCTCTTCTTCCACGCAAATACTGATAGACTACCGCTAAAATTCTTCCTTCTTCCGCCAAACCCATTAGAGTAACTATAGAATAAGCGTATATAGCCTTAACAGGTCATAAGACGCGGACGCTAATAGTTAGAAAGTTTGAATTTTTTTTTTAAGTGAAGTTCTAATACAAATAATTCCAGAATCATTCGAATATTAAAATATTTGTACATCTCTAATAAATACTTAATAGTAAACGGAAAACAAATTTAAAAATCAGTATTTCATTCCTAGTCTTACGTTTAATATGATCGATTTATTTAGTATTGCAGTGAACATTTGAGCCCTTTTACTTATTCTCCAATCCATCAGCTTAATTCCGTTTGATCAGCCTTCGATATACTCCCATGCACCCAACATCTCTTATAAGCACTTATCTTAAATATAGGGTTTTTTTACGGTCCATTAGAGAAACTCAGGAAAGAACTAAGAAAGGAAAGAGCAGTAGATCCAAGAGTAGCTCCCTGAGGAAATACCGGAATCCGAACACTTCTCTCTGGTTCAACCTGGCTTTCGTTCACGGCTACATTCACGTGATTTGAGAAGGGGATTCCAGACACGCGTCTTTAACGTCTTGTTAACACCGACCCGGAAAAAGGAAGCTACGATTCTTACGTTTGTATGTTGACGGTTTAAAATCTATACATTACTGCACGCAAGAATAATACAAATGTATGAAACACATTTATTAATCTTACCAGAAGAAAATCTATTTATTATGTTAGATATAATTAAAAAAAAAAAGTTACTCTTTAAATAAGGTTATGATTGAAATTTCAATCCAGAGACTACTTAAAAATATTTTTTTTTTCAATAACACCTCAGTAGTTATTTTGATATTATTATACTTTTTCCTTTCTCTCGACACCTCAGAGAGAAAGTATTGTGACCATAAAAAAAATCAAACTTGAGATTTTGATAAATATTGATGTTTAATGACCCCCTGAATTCAAAAAAGTTGTTTTTGCAATCACGTCTGTCTGGCTGTACCTCGGCCTAGAGCCGAAATTATTTTACCGATTGAGCTGAAACTTAGTCTCTACGGTTTTCATAAAATCACCCCAGGGGTGTTTGGAATTAGATCTTAATTCCTCTAAGCAATAACAAAAGTAATTTATTAATTTCTTCATAAATTTAATTAAAATTAATAATCAGCAATTAGATGTACTCATTTATAGTACTTATAAAACAGAGTGTCGGTCTGTATATCTGTTATCTAAGATTAATGTAACCAATTCACTGATTTCAATGTGTTTTCTATATATTATATATATTTTCCCACATAAGGTTTTAAACTATTGATCAAATACATAATTTAAATAAAGTTGATGTTTTTCAAAGATTTTATAAGGTTTGTATTGACTCTAAATATGTACTATGATTTTTTTCACCTCTAAGTAATCATATACAAAAATTAGAATTTCTTCATATCTTATCAAACAATATAATTAAAATATTGTCACCATTTTGAATGTTTTAATATTAATTTAATACAATTTTTGATCTGATGTAGTTTGTCTCGTGCTAGACATTGGATATTGAATCTTTCATAGAAATGATTGTCATGAAATTACGTATACTTTGTGCTAACATCAATAAATACATATTTTATTTGCCTTGTAGTTAAAATTGTAAACTTCTGATTGTTAAAATTACCCATAATAAATACTACTCCTTATGTTTTTATATTTATATTTATTATATTTGTTTTAAGTTTATCGTATAAGTACAAGAAATAGCTTTAAAATGATAGACGAATAAATTAATTATTTTGATTGTAAATGTACTTAATTTAGACTTAATTACCAAGAAGGGTTTTAAAACTAGAACAAAAATAAAATAAAACGCGAAGTTTAAGTCACAATGAGCACAATAACCTTATAATCTATTTTAAAAAGTCTCCACCTGATATGTTGCTCAACTTAATCCGTCATATGAAAATTTGTTATGTCTAGCTAATGTATAGCTGCTAGCTGTATTATTCGTCCTCTTTAATATGCCCAACTAAACTTATATTTTACTTCCACAATTGAAATAGCAAACAACATTTATTTCTCTGCCTCCTCATTCAGCTTCCAGAATAATTGTCTTCTTTCCTTCAAGTTATGCTATATTTGACTCCTTCTTCTTCCTAAACTCTTCTTTCCCTAAACCTTTCCTTCCATGACGTCATGCAGAAGACAGTTCCTCTAAGAATTTGTCTGATCCAGTTTGCTTTGTATCGAATAATCACAAACAAAATTGTTCTATTCTAACTCACTCTTCCTAGGACGTCTTCATTTGTCCCTATGTTTGACCCCCTGATCTTCTCGAGTCTTCTCCAGCACCACATTTCAAAGCTTTCCAAGTATTTTCTTTCCACCTTCATAAGAGTCAAAGTTTCTTCTTCATACAGTGCGATACTCCTAATGTAGCATTTCATAATATTCTTCCTTGGTTTCAAACTCAACTTGCTGATCAACAGTAATCACTTCTTGTTGAATGCTTCCTTGGCCATGGTGCTCCTTGACCTAATTTCCTTTTTCAGAAGACTTCCCAGGTACTTGATATAACTATTCTATGTTTTTAAACTCCTGGTTTCCAATTATGATTTTCAGTGGCGAAATATTAATAACTTTGGACATCTCAATGTTAATCTCCATGCCATATCTGCTCCCTATCTCTACCAGCTGGTCCATTAATTCTTGTTGATTACGTGTCCTCCTATGCTGAAATTACCACGTACCTCTAGGGCATCTCTGACCAGCCTCTCCATACAAGTTGAACAGACTGGTGACAAACAGTATCCATCTCTGACTCCTCTTTATATAACTATGCTGTTAGTATCTCCATAATTTAATCTCACCTTCCTCTCGCTGTCCCAGGTAAATATTGCAATCGGCCTTCTGTCCAGCCAGTTGATGCCAATCTTCTTGAGTATTTCCATCAGTTTATTCTATTTCACTCTATATAAAGTCTTTGCCAGTCTAATGGAACCATTGTAAACCTGTTCCTTTACTTCTCTCTCTCTGAAATTATTCTCAGCACCCCGATGGCATCTCTGGTTCCTTTTCCTTTTTTGTATCCAAATTGGTATTCTTCCATTACACTTTACATTTTCTGTTCCAGTCTTCTATAGAATATTCTTGTCACGATATTCCCCACTTGAGAGATGAGGCTGATGGTCCTGTGGTCACTGCATTTCTTGGCTTGTTTCTTCTTCTTCTTTATAGCCACCATGTTTACGTCTAAATAGTCCTTTGTTCATTATCCTCTCTCGTATATTGGCCCAAGGACTTCATACTAATAATAGAGTAAAATAATATCAATGTTGACCACAAAAATACATTATTTCATATTCTTAAAGCTTCTTCCTTCACCTAAAAAGCCTACTTTAGATCTCTCTCTCTAATCTCTAAAGACTGATACGATTATTTTTGTGTTTTACACCACGTCTTACTAGCCACTCGGGCTAGTTATATTAATGGAGGCATTCATGAGTAGTCTAGAATTTAAAATAAACGTGCCAGAATTTTAATGGTTGAGACAATAGGAAACCATTCAGGAAAAAACACTCTTATAAATCATGACCGGCCATCCACAGTCACCACTTAATCTAGTCTGTAGCAGAGTGATGCCTTAGACCATGCAATAACCGATGTGGATTTTATAAATATAATAAAGATTATATTTCCTATCACTTTTCTAGCGCTTGCTATCGTTTGCCACATATTAGAAGAGAGTTTTAGCCCCGTTTAACCAAGCAGAGCGTAGCAAGGAATTCCAATAAACGATTACATCTCTTTGCTATGCCTAGTCGTCTGAGACCGGCTTACGAGGAATGTCTGGTAAGGAAGCAGGCAACTAACAACACGGGCGGTGAGAACAATATTTTTTTTTTCTCTTTTCTCTGTACGCCTGGGAAACATTATAGTTTTTTTTTACTTTAACCTAAATAAGATATAACCAATTTCCTGGTCTAAGAATGGTTAGCATTTTTGGCTACAAATATTGAGGTCATGAATTCGATTCCTAATGCTAGCTTGATCATTTTCCTCAAAAGGGGAAACTTTCCTATGATCACCATAGTCTGGTTGATAAGGCTTAGGTTATGTTTAAGACTTTTACTAAAGTACTATAAGACACAGTTCTAGAGGCGAAATACTTCTACTGGCACCCCTTATTCGTCGTCATAATAACATCATCTCTTCGGGACAAATTAACAGCACCAACATGGTAGCCCAACATCATAAGACGGGTTACATATCCGCCACTGTCAATTGAAGACCAGACATGTCTAAGTGACAAACATTTGTGGAATATACATACTAACACAAACATACATAACACACAGACACAACACACAGACACACACATACACAAGTATTGTTAAAGGGAAGATGTTAAAGTTTGAGATGAGGTTGGGGTCTTCACGTTTATGTACCTTCAGTCTCTAAAAGTTGCCCTTATATTAACTACTATATATGGGCCTATGTCCCCTTATCACTCTCTACATCTGTATTTCTGTCTGTATCTAGAACTGTAGCCCAACATTTATTGGAATCCTTTAAATGAGGATAGATACCCATTTCCATGGTTGAATGGTTTAAAGCAACTCTCTCAAGTTAAACTGGTTTGCTGGTGACGGGGAGATTGGGGTTCAAATACCAGTCGTGTCTCCTGAGGGTGATTTTCCTTAAATGTTTTTCCACAATCATTTCAGGTAAATGAGGACACCACCTCTAAAATATTGAATACGAGATCATATCTGGACTATATCCACGATTATGTGAAATCTACAAAAAATTATAATATTGCTTGTTATCTGACAAAGACATTTATACTTAAAGATAAATTAATATAAAAAAAATCTTATTTAATTGATAGTTTCAGAGGAAGCTTAGGCAGTTCTCCATATCATGATATGAAATGTTGTTTTTTAATGGATCAGTTACCAATATTTTATACGTCCTGGAGTTGTTTTAATTGAATATAATCAATAATTTTATAAGTTTTAAGTATTATCGTCTTGGTTCTTTTTAAATATTCTTATCTCAATGTGCGATATTTGTTGTATTTTAACTGAATATTTTCCTCTATTTATAGAAATTATGATTAATATATTTCATTTAAGGTAACTGCATACCGTCTTACCTTGATTCACTAAGGCCCTATCATATACGCTGCACCATAGTGGAAACAATAAAAGTAGGCCTGCTATATTTCATGGTAAACAGGGTGTACATATTTTACACTAAGTTTATCTTCGAATAAATGGAAAAATGACATCTATATATAAGATTCAAGCTCGGGGCCTTTAGCTTAGAACGCTAATGCTCTACATCTAAGCTAATCAGAAAAGTCACGTGTTTAGGGTAATTATTTACTCATATTTTAAGGCAGGGTTTGTGATGAAGGTGATTGCATTCCTGCAATGCCAAATGTTCCATGTTTGAATCCATTGTAAAGGCATCAATTTTCAATCTATTTGAATAAGGTTCAGATAAAGGCTTATTTACGCAATTAGAATAATAATTCATTCATCCCCAAGAATCTCCTTTCATATAATATACTTAATTATAACGTTGCTTTCTTCCAGCTAAGATTTTTAACACCACATATATTAAGGTTATATGAATATGAAGTATGAACTAGTTACGGTAGTGAGTTAATGACGAGGAGGGTTGAATTTAAGGAAAGCTTAACCACATTCACGTGGAGAGAGAGTGGAAAACCATTTTGAACAACAACCATCGGTACACCCTACCGGGATTCGAACACCTATCTCGTGTCGTATTTAGTCTAGTCCAACATGAGAGCGATGCCTTATACCGTGTGACCACCAAGGTAGGTCTAAGTTTATTATTAACTTAATCGTTGAGTAGGGATGAGGAGGGTAGATTAGATTAAATGCATCTGCATCACCATCAAGAGAAAGTTAAAAAAATCAAGTTAAGAAAAAAAATCATATAATGAAACCTAGTCGGTATCGGTATCCAACCTCTCCTGACATCGGTCTCTCGAAATATTACAACTAACACCTTATATATCTTGAACACCAGTGAGGTTCACACTGACTCTACTTGTCAGAATTACCGAATCAGTTAGGTCTAAATATGCCCGTTTTATATTTGTTGTGGGTTCATGAACATTTCGAACATGATTTAGTAACTAAAAGTTGGGGAAACCTCTTTGAAATTGGAAATAATTTGCGTTAAAGATTTTGATTCATCACATCCAGCCTTATTACTGAACAATATGTTGAAGTTCCCCCTAGAGTATATTCCACCAGCATTTGTTTATTTCTTAGTAATTTAACTTAAGAAACAATAATAAGACTAAATTCTTTATTTATTGAAAGTATTTAACGTTCACTTTCTGAATCAAATTATTATATCGGCACACTATAATTTCTATGAGCAAGCACGAAAGAGACCTACCAATTTCGTTAGAAATGGTATTTTAACTACCCTCCATGGTTCTCTTACCACAATCCACATGGGAGCGATGCTTTATATACCCTCCGAAGAAAGTTTTGCTATGGATTTTTAACGCTCAAGAAAAATCAGTTAACCTCAGCTGGGTTTCAATCTACGAACATCGAGTCCTGAGGCGATAATTTTGCCCCAAGACCACCGAGATCTACTACAGGAATATATTATTATTATTATTAGCACCGCGTCTTACTACCCGTTCGGGCTATACGCACTTACGCTAATGTGTAATGGTAGGGTGATTGTGAGATGAAATGAAGGACCTACAGTTTAGCGTGGAATCCGAACCACGGTGGCAGCCTGGCATTCCACACATTCACAAGATATCTTGTCAGAGGTGTAGGAAGGGTTTGGAAATCAGATAAATCCGTGCCGGGACCGAGGATTGAACCCCGGACCCCCAGCACAGAAGTCTGACACCTTACCCCTAGACCACCAGGTCACCTACAGGAATATAAAATCCCTTGATGTGCACACCTATATTCAGACAACCGATTTTGAATTTACTACACATCTAGAAATAAGTATCATACATGTCAAAAAACAAACTACTTTTTTGGCAAATTTCAATGGAAAACTTTATTGTAATATATATTTTCTTAATTATCGCAACATTTTTAATATATTACAATCGGAGTAAAGGGATATTAGCGCCTAATACTTGATTTTTATGAACATTTCATAATCATTACATGATTTAAACTAGAGATAACCTGATATATGAATACAAAATTAGCTTTCTTCATCCGCGTGTCACTTAAGAACACGATTCAAAACATAGTGACACAGCTTTAGAAACACAACTTAAGATTTTTCCAAAAAATAAATACAATCGATTATTATTTTAGTTTATAACATGTTCAATAATTAATACATAATAGGTTATCTATAATATAAAAGGAGGTGTTTGCCTGTGTGTGGTGTGTGTGTGTGTGTGTGAGTGTGTGTGTGCGATGCCCAGCTAAATCTACGACACGCAGAGATATGAAAATTTTAACATAGGTGGACGGAAGGGTCCAAATGCACATCTAAGCCTGATTTATAACTTTTTAATTAGCTTTTTAACAAGGTATTTCTAACAAATTTTTAAAGGAGTCATGGGCAATGCCATTCGGATTGCTAGATACTAATAAGCTTGAAATAAAGCTTATACAAATGATGTATATAGATGCTTACTTACTCTATGACATTAGGAAATGTGCTCACATTAATATGGTGGCTATTCCTATGGCAAGGTAAAATTAGGTGACCATCTAGATAAATAGATAGATTTAACCCAAAAGAATTAAAAATAAAAAAAGTAATAATTTTCTACGAACTAATTCTTTTAAGAGTGTATGAACAAATTCTACATCCAGAGTTGGGTCCTAAGTATTAAGTAAGATGTCATGATTTAATTTTAGGTCATGTACTTTCAACAGTATATTTAAAAGTAACAATTTACCCCCAAAATAAAAGAAACAAAGTATTTTTTAAACTTATTATAATATATCAGAGCAATAGGGTTGAATAATTTCCTTTCTCTCCTTATATTTCCCCCCTTTACCACATTAGCTGTATTTTTCAACTTAAAAAGCGTGAATAAGGAGACGAGGGAAAAGAAGGAATTCAGGGGTATAAAGAGGAGACTCCAAGGGTGTATGAGGTTGAGAGGGAGAAGTAGATACCCTTTTTATGGTGAAACTCTTGCCAGTTTTGCAATAGAAACTCTTCAAGGGAAAGAATGCTTTTCACTGATCTTTCCATGAATTCCAGCAGCTACAGGAATCTTCCAGCTCATTCCATCGCTTCCTCTAACCATCTTATATTTCCATCCCATCGCACCCATAAAACCACCCCTTCTCGATCCTCAAAAAATGGAAGACATATTAGTGGTATGAGAGGGTAATATTAATCCTTTCAGAGATTGTGATAAGATTTCCACAGACGCATTGTCTAATTAGGTGTCAGATGAAAATTGAAAATAGATTTAAAAAAAATTTTTGAACACATTATATTGATAGGATGTAATAAGTGGAATTAATCGGTTGAAATGATTGGATGTATAAGGGGCGAAGGAGTGATAAATGTAAAAAAGGAAGAAATCGAACTATTTCAGTCTAAATGTCTTGCTACCCATTAGAACTTTATTTAATAATTATATTTAAATTAAAAAAAAAAGTTTTACTGTGGGGGTGTAGGGAACGCGAGCTAAGGGAAGTTTTTACAATTTTTATATCAAAATAGTTTTCTGGCCGAAATAAATAGAATATTTATCCCGTAGAAAGAAATGAGTTTAATTTTAAATTCACATGGTGATATCAACAGTTCTGGAATATCTCTCAAGAGTCTAGCGGCATTAGATGAGAAATTTTTTAAATGAAGAAAAAAAATTGTCAAATAATCTTTGACACTCTTGAAAGATATTAAGAAATGTTAATATCAACATCTGAAAAAAAAAAAAAAAAACTCTATGTTTCTATGGAGAAATATTTTATTAATTTTGATCAAACAATTATTTTGATATAAAAACTTAAAAATTCTATTCTATATTCTCCCATTAACTTATTTGGACCAGATAAACGTATTTACAGGATTATATTATAAAATTATCCACACTGTAACGTTATTTGCCGCCCTATCATGTATTTCCCTATATTTCTAATTTTTGTGAATAGTTTCCAATTTATTTTCGTGTGAAATTAAGCACTTAAAAGTTCGGACGCCGCTCAACACGCTGTAATGCTGGACTGACAAATAATATTTACATCCATTCAATAAAATAAAAAGATGGAAGTAACAAAGTATAGCATTGTTTTAAATAATTTAAATAAGGAATTATGACTTAAAGAATAACACTTACCATTTATTAAACATATTAATTATCTTTCTAAAATGTTTGTTGACTCTTCTTTTATTTATTATCAATGTCGGCCATTATTTATTTTAACGCATGCGCAGATCTGTCAAACAATAAGTGGGGGTCTCGTGATTGTAAAAGAAGTAAAAGGGGAAAGATGTAAATAACTCCAAACTAGCGCGCCTTTCAATTCTGACAGATTAATATAAACATTTTAACTCTTTTATGAAAAAACATTGTTCATATTCACTGGTATATAAATCAATATTCATATTAAACTGCATTGTATTTGATTTTTATCTCTAGTCCATAACCAAAATGTTATCCTTTGTTTTAATATATTAGTTTTTTCTTTTGACATGTAAGAAAAAAATAGAACGTTTATAAATTTGATTTTTGGAAGACTTTCTGGAGATGATAAGGGTCTTCTTCCTTGGTGTTGGTCTAACATGGAGCAAAATCTGTGGAGCTCTTAATTTAATTTATTTTTAAAGTGAATTAATGGTTGTAAAGTAAAGTACAAGTAGTAAATGGAAAGCTAAGTGTATGTGCAAGAATTAGACTTTATTTTTTTAAGAATTGTGGACGAGTTAATATTAATAAAGTGAAACATATTTCTGAAGTTGGTTTGTTTCAGCATGGACTAATTCATGGGTTAGGTCAAGACAAAACTTCAACTTTAAATTCATATTTTTGTTTTCTTTTATCAAAAATCAGAATTCATATAAGAACTTTCAGAAATACTATCTAATTCAAATAATTAATTAACATTTTATTTTATGTCTAAATATTAATTTTATTTATATTTTATTCTTTTTTTCTCAACAATACTATTTTAGAACTATAACTATCCGGAATTCTATAGGTAGGCTTGGGATGTGGTAAAAAAGGAAACAATAATAAACTCATAAACGTTCCAATAGTGGTCTATTTTATACATTTTTTTATTGTAGTTTAAATTACTACATCTTATTTCAACAATCCATTGTTATTTAAATTGTTCATGTTTTATTTTAAGTATTCCCCAGTGGTCTCGAGTATTTAAAGCCGTCGTGCCAATGTCTGAATTAGACGAGTTAAATTTTTTTTTATTAATATTTTTCTCCTAGATCTTAGGAGTGAGGCCCAACAAATGCACAATTTTATTCATCTTAACGTTATGTGAACAAGATTCATAAGACACTGATACTAGACACAGAAAATTATAATTTATATGATACAATTTTTGAAGTTATACTTCTTTAGGCGCGTTAGGAAAAAATGATGCGAGTGAAATTTTAAGATGCGCGCGCATCACTGTAACACAAAATTAACAGATTGAAGCTAAACCGCTCATTAAGTCTCGAAAATAAAAAGCTACCAACAAAATAGAAATAGAACCTCTGTTAGTCGCGCATGTGTACGCTCATAGAGAAAGTATACTATGTATTCTTTCTCTATGTACGCTCGTCGCCTCTGATCACTGTTTTCATATATATAATATTTATCCACATGTTTCTAGTTTCTACATTCACAACACGTGTTTTAGTTTCATACAAGTGCGAATTATATTGTGCTAATAAATTATATTCAGTAGTGATTTAAATTGAATATTTTGATTAATATTATTTACTATTCGTAAATATTAGTGAAAAAAATTGTGCTTATAGACTTTTTCAAGTGCTCCAATATAATTGAGGTTAACTATTCGTATGTATTATTTATTGATATAAATTAAAATATTATTATTTAACATAATTAATACTAAACATTATCATTTTATTGTAATTAATTATTTGCATGCAATTAAAAACTATTTTTTAATGATGCCAAAGAAGTATAACTTCTCGCGCGCGTACATAACTACACACACCTATTTTTTTTAATATCACAACACCAAAAACGTTAAATAAGGGGTTCGAAATTTTACACTCAAATTATTGTACTTTATCATCGTTGATCGTGAATATATGGTTCGAATCACAACTGAGTCAATTAGAGCTAGTGTTAAACATGTGGTTGATCATTGACCTTATATATTGAATAAAGTTGTTAATAGCTCATGTGTTGGACTTGACCTTGATTAATTATCTCTTCCTCTTTAGAAGTAGTCAAAGATTTAATTTGACAGAATGTGCAAAGTGATGTATCAATCCAACAATAAGGTATTAAAAAAAATTATAACTTAAAATTGTGATAATTTTAATGACCAGGCATGGTGGGATCCTATTTTAACTTGAACATTTGGAATTCCATCTGCCTAAACGTTTGTTCCGCAATAACTGTCAAATTCTCGGACCAATTTTAACAATATTTGACAGGGACATTCTTTGAAAATATTCTGAGGTACGTATGAACTGTCCATGGTTTTTTGATCTTCTTGTCAGTATCAAGAAGGCAGCCATAAAAAATGTGTCCATCCGTTTGTTCCATAAAAGCTGCCAAATATGTTGGATTTTTTTTAAATAAATCTGACAGGGATATGCTTTGAACCTGGGACCAACTACGTATCCTGTACATGGTTTTTCTAACTGTTTAACAGGCTATCTGTTTAAATATGGTTTTCACTAAAAAAAATTTAGTTCAATAGATGATTTCAACTGATTTTAAATTATAATTTCAAGTAATCGATCAAGTATTTTGACTATAGTGTTTGTTTTCAAATTTTAACATATATTGTGAGATTGACATCTTAATCCACGTGAAAAACGGCCATTATCTATAACTATAAGTTTATGTTTTGCCTGATCACCAAATAAACATACCATCTTAAAAGACACCTTAAAGATTATATGAGAGATAGTTTAACTTAAGATCTTAAGATAAATCTAAAAAAAAAATGAAGTAGTGATATGAAGATGAAATAATTATAAAAATGATATACCTTCTATTTATTGACTGGGGGGTGCGTAGTTTACTGTTCACAGAAATATTAGTACCTATGTATTTTTAAGTTATTTATGGATGACCATTCAAGCTGTGGAAATGAATTAGTAAAATTTAAATTCTTATTAGTTGGATTATAGTTATAAACAAATAATTGACAGTTGAAACTCCGGTTTATTAAAAACTAACATCTAATACAAAGCATAAGAGTTGTTATTTTTTAGCAAATAAGTACATTATTCTACCTTAGAAAATTAAATATGTTTTACTTTTATTTGCATGATTTATTTTCATAAGAAAAGTGATATTATATTAAAATTTATATAAAACTTTTTATTAAAAATAGCTACTATATTTATAGCATTGAAAAAATATAAACGTTACAACTAATTTCTAATCATAATTTTATATGTACACGTGAACAAGGTTTATGCTCGTCTGGTATAAATTTCCGTCAAAGGTAAAGCTGGGTTAGAATCATAGTAAGGTGTTCTGATGACATTTTATTTCCGTAATAGTTTCTTACTCTTCCTCGATAAAAATACGAGTATATATGCTATAAATATTCTGCATTCTCAATAGTTATCCCACTGAAGATATTAAACCAGCGGATAGTCAGGACAGGTTTTAAGACATTTTGGTATATATCTATAGAAACTACCATATATATATATATATATATATATATATATATATATATATATATATATATATATATATATAATTAGGTTAACATGCAAGAAAACGGTGCAAGACTTACATAGAACGGATAAAGGAGTTGACAACATTTTCCGGGTCTTCAAAAAGACAAAAAACTTTAAAATAAGTATGAAAAAACCCAGCAAAACACGTTTATTTCATACTTTGCCAAAACCGCTCTCGAATTATATAGAAAACCTAGGCATTTGAATTTCACACATTGTATTAGTTATATATATATATACTAATATAATATAAAAACTACTAATACTAAATACATACTAAAATTCTAATATATATATAGATATAGAATGAGTGAGAACCTCACAATAGTTTGCAATAAATACACTGAGGCATATATATATTTTAACGGGTTGATTGAAATAATAGCCAACCTAACAAAACCAAACCTTCAATTGGTAAGTGCACTTAATGTAAGGATTTAGTTATAAAAAATAGTATATTTATGTCGTGATAATGGATAATGTAAGTGTGAACTAGATCCCTTCTATTTTTATTAAATATCGTCTAATATTGTATAAGTAGAGGCCTCATACAATTTGATTGGGTAGATTAATATAAACCATGTCCGAGGTTTGACCTTGTAAATATATAATTGTAACTGTGAACCCAAGTGGGAACTACTTCCATCTCAAAATAAAGAGAAATAAAGATAATGCCAGGGTATTTTACTTTACATCCATTACTATTTCCAGCCTGTGGCCTTGGCCAGTTTTTTTATTCAAGCCAAATATTTTCCACTACCGGCTTGATAGGCCTGTCTTAGCTTCATATGCCTTATAATATATGTACCTTAAGACTAAGACAGACACAACATCCAGTCCCCGGACGTTAATTCATCTCTGCAAAAGGGTAAACCCAAATGGTAGATTTGTCGGGCATGCTGGGAATTGGACCCGGGAAACATATCTCAGTAGTCACACAAGCTACCGACTGAACTAAGGTGTCGGATACAATTCCAGGGTCCAGGGTACCAAATCAACTGTCAGTAATAATCATATGCTCTCTTGAAACACAACTGTTAAAATTGTATTATAGTTTAAGATTATAGCTTTTAGCCATTTTTGTCATGCCTAGGTAATTCAGTTACATAGCTCCTGTTAAATATCAACGTATCAAAGGATCATTATTATACTGTCTAATTTTAAATTTAACTTGTATGATGGTATTCTTGATAGTGTCAAACCTTTTAAAAACTCTATTGGAAATATGCTTTTTCCCCGCTGTGTGCAACGTACGTATGAATAAGGCAGCGGAATTGTATTGGTCTTCACCATAAATCAGAATCATATCGGTTAGTCCCTCGTTTGTGTATTGGGGCGTTCATCTTAATGGTCACTTTCAAACACAGCAAGAAACTAAATGTGACGTTCCATGTCTCCGGCACTCTGACTGACACGAGCACAAAGCTATCCAGAAATGTTGCTATACCTTGATAAAGAAGTGGCCCCGGAAATATGTTGTTATGATACTTCTATTTTCTTTATCATATTCAACTGCATCAGTTTATCGTATACAATTACGAATCACCCATTATTTTCAGTTTTCTATCACTCAATTTCATTAATTAATAATGTAAGATATTGTCGGGTTTCCGAACATTATTATTTAACTAGATAGCTGTAACCTCCCTACATAGCTGAATGTTTAATACATGTCCTGATTATTACTATCGTACGAACATGCGAAAGAGTTGGTAAACATTACATAAAGTCATTCCCCCAACAGTAAAACTTTTCTCCTAAACGGGAAATGATTGTTAATTTCAGCCCATTCTTCAATAAATGATTAACTGAATCTATATCACTGCTTGGAGCCATGATTTTTTACTCATATAATATTCGCATATTGGCCTCGTGTATCTGTTTCAATTTAAAAGCCATCCTTGTGCAAATTGTTGTTCTACGTTCAACGTCAAATAAATGCTGTTACAAAACTTTGCTTACTTGTTCATGTAATACATATCTTGGATGATTTTAGGTAATGGAGAGGCTTTCTCTAGTTAATTATACACACTTTATGCTTAGTTAGATCAGTATGCTTTGTACATCTCAGAGAGTATTATTTTAAGAATCAAAACATCAGGAAAAATGATTATCGCATTTCCTGGTAAAGAACTCGTTGATGATATGAAAGAAAGCTTCTCATGACTACATAGTTTCAACCAATAAACCAAACATACAAATAAGGGCAAACATCTCCCTCAGATGTTATAGTGATTTCACTTAAAAAGCTTCTTTCTGTCAATGTATCCTCCCTCACGCCTTCATTTTCGATATACCTTTTAATTAGAGTAGTCATTGATTTATCTGAATACATATGTATGTAAATTGTATCTTATATTAAATAAGCATGTTATACGTTAACTGTGTAGTTTTCATTTGCCAAAGAAATTCTTTTTATTTGCCTGAGGCTATATAAATACAAAACAACAAATGAAGATATTAAAACAATTTGTTGTATTATAATCTGCAACTTGCATTTAGATTTTAAGTTAGAAACTATATTACAGTAAGTTTACATTAGATTTTTATCAATATAAGCTTTTAATGTTTCGTTCCATCCCAAAACACTTGTTGCCCAGGAGATTTATAAATTGGTTTGTTGATATTTCCAAACCCCTTGTCTCCATGGAGACTTTCAAAGAAGATTTATACATTAAGTGTTAATATATTTGAACTTTTCAAATTAACCAAATTAAATGTCAGTTTTATTGAAACCACTTTGTTCACTGATAAGATAGTGTGATGGTATATAGTTTACCCAGTACCCTGAAAAACAAGGAGTACGACCGAACAACTACTGTTTCAATCTGATCACTACTTTGTGGATTATCTGGCAACAAACGAACAAATAGAATCACAATAAAATGCACCTAAAGAGAGATTTATCATTTTATTATTTGTGTGGATTTTAAAATAAAATGGACCTATGATTTAAAAAAAATGTTTTAACTACCTGATCTACACATGAATAAAAATGTCATGGTATTTTTTTTTTTTTTATTTCGAAAGAATGCTTATATTTTTGATTTGCTCCATAACATCAGTCTCAAATTTGAGCTCTCTAGGGCTTAATTTGTACGTTTCGTTCATTGTTTTGGATTAACCATAATGGCATTTTCAAACTTAGGATTTTTTTTCGTAAATATTGCATGCACCATAGTATACATTACAAATTTCAGCTTTCTAATACTCAATTTGCATATTTTATCTTCCATTTTGTACTCGCCATCTTATGATTTAAATTTATATATATATATATATAATTTTTTTTAAAGATGGAATTCTATGTAACATCCATACCAAATTTGAATCATCTCTGTCACCATTTGAAAGTTTCTTTTGCCATTTAAGCTATCGATCATTTTCAATGATTCAAGTTTCGGATTTTCTAATAAAAATTTAATACTAATCAGCGTATTTGATTAATCTCAACTTTTTAGGCATATAGGGATGAAGAGCCCTGCAAAGACACACATACATCCCATGGATTATATATATATATATATATATATATATATATATATATATATATATATATATATATATATCCATGTCTTGTTTCTTACTACCCTTATTATTATTATTATTATTATTATTATTATTATTATTATATTATACTATAAAGCCACATGGCTGACTCACTCACATTAATGTTTACTCATTTACAGATGAGCTAGAAACTTTAAATTTGGCAAACTTCTAGCTTGTAGCTTGTAACAACAGGCAAACTCCAAAAAGTCAAAAAAATTAATTTTTAACCCCCCAAAAAAATTCTAAATATCGGAGCAACTTTAAAGTCGGTGCGGACCTTTCTTTAGAGGTCTCTTTTGTACAAACGGTAAGACCTATCAAAATACGGCTCTGGAATTACATTAGTTTACATCCAATCTCAAAGAAAAGTCACTGGAGGTTTGGGGACGTAGTCCCTAACGAGCAAAGCGAGTATATACATTGAAACAACCGTGTGTTATAGTGTACCACCGTGATATATACAATCATGTAAACCTACTACATCGTACTACATACACCAATATGTATATTTTTAAATTTGACATTCGATATTTGGTAACTCTATTACATATTACGATTTTATCCATCTATATATTTATATACAGCTCCATGTTGTGAACCCGCTAGCAAGCTATACCGACCTAACGGCTACCAACATTAGCGATGATAATGCCAACATTAGTGGATATTGGGTGTCATATGGTCAGCTAAATGAGCCCTTCAGTTGTTACTCTCAGATTTTTAAAAGGAACTGCTACTCCTTTATGCAAGTATCTACTCTTTTGTCCCCATGAGGCCGAGTTTGCCCCTTTCAAGACTCACTGAATCACAGATAATCTTTGTAAACACCAGGGATCGAACCAGTGATCTATGGATTTGTATCCAGGACCTCTTTCCATTAGACTACTGAGGCAATCATATATATATATATATATATCGTATCATGTTTGGCGTTACAAACCTAAAAATGGTCAAATTTATAAAAGAAAATATTTTCTATGGATATTTTACTTTTATTCGTGTTTTAGACTTCGTAGTCCTAATATTAGAATAGATAACTCAGTGAATTTTAATTTAATAGACCAAAATCCCATTAATATTTAAAAAAAACTTCAATACATAAAAATGAGAGTCCAAACCATGTATTTTTTTACAAATATTCAAGCACTCAAAAATAAAAATACTATTTAGGTCATGACCCAATTAAATTAAAATACATGCAATATCAAATCACATTACAACTTGTACAAAACCTGAAGTTACTAGTCAGTATTACACACAGCCCAATATTACAAAAAGTCAAACCAGCTCTCCTCCGATCCACACCTCCCACTCTCCCATTTATTCACCTCCCTCTTTTCAAGGAAAAGCAAGTTAAAGCTGACGGAACGAATGTTGTCCTCCATTTGTCAGCGAAGCGGCGTGTGTTGTGTTTGGGAGTAGGTCTGTCTAGAAGCGTCGAGACGCTTATGGCATCGGTGCGTTCGTTCCTCTTCACATTTAAACTATTTGTTACTGAGAAGGAGGGAGGTTTTTTTTATGGAGTGTGGGGGTGTAGATAGGGGAGGGGGGTGAAACACCTCCCCTTACGATGCATCTCTTCTCGCGATGAAAAGGGAGAATGTGGCTCCACTCTGCACTAAATAAACGGCGACAAGTGCGAAATTGAAAATCATCCTTTAGAAGAGACTGTCTTGAAGAAAAGAAATTTTACTCCCCTACATCCTTTTTTCACCTCCTCTGCCACATCCAACAACCCCCCCCCCCCCTTCTTCGCTTTTCTCACAAACCACCACTTACACTTCTTTTGCTTCTTTTTTTTTAACAAACGATAAAAAGTAAAATATGCGTTGCTCAAGTGAATTTTGAGAAGGCTTTTTTTAAAAACATTCTTTTGGTCTGTGTTGTGCCAAAGTATTTTTTTTCATATAGGAGAGTATAGGCCTATAGAACGATATAAAAAGAAATGAAAGCAACAGTAATAAAAAAAGAGAGTTTGAGGGGGAAAGATGATGCTGTTTTATAGCGACCTAAGTTTTTTTCTCCTGCTTTCTTTCTCTTTTGTATGAGAAGCGTGATGCTCCCTTTTTAGGATATTAATCGGTTGTGTATCAGTGACTAAGTGTCGCTGCTTTTGACGTCGTGTGACGGATGCTCTTCGATTAGAGGGCACCCCCTTTCTCCCTTCCCAATGCCAGTTTTTCTTTTCAATCCCTGCTCCATTCGGGTCCTCAAATCTCTTCACCCCTTTTTGAAGGCTCTTGTATCTCTTCTTTAAATTTGGTATCCTATCAACTAACATTTTTAAAGGGATAAGTTAATTTGGAAAATCTTGATTTAAAAATGTACTAAAACATAAATGTATTACTTCCTTTTAATGGACAACTTGTTTGTTTTTAGATTTTTAGTTCGTGTGTTCTCCCCCCCACATTTTGTTTATCACACACGTGTCTTGTGTCTTGTCAGGGCTAGATGTATTTTCAGCTATGTTAATAGTGTAAGGAATGAGGGAGGTGTATTTGAGAAAAAACTCTCCAGCGTTTTGATAGAGTGAGACTGAGAAACAATTTAGGAAATAAACAACCTCAGTACTCCCGGTAGAATTTGAACAGGACCACTACGTAACAGACAAATCAGACTAGATTAGCCTTAAATTTTATCCACGCGTTTAACCACTCGGTTTTTAAATCATATATATATATATATATATATTTTCATAAATATTTTTAGCAACACTACATACTATACATTCAGGTATTACGCATAAATGCTAATTATGCCAATAGTTTTAGGGACGAAGAAGGTTATATTTATGGGAAGTTAACCAGTATTTGCTTGGAGGGAGAATGTAAAACCATTTAGGGAACACCACCCTCAGTAACACCCGACTGAGAGATTCAAACATAGATCATATCATCCTTGACCACTCACAAGCGTGACGACTTAGACCCTGCAGCCACTGAAGCGGATTTTAATTCATATTATTGCCTTGATTTTCAACATGGAGTAATTGAGCTAAGTAAATTTTAAATCAACATCACTAATTTAAAAGAACGTTTCTTCCTTAAAATGATAAAATGTTTGAACTTTATGACGATAAATAAATAAAAAACTTATGTTTAACAGACGCACTAAACTTCCAATTACTTTTTCTTTCTCCGAAATGATTAGTCCACACACAGAAATATGGTTTGACTCTCAACTTGAAGACATAAGAGGGGTCGGTATTTAAAATATACGACCACAGTGTCATCTTTATGCAAGGAAGGAAACTAAACTAGACCACATTAGCTTGCGGTAACATTCAGGAGTGATGAGTAGGGGCGCAGAGGGGAAGGCTGTGGCGGTTAATTTATACAAAAAGGAGACAGTTCGGTGAGCCAACCATTAATCACAAGTCAGAATAAGGAGGGGGGGGGGGGTAAAGGAGGAGGTGGAGAGAATAATACAAAAGGTCACGAACTCTACTTCCTATCACTGTAATTATACAACCGTGGTTTCTGATAACTCCTTAGCCTCACTTGTAGTCGAGATTGTAAAGGTGTTGTACTTCGGACGTTGATCAGATGCCTCTGATTTGGTCCCCGGTCATGTCATAAATCTAGGTTTACGTCTCTCTAAATTACACGGGAAGAAAATAATTGGAGGCTTATAATTATGGCCAGGTCATAATAAAAGCGTAGTAATATATATATATACTTGAAATTTAAAACTTATACCTGTACTTGGGGATTGAACCCACGACCTTTGGCTTAGTACACCAATGCTCCAATCACTGAGTTATCCAGAAATATTTCCGCCCTCAGGGCACAGACAGATAGTGTATCCAGACACTCTAATTTCCAGGTTAAAATGGTTGCGTTCCTTTTGGAAGCTTGAGTCCTTCAACACTAGGATCACTGCGGTTAGTTCTATCATCACCCAGCAGTGAACACTAGCGAGGCATAGTGTTGAAGGACTCAAGCTGGCAAAAGGAGCGCAGTGAAACTCCCGTAAGGTTGAGTCCTTCAACACTAGGATCACTGCGGTTAGTTCTATCATCACCCAGCAGTGACACTAGCGAGGCATAGTGTTGAAGGACTCAAGCTGGCAAAAGGAGCGCAGTGAAACTCCCGTAAGGTTGAGTCCTTCAACACTAGGATCACTGCGGTTAGTTCTATCATCACCCAGCAGTACACTAGCGAGGCATAGTGTTGAAGGACTCAAGCTGGCAAAAGGAGCGCAGCGAGACTCCCGTAAGGTTGAGAGTCCGATCCCCTGGGTCATTAATCACTCATATTTTAAGGAAAAGACTGTGGGAGATGTGTGGAAATCGTCGGCTGCAAATGTGCGATCAATTAAGATCAAAAACTATCAGATGACGCAGCCACCATTGACTCGGTACTTGGATTATTATTTTTTTGGTTGCCATGACGATTCCTGAATAGCTCAGCGTTTACAGCAGCGGAGTACTAATTGAAAGGTCCAGGTTAGATTCCCGTGTCCAGGTGTCATTTTTCAATTTAAAGATCATGATATTTATTTGCGGCTATAACTGTAACTAAAATATTTGTTTCTCTACTTAATCGTTCATTATATATATATATATATATATTTATATAATATATATATATATATAAATATATATATATTATATATATATATAATTTGCGAATAACCAAATGAGTACTAAGACAAGTAGTATTCATATGTTTATTTATATAACTTAACGTTGTTCGTGAATAAATGTCCACTTTAATGACCGTTTCAAATTGTAAAATTGGTTTAGGTCTATAAAATAAGTATTAATTGGTAGATTCTCACCAAAATCATAAAACGACCAAATTGTTGCTGGGCTAAAGACCCTGTGACCTTTACATGTAAGAAATTTCACAGGTAATTTTTCGCCTGGTGATATTAAAATAGTGATTGAATGGTTAGCTACCTAATTATACATTTTTTAAAATATGTTATGGTAAGGATTTATTTTAGTATTGCTTGACCTCTGGCTAAAGGTTTTAAAGCTGTATAAACTGAGTAACCTAGGACAATATTATATTTTAGTGACAATTTTGTAAATATTATATTGTATAGAATAAAGCATTGAATAGTCAATTCAAAAATAGCAATGTTACATTCCTTGTCTATATTAGTAACTTTAGTTAATGTTACTTTTTCAGATTGTCAGTAATTCTTAACCTATTATAGTACATAAAATTGATCTTTTGCTGCAGTGGTGAAAACCATCCCAGTGATTTCACAGAATAAGGCGTCAGTCTCGCAATAAAATGGATTGCAAGTAAAGGGGTGGTCGAAATTTAAATTTTGGCTGAAGGTGCTAGTGATTTCTTATTTTTAGTGTTCTATCACGTTGATTCTCCCATTTTATCTCCACTATCTAAACGCAACTTCATCAGATTAAGATGATAATATCCATGGCATAAGCAGAAGAAAAATAAAGTAGGGAGTTAGGGGTATGTTGCAACCCTTTTCACGTTTTATATTCTTAAATCCTTATTTTTCGGTAAATCATTTTATTTTGAACATGTTTACAGTATGGGATTTTTAAGTTGTTGAGAAAGTATATGTTTGATATTATTTCTTAACTTAGGTTATTCAAACTATTTCAAAACAAATCTTTCACGTGTTGCAAGTTTCCCTTTTTATGGGGCAAGCTGCAGTATTTATTGTAAATCGTCGAATTCGTCAAATTCATAAGATACACAGTTGATGCAAATTTGAAACTTATCTTTTTTTTAAACATGACCGACAGATCCACATTTTTTCTAAATCCATAAGGCAGTCACTTTTTAAGTTTTTCACCTAATTCCATATTTTTGAAGGAACAATACGTTTGGAAATAAGTTGATGAACTATCTTCAAAAGTGTTGTTCCTCTTCGCATGATTTATTTTATTCTTTTGCGAACTAGTTGTAAGTATTTGTATTTTTTTATTTTGAATCTTTTTATTACTATTATCATTATTACTATAATAATGCTTCTTTTTTTGGTGTGTCTGTAAGAATGAAAGCCTAATCTTCTTTCTACCCTAGTTGGTTGGCTTTGTTGGCATCTCTTTTGGAAATGGTCTTACAATTTCAAGAGAAGGAATCTCACAGACTACTTGGCACAGACAAATTTTCATCGTTGTCATTGATAGAGCTGTTTTTTTTTGTTTTTTTTCCAAAAGCAACATTGAATTATTTAATTTGGTTTATGTCTTGTCTCCTTCAAACTCTGCATTTGGCCTAGATTTATCTGTGAACGAAATCTGAAGCAAAATAAGCCAATCTGTGATGGGAATGTCGGGATTAGAATTCCATACGACTGTACTGGTTTCCCACTCTCCCCTCCATTGAGCACGTAATGTAATACTTTATTCTTGTTTTCTGTTAACAATAGACTGACAGTTTAAAGTATTAAAGTGGTGTAAACAGTAGTGTTATCTTCTAAATGGTTTCTCACATTTCTTCCACTTAAAAGTAGGGTTTTATTCTCTACATATCCTACACTATGAATGTAATCAAAATATGTTTGTGTAACTTGAGCGTGTAGCAAGACGCAGATAAAAATATACTAACGCATATCCTCAACTTGATAATGTGAAAATGTGGACCGTCCGGAAGGTTAGTAAGACAAGATGGACAAAAAACAACAGAATCCTGACTATTCCAGAGTATAAAAATCTAAAATAAGACCATATTCTTCCCTTTATTAACAATAAAATGTATGTGTTTGTTTTTACAGTTCATCCGATGATTCAGGTACCCAATCAGTTGGTGGGTGCACCAACAGGAACAGACGTCACACTCCAGTGTCACGTGGAGGCATCACCTAAAGCCATCAACTACTGGACCAGAGACACGGGTGAGATATTATTTTTCACTCAGATATAGTATAAACACCCACTTTGGTGGCCGAGTTGTCAAGAGAATGGTGGCCCAACGATTTTCATCTCAAGAAACAAATCTCATCATAAATTATCACTACGGGCCAAATATATATTTAGTAACCCCGTAAACCCAATATAGGCCTACAAACATTATTTAGTTAACAATTATTTTAGGTGACCTGGCGGTCTAGGTGTAAGGTGTCGGACTTCTGTGCTAGGGAACAAGGGTTCAATCCTCTGTCCCGGCACAGATTTATCTGATTGCCAAACCCTTCCTTCACCTCTGACAAGGCGTGTATTAATCACAACTTGTGAATGTGTGGAATGCCAGGCCTCCACCGTGGTTCGGATCCCACGTTAAAATGTAGGACCTCCATTTCATCTCACAATCACCCTATCATTACACATTATCGAAAGTGCGTACAACGCAAAATGGTATTAAGACGCGGTGCTAATAATAATAATAATAATAATAATAATGATTATTATTTATATAATAATAATAATTATTATTATTATTATCAATACATGTATTTTAGTTTCATGGAATCTTTCAATTTTTATGCCAAAAGTTGTATTAATCTCCCAAAAATACGTTATAAATTATGCACCCACACACACTTTCATAAAAAAGCTTAGCATTATAAATATATTATCATTTATATATTTGCTAATCAAATAAATGCATAGTAAAATGCAATCATGACCATTTTAAATAAACATTTTATTTAAATAGTTAGCTACACATTTCATAGCAATTGTTTCCTTTTAACCTTCTTCCAGGATATAATGAGGGTCACATTTTCAGTGAGCGTGGACTATGTCTAGGCCGCAGGCTGTCAGTTATACCACTATCCTCTAAGTCAGGACTAGTCGATTAGTTGTCCAAGCGGAACACTCCAAAAATTCAAAATATTTGGCGGGTCACACATTTAATTAAATATTGCAGTCATTTTGAACGTTATTAGATTATACTTTGGTAGTCTAAAGGGGGAAGGGGGGGAAGTAATTTGATATAATGTATGATAGTGATAAATTTAAACGAAATTAAAAGAATGTAAGAGGTGATTTTCATCATCAAGCTTCCTTTTCTTACTCCAATTAGAAAGTGCCATTCTAAAAAACGTACAATATGACTAATTACAAGCAATGAATATCGCTATTACTATAAATAACATACGAACAAAAGTCCAAGCAAATATAGAGTGGCGAGACATAGGCTGCTGATGGGTGAAGGAGAGAAGAGGTGTGAGTCACCCTAGGTCACCGTGTCACCCAGAAATCTGCACAGTTCAAGGTCAAATATAAGAATGTTATATAGTTCAGCTGTTATGTGGTGGTGCTTGGAGGTAGAGAGACCAGTTATAGAGTGGGGGACGAACATCACTGGAGGGTAAGCTTACACTCCCTTGTTAACACACGATGTTGGTGGTGCTTGGAGGGAGAGATACCAGGTCTAGAGTGGGGGACGAACATCACTGGAGGGTAAGCTTACACTCCCTTGTTAACACACGATGTTGGTGGTGCTTGGAGGTAGAGATACCAGGTCTATAGTGGGGACGAACATCACTGGAGGGTAAGCTCTCCCTCCCTTGTAAACACACGATGTTGGTGGTGCTTGGAGGTAGAGATACCAGGTCTATAGTGGGGGACGAACATCACTGGAGGGTAAGCTCTCCCTCCCTTGTAAACACACGATGTTGGTGGTGCTTGGAGGTAGAGATACCAGGTATAGAGTGGGGGACGAACATCACTGGAGGGTAAGCTTACACTCCCTTGTAAACAAATGATGTTGAAGTGCTTGGAGGTAGAGATACCAGGTATAGAGTGGGGGACGAACATCACTGGAGGGTAAGCTTACACTCCCTTGTTAACACACGATGTTGGTGGTGCTTGGAGGTAGAGATACCAGGTCTATAGTGGGGGACGAACATCACTGGAGGGTAAACTCTCCCTCCCTTGTAAACACACGATGTTGGTGGTGCTTGGAGGTAGAAATACATCAGGTCTATAGTGGGGGACGCACATCACTGGATGGTAAGCTCTCCCTCCCTTGTAAACACACGATGTTGGTGGTGCTTGGAGGTAAGATATACCAGGTCTATAGTGGGGGACGAACATCACTGGAGGGTAAGCTCTCCCTCCCTTGTAAACACACGATGTTGGTGGTGCTTGGAGGTAGAGATACATCAGGTCATATAGTGGGGACGAACATCACTGGAGGGTAAGCTCTCCCTCCCTTGTAAACACACGATGTTGGTGGTGATTGGAGGTAGAGATACATCAGGTCTATAGTGGGGGACGCACATCACTGGAGGGTAAGCTCTCCCTCCCTTGTAAACACACGATGTTGGTGGTGCTTGGAGGTAGAAATACATCAGGTCTATAGTGGGGGACGAACATCACTGGAGGGTAAGCTCTCCCTCCCTTGTAAACACACGATGTTGGTGGTGCTTGGAGGTAGAGATACCAGGTCTATAGTGGGGGACGCACATCACTGGAGGGTAAGCTCACACTCCCTTGTAAACACATTATGTTGGTGGTGCTTGGAGGTAGAGATACATCAGGTCTAGAGTGGAGGACGCACATCACTGGAGGGTAAGCTCACACTCCCTTGTTAACACACGATGTTGGTGGTGCTTGGAGGTAGAGATAAATCAGGTCTAGAGTGGGGGACGAACATCTCTGGAGGGTAAGCTCACACTCCCTTGTAAACACACTATGTTGGTGGTGCTTGGAGGGAGAGATACCAGGTATATAGTGGGACACGAACATCACTGGAGAGTAAGCTCACACTCCCTTGTAAACACACGATGTTGGTGGTGCTTGGAGGTAGAGATACATCAGGTCTATAGTGGGGGGACGCACATCACTGGAGGGTAAGCTCTCCCTCCCTTGTAAACACACGATGTTGGTGGTGCTTGGAGGTAGAAATACAACAGGTCTATAGTGGGGGACGAACATCACTGGAGGGTAAGCTCTCCCTCCCTTGTAAACACACGATGTTGGTGGTGCTTGGAGGTAGAGATACCAGGTCTATAGTGGGGGACGCACATCACTGGAGGGTAAGCTCACACTCCCTTGTTAACACACGATGTTGGTGGTGCTTGGAGGTAGAGATACATCAGGTCTAGAGTGGGGGACGAACATCTCTGGAGGGTAAGCTCACACTCCCTTTTAAACACACTATGTTGGTGGTGCTTGGAGGGAGATATACCAGGTCTAGAGTGGGGGACGAACATCACTGGAGGGTAAGCTCACACTCCCTTGTAAACACACGATGTTGGTGGTGCTTGGAGGGAGAGATACATCAGGTCTAGAGTGGGGGACGCACATCACTGGAGGGTAAGCTCACACTACCTTGTTAACACACGATGTTGGTGGTGCTTGGAGGGAGATATACCAGGTCTAGAGTGGGGGACGAACATCACTGGAGGGTAAGCTCACACTCCCTTGTAAACACACGATGTTGGTGGTGCTTGGAGGGAGAGATACATCAGGTCTAGAGTGGGGGACGCACATCACTGGAGGGTAAGCTCACACTACCTTGTTAACACACGATGTTGGTGGTGATTGGAGGGAGATATACCAGGTCTAGAGTGGGGGACGAACATCACTAGAGGGTAAGCTCACACTCCCTTGTTAACACACGATGTTGGTGGTGCTTGGAGGTAGAGATACATCAGGTCTATAGTGGGGGACGAACATCACTGGAGGGTAAGCTCACACTCCCTTGTTAACACACGATGTTGGTGGTGCTTGGAGGTAGAGATACCAGGTCTATAGTGGGGGACGAACATCACTGGAGGGTAAGCTCACACTCCCTTGTAAACACACGATGTTGGTGGTGCTTGGAGGTAGAGATACATCAGGTCTATAGTGGGGGACGAACATCACTGGAGGGTAAGCTCACACTTCCTTGTTAACACACGATGTTGGTGGTGCTTGGAGGTAGAGATACCAGGTCTATAGTGGGGGACGCACATCACTGGAGGGTAAGCTCACACTCCCTTGTTAACACACGATGTTGGTGGTGCTTGGAGGTAGAGATACATCAGGTCTATAGTGGGGGACCCACATCACTGGAGGGTAAGCTTACACTCCCTTGTTAACACATTATGTTGGTGATGATTGGAGGCAGAGATACATCAGGTCTATAGTGGGGGACCCACATCACTGGAGGGTAAGCTTACACTCCCTTGTAAACACATTATGTTGGTGATGATTGGAGGCAGAGATACCAGGTCTTTAGTGGGGGACGTACATCACTGGAGTGTAAGCTCGCCCTCCCTTGTAAACACACGAGGTTGGTGTTATTATTATTATTATTATTATTATTATTATTATTATTATTAGCACCGCGTCTTACTACCCGTTCGGGTTATACGCACTTACGCTAATGTGTAATGGTAGGGTGATTGTGAGATGAAATGGAGGACCTACAGTTTAACCTGGAATCCGAACCACGGTGGAGGCCTGGCATACCTCACATTCACAAGTTGTGATTAATACACATCTTGTCAGAGGTGAAGGAAGGGTTTGGTAATCAGATGAATCTGTGCCGGGACCGAGGATTGAACCCCGGCCGCCAGCACAGAAGTCCGACACCTTAACCCCTAGACCGCCAGGTCACCCGAGGTTGGTGTTGATTGGAGGTAGAGATACCAGGTCTAGAGTGGTGGACCCACATCACTGGAGGGTAAGCTTAGACTCCCTTGTAAACACATTATGTTGGTGTTGCTTGGAGGCAGAGATACCAGGTCTATAGTGGGGGACGCACATCACTGGAGGGTAAGCTTAGACTCCCTTGTAAACACACTATGTTGGTGTTGCTTGGAGGCGGAGATACCAGGTCTATAGTGGGGGACGCACATCACTGGAGGGTAAGCTTAGACTCCCTTGTAAACACACTATGTTGGTGTTGCTTGGAGGCAGAGATACCAGGTCTATAGTGGGGGACGCACATCACTGGAGGGTAAGCTTAGACTCCCTTGTAAACACACTATGTTGGTGTTGCTTGGAGGCAGAGATACATCAGGTCTATAGTGGGGGACGCACATCACTGGAGGGTAAGCTCACACTCCCTTGTAAACACACGATGTTGGTGGTGCTTGGAGGTAGAGATACATCAGGTCTATAGTGGGGGACGCACATCACTGGAGGGTAAGCTCACACTCCCTTGTAAACACACTATGTTGGTGTTGCTTGGAGGCAGAGATACATCAGGTCTATAGTGGGGGACGCACATCATTGGAGGGTAAGCTTAGACTCCCTTGTAAACAAATGTTGTTGGTAGTACCAAGGACTGGGTAACACTGAACTTGCAGCTTCCCCCACCACTGATAATAGGATGAAAATCTCTTTGGCCGTTCAAAGTCAGGCACCTTTACATACCGTCTGAACCAGATGACGCATCTCCAGTGATAAAGTAATTGGACTGTCAATCTGCGTAGCTTGGCGTGCCAGATGTGGCTTTCAAGCCAACAATTGAATAGCCCTGTTGTAAGGCCAGTTTCGCAATAGACTATACTGCCAATGATGAAGTGTTTGGGGTCCAAATCTCTTTCAGCTATCTTTTCCATAATGGTTTTACAGTCTTCCTACATGCAAACATGCGAATGTAGGTAAGCTTCTTTTAAATTCAACCTCATACATTTCTAACATAATATTTTAGTTAGTACATTGATGTAAAACCCAAATGAAAAGTAAGAAGTGGTGATAGTAAAAAACATACACATATAAACCTACAAACTTAGTGATGTACAGTCCAATTTTTATGAGACCCACCTTATGAGTCATCTGGAAAAACTACTGGATATAGTCGATGTATTCATACGCCAAATCATGTGATTTGCAGCTATGATTTTAATAAATATTTGAAATACTTATAGAATAATATTAATTAAAAGGGTGACCTGGTGGTCTAGGGGTAAAGTAACGTTCTTCTATTCTGGGGTCCGGAGTTCAATCCTTAGTCTCGGCAAAGATTTATCTGTATACCAAACCTTCCTTCAACTCTGACAAGACGTGTATTAATCACACCTTGTGAACGTGAGGAATGCCAGGCCTCCACCGTGGTTCGGATTCCACGTTAAACTGTAGGTCCTCCATTTTATCACACAATCATCCTACCATTACACATTAGCGTAAGTGCGTATAACCCGAACGGGTAGTAAGACGCGGTGCTTATAATAATAATATTAATAAATTAAAAATTTAAAAATACTACCAATATTGGCCTAGTAATATATATATATATATTTAATGGTAATTCTTATAATCCATATACTTAAGTTGACGTAAAAAACTTGTTACAAGAGCCCATTCCACTACATTATTGTTTTTAAAATACAGAGTTTCCTATAATGAGCAAACGTAAGAGTTCTACACTAAAGCAAACACGTCTTTTCGGATCACATTCTGACTTTGCATTTGTGTGAATACAGAAAAATTACATCCGGACCGTGATTTGAACATTGTACAGTATATTGTTTTATTATACTGTATATTATTGCCTGAGACTTTTAAATTTTACCAGAAAGAAACTCTAGAGTCAAATTTAGATATTAAATTCTTGTAATCTAGGGGTTTTGTTTCCTATCTTTGCTTAGAAAAAAAATTAATCTTTTTGAATGGTTAAAAAAATTATATGACAGAATTTCAGTGATTAAATCTAATAATATTTTATTATTATGATATACAAGGCTAATTCAATAAGATTATAGTCAATTCACTACTATTTGGAACCTATGAGTGTTTACGTTTCTTCTTTTTCTTTTCTCAAGTCAACAAACAGGAAGTTGGTTTGATGTCGTTTCTAGCCATCAGGAGATAGGCATACACTCAGGTCCTCAGCTGGTTAGTGTTACCCATACAAACTTACTAATTATACCGCGAAAGGTATTTTCACATACATTCCAGGGTTACTTTACATGCCACAATAAATATGGGACTGATGGCTTTATTCTCCCTCCGAAGGAAGTTGTGCTATGGATTTTTATTTCTCAAGAAAAATCCATTAACCTCGACTGGGTTTTAACCCACGAGCCTAGGGCTATGAGGTGGGAACTTTACCTTAATAACACCAGGTTCAACTGTTTACTTTTATTGATATTAAAATGAATTTAATTAGAACAAAATTTTATAGATAGGCATCTAGATCTTAATTTTATCTTTCAGAATATTTAAATTAATGGTGGGTAGCAATACAAATTTGAGCAATAAAGCTGATTTTTAATGATGCAAATTAGATAGAATGTACTCAGCTAGGTTTGAGAACACCCAGCTACGTGAGAGGCTAGAACATAATAAGCTATTAGGGGTGTGAAATATTTTTTCATAATTTTAATGGTAAAAGCCAATTATTAACATCCTCCATAAATCAACAAATTAATTAATATATGTTATATTATTATAATGTCTGAAGCACAATAGTGACAACACAGTAGTCACATGGCCTAAGCTTCAAGCTCACAAAGTATGGTTTTCTGATAACGAACAGCTCATGGTTCTGACTCCAGATGGTTAAATTGAGGGTAAATTTTCATAAATAATTACCCCCTAAACCTCCCTGCAAATTTGAGTACATATATTCCTAATTATACCTTCCTTTGACCCACCCCGTTAGCGTAATTAGCATATAAAGTACAGCCCAAGCGGAAAGTAAAACGTGGCTGGATGGAAAAAATCCGTATTTATCAAACGAATTAAGCTACTGTCATCATAATCATCATCATTAACTGTTTACATCCTCTGGCCAAGTCCGTTTAGTATAATACCTCCATCTCCCTCTGTCCTTCCACCTTTATTCCTCTTACACTCTCTTTCACTCTGCTCCTCTCACTTGCACACTTGCTATATGTTCCTCCAATCTCTTCCTTTGACTCCCTTGTTGTCTATTCACTAAATACTTAATGTCCATTCATCTTCTTGAAACTATTTCTCCTTTCATCCTCATTACGTGAGTTATTATTTAAATTGAAAATGTACACCTGGACACGGGATTCTAGCCCGGGACCTTTGGCTTAGTATGCCAATATTCTTACCACTGAGCTGTCCAGGAGTCGTCCGATTCCCAGGGTCATTCTTCACTCATGTTTTAAAGAAACAATGACTGTAATTAACTAATATAATAAATAGGCTATTTAATTCATTATTAGGGGTTAAATGAACAGTATTAGGCACGCCAAGAAAAAGTAAAGATATATGTATAGGTTTTGTAAATTTAATTGAAAATAAACACCACAAACTACGGTAAAACTAACCAAATTGTTGCTGCTGTATAGGATCAAACCTTTTCAAGACGAGTAGTGTGTCCGTCTTGATAAATACTTTTCAGAATATTACATAAACCACATGAACGTAATAATATTTCATATTCCCCTTGCAACATCACGTGACTTCTCAAATTGCCAAGTATTTCGAAAAAGGTTGTGGAGAGAACTGCACACTCAGTTCACATAATTTTGACGGGTAGAATTTTCACCGGAGTATATATTTTTGTATATACATGAGTGACTATCTGTAAATAATTTATGTTGTTAATAATTAATTTTAACATGGTAGGTAGAAGGAAAGGGTTTTGCAAGGAGCATATGGGGGAGGAATGAGAGGGATAGAGGGGCTTCGAACAGGGACACACAAACTTTCTAGAAGTGTAGCGAATTTTTAAAAAAAAATTTAACACTCGTGAATAATTCTCAAAGAGCTGACCGGTTCGTACTCACCTGCACACGAACAAAAATACACACACATGCAAATATTGTATTCGATACTGACATGTGTATGTTCATGTATGTGTATCCGGGTGCGGTTGACAGAACACGCTTCCTGCAGTTGACGGTGGTTGGAGCAACAAGGAGTCAAGCTCGAGGTCAATCATTCCTCAGCCGTGGTCACGATAGTTGAGCTTGTGAGCTTGTGTCAAACACAATGACGAATCACCTCTAAAAGGGCATTATCCTCGTCCTGGTGGGGTCGAAATTTAATCTTCACTTGCTATTTTAATTATAATAGTATTATTATTACTATTAATAATTAATTATAATTACTAAGTATTAATAATAATTATTAAAAATTATTATTATTAGTTGATAAAAATGATTGTTTATAAATAAATGTCAATATTATTAATATTAGGTATTAGGTAACATTAGGTATTATTATTATTAATTCTTAAAAATTATTATTGTTAATTGATAATAATTATTGATTATTAATAATGTTAATGATTATTAATGATTGATATTAACATTATATTATTATTATTTAAATTATTGGGGCACAATATGGTCAACATGATAGTGTAATAATATTAATAAAATTATAATAATTAATAGTGTTATTGTTAGTTTTTTTTATAGAAATACGGGTGCCTGCCACCAAACCCTTCCTTCCCCTCTGACAAGACGTGTATTAATCACAACTTGTGAATGTGGGGAATGCCAGACCTCCACCGTGGTTCGGATCCCACGTTAAACTGTAGGGCCTTAATTTCATCTCTCAATCGCCCACCCATTACACATTAGCGTAAGTGCGTGCGTACAACTCGAACGGGTAGTAAGATGCGGTGCTAATAATAATAATAATAATAATATAACAATAACAATAACAATAATAATAATAATAATAATAATAATAATAATAATAATAATAATAATAATATAGAAATACGATTCATACAAAATTAGATTAAATTTATTTGTGATATTAAAACAAAACAATTTTTTATTAACAATTTTGTATGTGAATTTATCGCTTGACTTAAATTGGACATTTTAAAAATCCGATTAAAAAATAACAAATGAGAAAAACTAAAAAGGAATCTTCAAAATCTAGTGGTGAAATTACTCAAAAATGTATCAAACAAAACTTATAAATTCAACAGTTGTTTTGGGGTAGGTGACCAGTTTCTAAAGAAAAAATTTAAACAAAAGAAAAAGTCTCTTATAATGATTGGTTATAAACCTACATTATAAGTCAAACAATTCTTACTAACGTATAGTTATCTAATTATTACTGGTTTTATATGTATAAAAAATTAAATAAAAATATTTATAGCAAATAAATGAGGGGTATATCAGTAATTAATTTAATTGGGACTCTATTTTGATATTATACGATATGAATTCAAAAAAATTGGGGTCAATTAGTTCCAATTTGTGACCTATACATAAAAACAACAAGCTAATTCATATAGCAAATTTCTTTTACGGTTTTTGACATTAAAAGTAATCTAAATCGAATAAAAATGATAGATACATGTGGATGTAATTTTTAAAATAAATAAATATATTTGTTTGTGGTTTGCATACAAAATTAGAGCAAATATTGATCTCATTATCGTGTTGTAGAGTTTTTATAGACTAAACCAAAATTATTTTTAGCTTTACCTGAGATAATATGTTTTCAACCCTTAGTGAGACAATAATTATTTTTAGCTTTACCTGAGATAATATGTTTTCAACCCTTAGTGAGACAATAATTTGCCAGGTATCAGCTGAGATTGATTTGCCATTTTAGTATGTAATATAGAACCTATGTATAGCTAGTCAAATAGGGACTAAGTAGAGAAGAATATAACACAGGTATATTTTTAACAAGCCTTCTGACCTTCTTTGGGGACCGAAAGGTATAAGGCATAATTTTTAAATGGATTATACTGCCGATGATAGAGAGAAAAGTCTTCGAATCCCAGTAGAATGAACTTGGGATGATTTTTAATAAATGGCTAACAACTTTTCCTCCACGCCAATGCAGGTACACATCCTCTAAATACTACATTCCTCATCCTTAGCACATTAATGTAATTAGAACATACTCGTACAGCCCAAACAGATAGTGAAACGAGTTGCTAAAGAATAAATAAAAAATATTGACGAACATCAGCAATTTATTTACGAGAGAGAATAGCGTAGAGATGAGAAGGGTATCCTAGAGGACATGCACCAGCACTTGAGGAAAGAAAGGATTGGTAAATATCAGGGATAAGCAAGTGCAAATAATCAATCTTTACTACATCTACCTTGAATTCAAACCACTACCTCTCATGAATAAGTGAACAGTTTTACGCTCTCCAAGGTAATCTTTTAGGTGCTTATAGTGGCGGGTAGTGTTTACTGGTAGATTTCTCATAATATAAGACATATTTTACTAGGTAACGAACAAAAATTCTATAAATAAGTTCGCCAAAAATATATTCCGACTACATTAGTCCAACTCCTTTATATCCGAAATCTGTATCTATAAAAAACAAACACCAATCACTCACTGACTCACAGATTGATCATTGTATCTCAAGAACAGCAAGGCCTAGGAAGCTGAAATTTTGCAAGGTGATTCTTCTTATACTGCAGAGGTGCACTAAGAAAGATTTAAAAAAAATTCTACTCCTAAGATAATTAAAAATTAGCCTAAATCCTAAGCCTATTTATTAGTTTAATTCCAGGGTAACAAACTTAGAGCGCTGAAATTTCACCTGATGGTATGTTACATATGTTTGATGTTCACTGAGCAAGGGTTTAAAAAAATTAAGATTCTAAGATGCCTAAAACTGGCCTTAAGACCAAAACACGTTTATTCTCCCTTATCTCCACATGGTGGTTCGTCTTCTACTCTCTTTTTGCAATGTAATTCTGTTTTTACTGTAGAGGTGCATTATAGAACGCTTTTGGAAAAATTTGACTTCCAAGCGGCCTAAAACTGGGCTCAGGCCTATGCCCAAATATTAGATTTTCTTATCCCGTATCGGTCACTTATGTCTTTAACAGTTGTGTGGGGTCTGTTAAAAATTTTTACAATTTCCTTTAGAGACCGACATTCGTTATGATGGAGTAGACCTATAGTAATTTTTCTTTCCGACTCCGTTATTTACTTGGATTTTCGAACCATTGTTATTTTACTTTTGTTTTTATAAACTTTGCAGCAATCGTTATCTTCGAATGTTTAGAAATAAATTGAGGTGTAGAATAAATGTTTTGAAATGAATTGAGGTGTGAAATAAATCTATCAATTGTTTTTAATATGTGAGAATTACAGGTCAAAGTCCAGAGTACACATACTTTTGACGACATGTTTTGATTTCATTTATTTATTTTACACCATATATGAAGTTGATACGTATGTATCTCAAAGAAGGTTTTATTTGATCTAAAACAATGTATGGATAAAAATATTTATTTGAAAACAATAAAAATTGTATACACACAAATTAGGATGGAAAAAATAATAATTTACACAAGTGTACGAATATTTATGACTCTGACTCTACGTACTTTTATTTCGGAGTCATTTTTATCCCAACACTATAGTTACGTTCCAGGCTCAGGCCAGTCGCTACTCTACACCTGTGTCAATCTGTTCTCTTGCTTTATTTTCTCTTCACGTCCAATTTAGTTTTTACATGTATTTTATACTTAAATATACATAATTTTATTTCTGATTCATTTTAATCACAACTCTATAGTTGTGCTACCCACTTTTCCTTTCATTGTTAGTATTACATTTTAAGATAATATACTTTTCACATAAACAGAGTTCATTTTTATGACCTGTTTACCTTGAGTTCATGTATATAAGTTTTAAGGGGTTTCAGAGTTTTAGTGTTTTTTTTAGTTTTAGAGGTTTTTTGAGTTTCTGTCAAATCTGTTTTAGGCTACCATCCAATAAGTTTAGTTTAGTTTTAAGATAGGAAGGAGTTTAATTTTAGCCATACATTTTTTATCTGCTTTCAATATTTATAGCTGTTTTTCCATTAAATTTTGTTACTGATATTATCAGAGCTGGACACTTTCTACTGATTCTTATTTTGTGACACTTTATTTATTTTATTTCCCACATACCTAATAATAAACAGATTATTTCTCATAGCTACCTCTATTTTCCTTTTTTTCCCAATGCACATTATTAGGCATAGAGCTCATTGATATTGATGGAGTGGTGGTACCTCACCGTGTATTGCCTATGAAAGGGGACGGATCGAGTTTCTTCTATTCTCTCTATTACTTCATGTTCGGCATTGAATCGTGACGCCTCAGGTGCGGGCCAGTATCGTACAGTACATTTATAACCACTGGCAACGATTTAAAGAGTTCACTATGATGCCGTTTGGTAACAAATACAGAACTATGGTTGAGTATCAGTCTCACGTGTCCCTCCACACCACATACGCCACCCACTGTGAAATTAGGGCTTCTGATGAGATATACCCTTACCATCTGATGGTGTATCGTGATGGTAAGGTTATTGTACGGCCTGAAGAGCCTGCTGGGGGAAGACCCTTTTTACGTTTTAGGTGTTCTGGTCCCATGATGCCATCGCATTTAGAACCACTCATACCTCAATATGTTCCTCCTCCTCAACAACCACCAGTTGTCTTTCACCCGATCTTTACATCATTAGATGTAACCAGCCCTGCAATTATTGTGGTCCAGTGCTATGCCAATGACAAAACGTATAGTGAATCTCCTTTTACTGATTTATCTTACCCTGCTCTTACTAAAAACAAGTGTCTTTCTGTTGTGCCAGATGATGATCTCAATTCTCCCCCTGACTTCAACAACAATTCCAAAGTTACACATTCCAACGAAAAAAAGAGGAAAAAAGCCGTGCTAGTTTCAGAGATAAATAAAAAAAAAAACTTACTGATTCTCTAAATAAATTATACTTTAAAAACAATGGTCATAGGTGGTTAGTACAGGCTTATGACGAGAATAATCCAGACGTTATTAGGGAGGCTGTTAAGAAGTACACTGCGAAAATTCCGATGATAATAAAACAACAGTTAAAAGATACAATGAGGCAATTCCCAATGTAAACAGGGCTTCCGTAACCAGATACGCAAACAAACATATCAAAGTCAATCAAGAAGCTGTTAGGAGATACAATGAAAATAAACATTTGGTCCTGTGGGAAATAAAATATTTATTAGGATTCAAGTACAACTGCAATACAGACTACAGTAATAACAAAATTGTTTCTATTGGGCAGAAATTTGAATTAAGTGGTGTCACGCAAAAAAGTGGAAGAAAAATAACCCTGTCTATTTTGTAGCAACAGAAAGGTACATCTTTCTCAAATTGAACAGTTTCCTGATCCTATCCATAAGTTTACCACAGGATAGGAAAGTTTGTTACCTTCATCACAAAAAGAACCCTCATTTAAAAAATATATTTTGTTGACAATGATGAAAAAGAGGCGGAAATTTAGTCCAATATCTTCCCTGTTGGGAAGCCCTTCTTGGTTGGACAGCTTCAAAAAGATCTAAATGATCACATTCCTTACATACGAGATTTTAAAACATTAATGGAGAATGCCCAGAAGGTCAAGAGTTTAAAGTTGTGATCCATTTGGTCCGAAAACCTTCAGCTGAATTAAGTGGTCAATAAAACGTGCTTACAACGAGTGAGGTGATTGTGGGGCAGGAGTTTGAAAATCGGGATGACATTCTTCAGAGCAGACACTAAACTGGTGCATATCAGCGAAACTCACCATGCTTATGAAACTCTTCAGTACTCCCCTTTTCTGCCGTGGAGTGGATGGATACTCCATTCGCATCCCCCAGCTTGAGCCAATTTCCAAAGACCCTCTTAAGAAACATTTTCTGCTTCAGACTGTTATTCATACCAAATCGTGGAAAGAGAGGTTCAATAAAACAATATCTTACTCTATCGCAGTCTTCTTAAGAAATTTTTTATTAACAAGTACGCATAGATGGAAACAGAAAGACTAAATTTCATTAGCACAACTAAATTAAACTGTGAACATAAAACGGCGTACACCTGCGGGATGCCATGTACAAGGGAGATGGGTAAGTGTCTGATCTTGGCAAGTTGATTGTGTTACCTTCAAGTTTTACCAAGAATACTAAGACTGCAGATGAAGGCTATCCCCAGTATCGGGGATGATATCTTTTTGGTGGCAGTTTTACAGTCGATATAAATGGAGTGTACATTGATAATAAGTGGGTGATGCCATACAACCCTGTCTTATCTTGAACCTTCATTGCACAAATTAACGCGGAATTATGTAATTATGAGAAGTCCATAAAGCATATATGCAAATATAAGAACCAGTGCAGTGGTCAGGCACCGTTTGGCTTAGCGAACGAATGGGATGAGGCTATCAATTATGAGTCAGGACGCTATATTATTAGTTCTAAGGCTGCTTGCAGAATCTTATGCTTACCCATTCATGAAAGATATCTACTTGTCATGCATCTGTCTGTCCAGCTTGATAATGGTCTACGAGTTTATTTTACATCTGATAATACCGCAGGTAAATTATAGAACCCTGCACAAACCACTCTCTTAGCATTTTTCGAACTTTATAAAATATATTCTTTTACAAGAGGGCTCCTCTACAGTGAAGTTCCGTTTGGAAGAACAATAATTTTAGCCGGAGAAAGCAGGGAAAGGCTGTCCCTGGTCAAGCAGGAGACAAACAGGATCAAGTGCTTGGTTGAGTGAACACCGTACATCTGAAAAATGCTAAATGCTATTACTTGCGACTCCTACTTAACGATATTTGAGGATCCACTTGATGTAATGACCTTAATAAATTGTCAGGTGTGGATAATACTACTTATCAGTCTGCCTGCTGAGCTTTAGGGTTGTTGGAGAATGACACTCACTGGGACCACACTCTGGAGGAAGCTGCCATTTCTGATGCACAGTACAAGCTCCAGGAATTATTTTCTGTTATGTATGGGTTTTGCCAATTAGAATATTCTTTAAAACTTTGGGAAAACTACATAAACAGTCTTTCTGATGATATAAAAGGCAGGTGGAGAATGAATTTTAAGAGGTTGGCATTGGATACTGTATAAACATTGTTTACAACAAATGCTTAGTGCTTTTATAAAACGTAGTATTTTCAATATCTACCCAACCACCTCAGCAGCTTGGCCATCCCTCACTATCTAATGATCTAAGTGAAGTTAGGGTCAATCGTGAATACCTGAGGTAAATTTATAATGACGTAGTCAAACTTTCTAAATAAGTTAATCAAAACGTTAATAGGCTCAACACCGAACAAAGTCGGGTCTATCAAGAGGTCAATGATAGCATTATTTCAGATTCTGGGTGGATTTTCTTTATTAACGCTCCAGGAGGAACAAGTAGAACGTCGTTGATTAATCTGTTACTTACCAGTGTAAAGAAAAACAAGAAAATAGAGATCGCTGTAGCTCCATCATTTATAGCTGTGACTTTTTTAGACGGTCAGAAGACAGCACATTCTGCCTTCAAATTGCCTCTCAGCTTTAATTAATCTGAAACTGTACTGAAACTGATCCATGTCTTGATTTTTCGCTGGGAGATCAGATTCCAGTAAAGTGCTCCTGTTATCGCTCTCCATGCAAATGCGTGTTCACTTCCTTGTCCTTAGCCGCTTAGAGTAATTTTAATTGTTTCAAACTAAAAGTAATTCAAATATAATAATTTGAGCTGGAGACCCCTAACTGGCCAAAGAAGGTGGCAGCCAGTCAGTGGACCAGGATTCGAACCCCCTGCAGTTTAGTATACTGAAAAAGTGCTGTCTTAGACCTGGGGGTAGTTTTTCACTCTCATGCTACGCAAATGCGGGTTAAAATTTCCCAATCCTTAATCCGTTAGTGTAATTAGTACTTAAGCGATAAACCGAACGTGTAGTAAGACTCGGTGCTAAATGTGTCAAGTCCGTGTGATTTATAAATAATATGAGTGCCAGATCTCCTTTAAGTTTCCATTTTTGAATCAGGTTATGGGAAGGTCAGGGTTTGAAGCCGCAGAAAGTTATTTTAGGGGTAAATTTCATAAATCATTTTCCACCTCCAACTCTGGAAAGACGCGATAAATTCCCTTAGTAAATCTAATTTATTCATTTTTAATTATTTTTGTTTTAAATATTAGACATGTAGAACGATGGGAGGCTCTGTGTGTGTGTGTGTGTGTGTTTGTGTGAGTGTGTGCGTGCATGTATTGTAAAATGGGAGTAAGCTAAATAAATCCATGTGATAGTACTCAATTTAAAAATAAATATTATAGATTCCTTAATCAGCGTCGGGCGTATTTAGGGAGGTTTTTCTAATAGACTTTCCATTCTCCCTCCTTGAAGAATGTGTGTGCACTTACACTAATTTTGGCTTACGGTTTAAGTGGCTAATTTGTTTTGTGTTAATGTTACTTATTATGTCAACAAAATATAGTTTCGAACATTAAATTATATTTTACTTATGAATTTATGTAAAAGTTATATATTATTGCATCAAAATATTATAGTTGTGGACATTAAATTTTTTTGTTCTTTAAGTGGCTAATTCATTTTTTGTGAATGTTATTTATTATGTCAACAAAATATAGTTTCGGACATTAAATAATATTTAAAATTTTATTTAATAAAATGGTTGTTTCTAAAATAATCTACCCCTGTAGCGTAGTTGAATGCCGCGCTTGTTTCGTGTAGAGCCAGAGGGTCGCGAATAAAGGAGTTCGAGGTTAGAATCTCAGTCGGGTAAACTAGGAGCATTTTCCACTCTCCCTCCACGAAAATACTGGCTCACTTCCTCTAAGTTCAAACCTCCCAATTATCAATGCGTTAGCGTAATTAGTACTTAATCGTTTACACACGTATATGGTGACAGTAGTTATATAAAAAACCAAATGTTGGTAGGCTTTTGTCGGGGGATGCCTCCCCCCTCCAGCACCTGTTCGATATTAGTTTCCAGATTGGTTTGCTACAGTTGAAAATTTAAAAAAACACGTGTTAATATAGGTATATATTATAGCGTGCTGGCATTTTTGTTACTCAAAATTAAACTCTTATCTTATGTGTTCGTTTTTGAGTGCAGTTCAGTAAATAATTATTTAATATACAAACAAATCTATAAAGGAATAAGAGAATCACCGGGTACCACATTTTAGCTAAATAAATGGGTGGTTGGGGGAAGTTCGGGTTTCAAATCCCTGTCGTGCGTGTGTACTGACTCGGTTTCCTCACTCATCCTCCACGGATTGTGTCCCAGAGGGTAGTAAACCCGCGGCAGCCTTAATTCTTTCTGTGATAAATATTAGACATATAGAACGATGGTAGTACTGTGTGTGTGAGATTGTATTGTAAACGGACATTATAAGCTTTAATAAGTATTTATGATAAGCTAAACAAATCCATACCAATTGTACTCTCGGGTTTGGCGGCTACAGGCCATGAAGCACTCTGCAAAAGATATTGGGTTCGAATCTGTGTTGGGGGATTTGAATATCAGCTGAGGTGTACTGTTGGTAGTTCTCACTAAATGGTGTCCCACTCTCCCTCACGTAAATGCTGGTAATTTATTTACTCCCCTCCACGCAAATGTGGATTCAACATTCCCAATTCCTAATCCGATTGAACTCGCGGTCTACTTCTTCTTTAAAACTGTTGTAATATTTGGTTTGGTTGAAGTGTACATAGAGAAGAACCAGCCTCGTAAAGATTGTTAACTCTCTAAAAAGAGGCAGAGTGATTGATACCCGCCTTGGTGACACAGTTGGCTAACACGGCAGATTCGTGTTGAGCTAGACTACCGAGGACATGGGAGATAGAGGTTCAAATCTCGAAGGGTGAACTGGGATGATTTTTTCACTTGCCCTCCCAGCGCAGATGCGGGTGCAACCTTACCAATTTCTAGTCCATTAGCGTCAATTTGAATTTTTGGGAAATTAACAGGAAAAATTGAAATTCAAAATGAAAATCAGAGATTAGTTTCCATGATATTTAATAATAACCTTTTTTTTACAAATACCAAATAATTTTGGTTAATTTACGAATAATTATTAATTTTTTAAATTATAATTTTTTATAAAATTTAGAACCATGTTGGTTTAAAGTTTATATATACAGATTTGTTATTGTGATCAACAAAATTATGTATTTGTTTGTTTTTATGAATAAAACATAGTACTTATTAATTGGTCACATATCTCAATCAGAAATATTATTATAGAATAATAATTTATTTTAGTTCACCTTTTGGACATAACATTTCTATTTTATCTCCAGAATATATTTTTCACTATATTTTATTTAAATTAACTAAAACCCTAACAAACCTTGTCTCTGTAAAATAACATTAATTTAATATTTTTATTACATACGACCATATTTGATCCTAAATCACTGGCAAAAATATAATACTAGATCATTCGGTAGCTCTTTATTGTTTCACCAAGCCCGAACTATTTACAGTTATATTTAATTGGCGCTAACTCTCTCATTGATGATGGACGTCTTTCTCCTGTGCTCGTCTATAGGTATAAACGCTAATTACTTTTATAAATACAAACCATAAAATTTTTCGTCAAAAGTCCGGGTTCGAATCTCGTATTCAGATGTCAATGATGGAGTAAGAATAAATAATAGCTTTGGCCGTTTTCACATTTCAACCCAGCGCAAATGATGTTACATCAATAAGTTTATTATTCTGTTTCTCCCTCTCATTTGACAAAAAGATATCCAGATAGTGTGGGAGGGTTCAGATGTCAATGACGTGCAAATGTGGACACACATCTCGCCCTGTGACGTAAGGGTTCAAGTCCCATAGAGGGCGACAAACGCTAATTACTTCATATTTCAAACCCTGGCAAATGCTGTTACACCTATCGCCTGGTCAAATTAGCTCTTATCCCCCCATTTACTCGAGAGATTAGTTTGAATCCCTGTCGCACGTGTGTACAGAGGCCGGTTTTCACCCTCATCATCCGTGTATTGTCCCCTGATGGGTAGTAAGACGCAGATCTAAATACCGATAAGCTTAACTTCGTGGTGATTCGCGGGGAATAAAGGGGTATTGAATCAAGGTGGACCGTGTCCTCTGCCTTCACACAAATGCAGGTACATTTTATATCTTCCTTGATCCCAGATATTACTTAAAAATTTATGCATTTATGTATTATTTCGTCAAATTATAGTTGCGACATCAAATTCAAGTTAATCAATTCAATATTACTTATGAATTAATGTAAGAGTTATATATTATTCAGACAAAATAGAGTTGAGAAATTAAATTCTTTTTTGTTATAAGTGGCTTGAGGAATAAAACTGTTGTTTTCAATTTATACGTGTGTTGCAATCTACCGTCACAATGCATTGTATACTTGCATCGATGATGACGTGGTCTAAGGTGTAACTAGACGGGCGATGATCGACATTTGAAGTAAAATGATGGTACACATTCTACTGGTCTAGAAAAATCTGGTCGACCTGCAAAACCCCTTCGAAAATGGCTAATAGATATCAGCTCTACTAAAGATATCGAGGTTCAAATCCCTGTGTGCACGCCGTCCAAATTTGTATACTTGCATAATAGTCATATGGTCTAAGGCGTCACTAGACGGACGATGACAGAGTGATCAACGTTTGATTTTCTCACTACAAATCAAATGTGGGTACACATTCTACCTGGATAAAATAATCTATTCAACCAACAAGCCCCTTCGAAAATTGTGGGGATGCAGGAAGTACGACCGTTCTAAAGATATTGATGTTCAAAGCCGGTGTGCACAACGTCTAAGTGTCAGGCTCATTAATTTTGGTGGGGGGGGGGGAATCGAATGCCAGTGGTGTAAATTGTAGGTATTTCTCCCTCCGGAACATTTTATTAATCATCCCTACCACACGTTTTGCCAGAAAGGGTACGTGTCATTCATATAGTTATAGCAGGGGATGTCGTGGGTTCGAATCATTGCTCGGGTGAATTAGGATCGTTATCTATTCTCCTCACTCCACGTAAATGCTGGAACATTTATACCTTAATCCTCCTGTCCATGACGATATATATACCCACGCATGTTGACGGACGATTCCAAACAACCAATTATAGTAGTCTTTTGTGGAGGGAGATAGTGGACCCTAACTGAGGATTCCGAGGCCACTGATTGTGCATAATTAGATCTGTATCGATGCTCTCTACTTGCGACATCACCGGTAAAAACCCATTACCCCATAGGAAGGTTGCAACATTGCGTTGACTAGTTGCACCATCACCGGAAAGAACCCCATTGCCAAGGGGAAGGTTGCCAGAGTCAATGATCTAACTCACGATTTCAAGTTCACTATCTATTCCTGTCTTGTCGACCCAAAAACTCGCGCCAGTTATAAAACCAATTTGCTGGGGGAGGATTATCAGTTCAATAACCTCATATACTAACTCACGGTTTCAAGGTCAAGATCTATTCCTGTCTCGACTCGTCTTGTCGAGCGCCAAACTGGCACCAGGTATGAGTCATAAGGATTGCGACAGTGTGATGACGTCATCAGGGCAAATCCATTCTCGGGGAAGGTAGCGACATCATTCAAGGTCACGATCTATTCCTTTCTTGTCAAGCCACCAAACCGTGCCAGGTATGAGTCAGCAGGGAAAACCGAGGGTGGAGTGTTGCGACATAACACGCTATGTTTCGTCACCAGGAAAAAATTTGAACATATAAAACAAGAAAATACAAGTACCAACATGTTTGGAACAAGAACCTACATGTCTGGAAGGGGGGTCAGGAGGAGGGGTTAGGGGGTGATGTCAGGAGGGGAGGTAGGAAACCAACAACCAAAGAGTGAGGGCGTGGTCACGTGACCAAATTCAGCCAATCAGGGCGCGCTTCCCATACGCCCTGCCATCTACTCTGGCACTCTCTCTCACGCTCTGACACACATTCTTTTCTAATACGCTCACACACTCTCACTCACACTCTCTCCCCTCAGACACACATACTCGCTATATCATACTCTCTCACATCTGATCTTATCTCACTCTCTATCTCACAGTTTATCCCTCTCTCACACACACACATACTATCCATCCTCTTATACACTCTCTATCACACAATTTCTCTCACATTATAGATAAAAGTCAAGACTTGGATGTCGTTAATAATTTACAAGGTGTGAGTTCAAATAAATGTAATTAATCAATTGAATATTGAGGATAATTACGTTATGATTAACACTTTTACAAGTTGTTTATACTCAATTGTGTTGTTTTCCTTTAACACACTTTGATATTTAAAAAAATATTTACTTTGACTATATTTAATATAGTATGAGTCAAATTGGTCAAACTAACAAACACACTAATACATAATTGATTTACAAACAAGTTTTTAACGAAAGTGATAATAAAACATGCTAAAACAATCAGTTAGAACATATCTATTCAAATAGTGGTCTAAAACTATAACACAATTTTCCCAACCAAATTTCCATCGTTTCTTTTTGTTGTTCAGTGGTTCAACTGAACAATCATTTTTGTTTACATCACCATGGAAACCATAATGTGTTTATAGCTGTATATAGGTAAATAAAATATTGGCTTCTGTTTAAAAATAATATGAGCTCAGTCGTTACTTTAGTGTATTGGTGCTACGAATAGATACAGATCTAGGAAGGGGTCATTTCAAAGCTCTCATCGTGTGTGAAGGGGGAAAATATACCTTTTTATTCAAATTACCCACCAAAAACTAGATATCAAAGTAAAGATGATAGCCTTTGACGAGTAAACTATTGACTAAAAGGTGAGTGAGGGCTTATTATATAGATTTTTCCCATAAAAAGTTTTAAATACACTTTAGTGCAAAAATCTGTAGCCATCGCTGCAACGACGCTAGTTCATACTATAGAGCAATTAAAAATAAACTTTATTTCAATGATAGTCCGTGATTTAAATTTATTTAACACCACGTCTCACTACCCATTCAGGCTGTACGCATCTATTTTAATAATTACTCTAATGCCGTAATCATGAGGAAGGAAACCATTTAGAGGAATTATAACCAATTTGATTGGAAGGAGAATTGTAAACAGTTTATAAAAACACACATTCAGCAGACCTGGTTTGGATTCGAACCCTAATCTCGCCAGTCCTCATTAGACCAGTCCAACACAAGAGTGAGTCCTTAGACCGTCCATTAGTGAAACAGTTCGCTTCCATTTAATTTTGATTTGTTTCATTCTTGCCACACTCCTCTTTCTCCGTATTATCTGACATTTCGGCTATCCGACCTCTTATCGATACTGACTGTACTGTACTGAATATTGTAATCACTTGCGCCAGGTAGGTCAAATTTGCAGCCCATGGGCCGCGTATGGCCTGACCAGTAATTATGTGTGGTCCATAAACCTATTGATGAGTCAACACACAATGATTCTTTTTATAAACGTTGTAAGACTATACCATTTGAGATTATGTATGACGTTAGGCAATTGCTCAATATATGGGGAAATATAGACCATGAGGTCAGTATAATAGATCTTATTAAAGTCTTTATTAACAAGAGATTTGTTCCCATAATCGGTTAAATATCCACACAAATATGTGCAGTGTTTGGAAACACATATATGTGTGTGAACAGTGATTTTCTATTATGTAAGGAAATAAACATCTTAAATATTTGATCTTATGGACACAAATTTGTCATCGTAAAAGATATTTCAACACCAGATTTAAAGTTTAACACAAACACACATACTGCAAATTAAAGTTTCCATATTTCTGTGTTAAAAGAGTCGGAGTTGAAGTTGTATATAAACTTAGTTTTATTGTAAAATTGTAATTATTTTAAAATAAACATAATATGTCACAATATGAATTTATAATGGATGACCACCTCAGTATTTTCTATTTACAATAAGGCCCTTATTTTGAACAAGTTTGTCATGTCTATTGTACTTTTACCGAGTTTTAAATATTAAATAGTGATTAAACGTTAAAAATTGAATTTTAATTTTCTTGTAATTTATTTTCAATATTATTTTTTAATAATTACTGTGCACATAATTTAAAGATTGCTCTTGTGTATGATTCAATGTAAATTAAAATGCAAATCAATGTTTCGTTGCTAGCGCTCGTGCGGTCGCCGAGAGAGTTAACCAAGCGGAGCATGTTTTGGTTGAAATAACATTCTATAATTCATGTAGATCTAGGTTCAACCTATTTTTACAGTGCGTTTAATTTGGCATGCTATCGTGGACACCTTCTACTCTCTGCCTACCACCTCTCCTCTCCATTAGCCTTATTATTAGATCCGTGACGTATGTTGGGTGATGGACTTTCCACTAATATTTATTTCTAGGGGACAGGGGAAATATCGCATTCTATCCACAACAGAGATTTGTAATTTATAATTAATTAATCTATAATGAGAAACAAATATAACATTATGACAAAACATGAAACATCAACCTAGGTTGTCACTCATCATGTTTTCCAATCACTCCCTTTCTCTACGCTAATTCAACCTAAAGACGACCCAAGCACACCAGCCTACAAAAAGAGTTGATTTTTGAGTAGCTACTAAAGAGAGAAATCAACTAGCCATTTCATAGCAGTTCTCCAATCTTCGAGGATGGGACGGGACGGGATGGGACGTCACACCCTAAAAATTATCCATATGCTCGATTTGAATTACGTGGAAGCTTGTTGTGTGGAACCGCCACCTGACAGTCGGCATACGTTTCCCCCCTTTATTACCTCTCTTTGTTCCCCTGACCTAATGTCCCCTCAATTTCTCTCTGGAGCAACTATTTATTTAACACCCCAGGTGTGTCAATGTAAAACGACTATCGGAGGGAATTTCAATCAAGGAGCTAATTCGTTGGCTCGTACCTTAAACATAATAGTAGAATTATGTATATAGGTTTAAATCTATTAAATTACGTTCTGGCTTAATGCTTATAAAATAATTTTTGTTAAAATTTGGAGTCTTTCATTCAAAATAACTTCATGGATTTATACATTTATAATTTACATCAAAATTTTTTTAAACAAAGAATGATATACATTTATTGAAGATGACCGTATATTATGTTTCAAGATAAAACCTTTTTTGTTAGTCAATTTGTTTATATGAAAGTATGCTTCAAACACACTAATGATGCTCTCTGTCCCTTTTGGACTTGTGAAATATATTGAATTGGTGGAACTTTAATAATGTTTGTGATAATAGTGGAAATATGTCAATTTATAAGAAATATTTACTAGCTATTAGTCTCTCTCTTCACCATTATTTAGTTTTACTCTAGGTTACTAAAACAATATAAATATTCTTTATTTCTGATATGGGTTACTATTTGTGAGGAAATATTTACCTGTAGTCTCTGTCTTTAAGACTTGTTATTTCTTTTTGATATAGGCAACCAAAAATATGTTTTGTAATATAATAATATTTATTTCTGATATAATAATAGTTGGAATTAGATGGCAAATAAATTTAATTTACCTTTTGTTTCTGTTACTTTGTTACTGTCACTATACATTTAGTTGCGTTAAAATAATTATTTATTTACCTACGGTACTTCCTTTATATTTCCCGGTCTTTTTAATAAGGTCGTTGAAGTTTGTACTCCATTTTGTAATATTTCTCTGTTAATATATAATTGTTTATTATATTAAAACTATTTCTCAACTACTTGTAAATAATGTATTATCACTTAAAACGTAAAATCCGTTTAATGACAGACAGAAACTCAGCAAACACGATGAACGGTTTCCTAAATTTAATATTAATAACTGAAACTATTTTCTGAAATCCTGGTTTATTGATCTCAACTTTTACAAGCGATTTTTTTTTACCCAATACACCATAAAAATACTGCTTGCCTACATTTACAATCTGCTATAAGTAATTTTTCTTTTAAATCTTTATGCTCACAACTGTCCTTTTCTATATTTATTATCAAAAGTGGTTACAGTTAGTTAGAACTACGCTCAATACACAAATCATAAGTTAGGTGAAAATTGTAAGTTGAAATTAGGATTATTTGACGTACACCTTCTAAACTTCCGGAATTAATTCCAGAACATTTATAACAGCTTGTTCATCTGAATAAAAAGTCTTAAAATATTTATATTCTGGACCTTTTTTCACAAAAAAATAAATAAAAAGATACACCAGTGGTGGTGGGATATGTTGAGTATTTTTCCACCCTCCTGTTAGTTTAAAAAAAAAAAAAAGTGTTATTAAGGACCAAAAGGTCTAAGATGTTTAAATGAGCACAAAGAGCATAATTAATCGAAAATTATTAAAACGGCAAAATTATAAATAACAGTAAGAATGACAAAATTAAATCTAGTAAGAATAAAAAGGAATATTAAATTTAAAAGGGGTAAGTGAAATAGAAATTATATATGGGTAAAATAAAATGCAAAAGAACCAAAAATAGAAAATGGTAAGAGTCTAAATGTTTAGAATGGTAAAAAAGTGTAAACTGGGCTAGAAATGGTAAAGATAGTATAAAGAGTAAAAGTGGTAAAAAGTCTAGAAATGGCCATAATGGAAAAAGCGCAAAAAGGGTATTACTTTAGGTTAAAGAGAGTAAAAAGACTAGAAAGGTGTAAACAACGCAAAAAAACAAAAGGTGTAAAATGTGTTAAAAAGGTAAACTAGATAAAAAGCTTAAATGCGTCAAATAATATAAAATTATTTTGATTAGATATAATCAAATAACACAACCCACCAATTTATTGGTGCTGTGACAATCTTCTGTCTTTTTTACTACGCCATCAGGCAAGAGTTCAAATATTGTGCATTATTAGAGAAGCTATAGCTTACTCTTCAAAAGAAATGTCAGCTTTTAAAACATGTTTAGATCATATTTTTCAATTTTACATTGTGTAAAAGTCGGCTACTTTCACGTTTTGATTCACAATCTAAACCGTAACAGGATTCTTATCTAGACATAATTTAAGATTTGGTTACTGTTCTCTGTGGTTAATTTTATAAACTAAAAATAGCAGAGCTACTTTATAAATTCCCCATGCTAAGAACGGGTACACGAGCTAGTCTTTATATATATATAATTATATAACTTCCAAAGATAAGTTATTTAGTCCCCAAAGAGTTGAAGAGGTATGATAAAGAATTTGCATTTTTGTTTATATACCCTCAAAGTCAATTTCAGGGAAATAATATTGTGTGCCAATTTGTTAGTAGTTTTAATAACACGATGTCAGATATAAATTTTAATTAAAATCGTTAGAGCAGATTTTAGAAAGTCTATTTTTTCTATTATTTCCCTGATATAAACAACATTTAAATTTATATATACATACATACGGCTTTGCCAAAACAACCTTTTCTGGTTGAGGAGGTTGTGAATTAATGTTGAAATCAATCAAATTCTCGAATTTGATTTTTTATACTATCATAATACTTTGTGTCTCCAATGAGTCTTGGAAAGTAAAAAGAGAGATATTTCGGCTTAAAACCTTCCCACCAATCCTTATTTTAAGATAAAATCAGGGTTCATTCGATAGATATCAAAAAAATAATTTAAAACACGAACTTTTCTTACCCACACATATTGCCACCACCCTGCGTCTAGTCAAAGTTGAAAGACGTATAATTTTAGTACCAAGCTGTACTCGGTTTTATTAACATCTACTTCAACAGGGTAGCGTTAACTTTTACTTTAACTTCAAAGAGAACCTTCGTATTTTAAAACTTGTTTACTTCCACTTTTTTATTGCCATCTTTGAAAGGAAAGCCAAGTAATCACATTTTTGAAGAAGGCAATAAAATGTGCAAAGGAATTGAAACAAAATTAATTAAATCACGAAGTGTAGCTTTAGTTGCAGATAATAAGCGTACATTTTTAGAACGTCTATTACAAGGTAACCTACGAGTATAATAGGTTGACACCGAGATTAGATCTAATAAATAATAGCTTTATCTCATTTTAAAACCCTGGACTTATTGCTTGATGTCAATTTTACCAGAAAATCTTAATATAGGAGAATTAATAAGTCACGGGTGACCTGGTGGTCTAGGGGTAAGGTGTCAGACTTCTATGCTGGCGGCCGGGGTTCAATCCTCGGTCCCGGCAAAGATTTATCTGATTACCAAACCCTTCCTTCACTCTGACAAGTCATTTGTGAATGTGGAGGAATGCCAGGTCTCCACCGTGGTTCGGATTCCACGTTAAACTGTAGGTCCTTCATTTCATTCACAATCACCCTACCATTACACATAAGCGTAAGTGCGTATAACCGAAGGGTAGTAAGACGGGTGCTAATAATAATAATAATATAAGTCACGTGTTTTTTGCTACCAAACTGCAATTAATATTTTCCAAATGTAAATATTAAAAACTTTTAAAACTATTTGTTTGGACACCAAAAACTTTAGAAAAGTAAAGTAGTTGGGGGTTCTACCACTTAGTTATCAAAGATTACATCTAAACTAAGTGTCAATCATTATTAATAGTTAAATCTAGAGTCTTTGAATGACGTGTGATTATTGGTTTAATTAGAACTACAGTTAAATTTTTAAAAGAAAGACCTTTCTGACAGCTATAAAAGCTAATAAATTATATACATGTCAAGACATGTAACCTGCAGAGTCACTTTTGATCAATATTATCAACATATATAAAATAAGACTAAGTAATTATTTGGCATATCTTTTTTCAGCAAAAACGTATGTTTATATTATTTAAAAGGTCCTTACTAAGAATATTTAGACTATTATAACCACAGCAACCTGAGACTAGACCTCAACCATTATCTTCCACTCAAATAAGTTTTAATTGTATATAAAGTACATGGATTGCGATATACATGATTGGTAACGTGTTATAGTCACATTGCGTACTTAAAAAAAAATTCTCTTTTGTATTTAAATGTTACTGTGGACACAATAAATAATATTTGAATGAATAAATATTTCTGACCTAAGTTAGAAATGTATCCATATAAGACGCTAATCTCGGCTATGAATCATCTTACAACCTATTTACAAGTCTACAATGGCCCCATGGGATGAATTCTATGCTAGGAACAATGTCATCTCACTGAAACACCATCAACTGAATATTATCTAATTCCATACTCCCCCCCCCCTCAGTTTCTCACCCTCCACCTATTCCTATTCCCTACGCAGTTAATTATTAAGATTATTTGCATATTTAAGCCATCAGTCGCACGTCCTGTCCAGCGACAAGGGAGGGATGTAGTGGATGGGATGTAAGGGGGAAGGGGAAGAGGATCGGGAGGGTTGGAACGATGGTAGGGTGACCCTCCTCTTTCATGTCACGACGACCTGAGAGCATTGAGAGAAGAACAACTACTGGAGCTGTCAAGTTTTCTGGCAAAAGTAAAAGCGATGTATGGAGCTGCCTAATTTATTTATTATTATTATTATTATTTATTATTATTAATATTATAATATTTGTTATTATTACTTCCATGTTCCATATCATACTACCCTTAATGACTATTTTCATATTAACAATAATAAAAAAAGTAAAGTATAGCTTAAAATAATTGTACCCAAATATGCATTACGATTAATAGCTCTGTACAACCATCTGACGTATCCCGTATCTAATAATACAAACAACACTAGACTGACGCCCTGACACATGCCCATTGGTGTGAGGTGCTATTTCTAAATAAGGTTTTTAAACCAATTTATGAGCTTCAGAACACGGCTTAAAAGCCAATAATTCTAGACAATTTATTAATCAGTTTTAAATCAAACACGTGCCCCATAAATCAATAGGAATACACGATACTGATTGAGTTTTTTTAGTCAGCACGTCTTATTACCTGTATAGGTTATCCGTATATTTCTTAAGCTATATTTTTTGTTAATTTTTAGTTGTGAGGTACTAATAATTAGGAATTAATAAAATGTTAGGTCTCAGGAACTAATAGCCCTTATTAATTCGAACTTTTGTTAAATGATTTTTCTGAGTTGATATTAAATCAAACATTCGTATATTTACTTTCTCTTGACCTCTCTGAAAGTGAATTATTGTGGTCGTGGAAAAAAAAAAATTGAAATTGAGGTTTTGAAGTTTATTAACAATTAACGACCCCCTTAACTGAAAAAGTTGTTTTCACAATGCCAATTGCAGTATCTTGTCCTAGAGCCTAAAATATTTAACCGATCAGACTAATTTTTTTTACCTGTATATATGATCGTAAGATTCTTTACGTATAGGTACATTTTACATAAGTTATACTGAATTGTTTTTGGAATTAAATATCTAACCCTAAAATTAAGAGTGGCTTACTGAAGTGCAAAAAGAGAAAAAAATCGGATTTTTCTAAGTCCACTTGGACACTTTTAATTTAATTTAATTTCTAGGTATTCAATACAAACAAAATGACAACCCTTAAGGTGCGGCGCCACAGCCACCGGACTGGACTTTACTTGACATGACTGGAGTCCAGTGTGATTTTCCACACAATGTTTCTTTATGGTCTAGGCGCCACTGCGACCAGACTTGACTGGACTTGACATAATCTGCCGACCGGAGTCAGGTCGAGTACGGTCCCAATTGGAAAACTAACTTGAGTCTGTTTCCCCCACCACTCGTAACAACACTATCTCCAGCACGTGTGCAATTGTTTACCTACCGCACGTCTACCATTTTCATATTAATATTTTTATTTAAAGTACAAATTTAAAGAACTTACAATTATATTTAAAGTGTCTCTATATTCTTCTTAAAAATAAGTTCTCGAATATTAAAACTTGATTTTATAAACCGTTATTAAAACAATTTATAATGTCTTTGGAAGATAAACTTGTAGAGACAGTCCAAGAGCACAGTGTATTTTATGACACAAGTAACAAGAATTTTTGCAACGCCAGGATGAAACACAAAATTTGGGATGAGATAGCAGCTAACTGAACATTAAATCGGGAGAGTGAAATATAATTTATATAACTTACATTTTTATTTCTATTTTGTACAGTAAAATAATTTTTCATAAAAATCTGTAAAATGGAATAATAATAATTTTACTTTGATTGCTTTAGTAACATGCATAGTATGAATAATATAAATTACATCTTTTTGGTTGTTATTTATTCCCTTATTTTGTATAAGCTTTGGTCTTCCATTACGATGACATGTTTATGTGATGTTACACCCTCTTCAAATCTTATTTATAATAAAGATGATTAATTTAAATTCATATTATTGTAAAGTTTGTGAAATTTTGAAATGTTATTTGGAAGAAACTATCTGTGGGATGATTTGGTTAGTCGAAAGTAGTTTTTAAATTGCTCATCTGTCAAAGATTTTATTAATGTATGAAACTCGCCTAACACATTTATTTCTTCCACATATGTATTTATCCGTGTTCTCTTCCTTTTCGATAGCAGTAATGCACAACAATCCAAAACATCTTCATCTGAACCGGATTCAAAACTTAAATCCAATAATACAGAATAAACTGATATGTTTTAGACTACACAGTCAACTCAAGTCTGTTCGCTGTGGCGCTTATCCACATTAGTCCGGTCATGTCAAGTAAAGTCCAGTCCGGTGGCTGTGGCGCCCTACCTTTATTCTTTAGTAAAAATGGCTTTGAATGCATTTTATTATCAGTAGGAATGTCCAATTTGGTTAATATCGCTGCGACTATTGAAGATAAGAAATTACCTAACATTGTAAAGTTGAAGTACTTATAGATAAAGAAAATATTAGTAATAATTTTATTTAAATCTTAAGTTTCTAAGTGATAAGCAAATATATATTTTGTGCATTCAGGTCTTTAAAATGTAAAATTGATTATTATATTATATTATATTATATTTTTTCTGCAATGTATATAATTTTGTTTCAGTGCGTATAACCCGAACGGGTAGTAAGACGCGGTGCTAATAATAATAATAATAATTTTGTTTCAGAAATACTACGAGATTTTAATAAATGCCTTTATAGTAAGATCAAAAAAGAGAAATACTGTTGGGTACACCATACCATTACTTTTTTTCTTCTGGTTTAAAATGTTGGTATCTCCTAAACCCAAAATATTTTCCTAGGCATTCTCTACTCTTATTTTTTAAAATATCAATTCAATCTCTTTTTCAACTGTTTTAGTTTTTTATTCAACCTTAGCCCTATTTTATGCCTTAAAAAGGACTACCCCCACAACATTTTATGCGTTAGACATCAGAAAATTCGTCCCATTTGAATCACTCTTTATTTTTTGATATATATAAAATATGCTCATTATAATATTCTTGTGGCTTATTATATAATTTCGAGGTATTTACAGATATATCTTCAAAATACCATAAATACCACATTTTGAAGTTATGTAGAGTATGACGTTATGCTATACGTCACTGCACGTCACTGCACGCTCCCAACCTCTAAGCCTAACGTGGGTAACACCAAGGCGACAGGAACTACTAATTTTACCGGAAGAGATATTTTTACATACCTTCCAGGGTTATTTAACATATCACAAACGACATAGGACCGTCGGCTTTACTTCCCCTCTGAAGCAAGTTGTGCTACGGATTTAAATCGCTCAAGAAAATAATAATAATAATAAGAAGAATAATAATAATTAGCACCGCGTCTTACTATCCGTTCGGGCTATACGCTTTAAGTACTAACTACGCTAATGGATTAGGAATTGGGAAGGTTAAATTAGAGGAAGTGAACTCGCATTTGCGTGGAGGGAGAGTGGAAAACCATTTAGGAAACACCCCCCCCTCCCCCCCAGTTCACCCGACCGAGATTCGAACCTCGATCTCCCCGTCCTCAGCAGTCGAGCTCAACACGACAAGCGCGTAAGCCAACTACGCCACCGAGGTGGGTTGCTCAAGAAAAAACCGTCAACTCAGGCTGGGTTTGAACCCACTAACGTCGGATACTGAGATACTTTTCAACAAGACCGCCAAGGTCGACTATCTACTTGTAAAAATAGTTTAGAAGTTAAAGTTTTCCACTATGGAAATTCCAAAAAACCACATAGCTTAGTTTTATCTGTGTAGAATAGATTTTTGTCAATATAATAATTGTGTGAGGGAGTTACAACACAAATTATTTTTGCATTATTTTGTATTTTCCTTCTTCCCTGATTGTTTTCCTTGTGACAAACAGCTCCATCTATTAACATTATGAACCTAATTGGTTTCTTGTTTTCATCAATAATTTATTACTAACTATTTTATAACCTTAATTTAAGCTGTAAATTTACGTAAAAGTCAACAGTAGACACATACTGTTATTTGGACATGACATAAAATTATCTTAGATGATTTTTTACCTGGGTCTAACTCGTTTTATAAAAATATCTACGTATAAGTTAATTATTTTACTATAATATTTTCCCACTCCTTCTTACTATCCGTCCCGTGCCATACGCATTTTAACTACTTTATTGGGGTAAGGATGGAGAAGGTGTAATTTAAAGGAAATTATCTCACAGAGGCTTGGTATAAGTGTAGGTAGATATTATGGAAATAAACAGTTCAATTCATGCGATTGGAATCCGTTTAGTGTCAAAGAAAATATTTCCGATATCTGAATAAGAGTTCATCCTTCTATCTGATTAGTAAAAATTTAAATTATAGTGCTAGATATGTAGTAATGGGCATTCTGTCATAGGTTAAGAAAGCTTAAAAGTCATGTATTATTATAATAATATATGAGTTAGAACGTATAATTTAAGGTATAAGAATACTAAGCATATTGGCTACACACCATTCGTAGCCCAGTAGTGGAAAGGCTAGCTAATACCAATGTAGAGTACATTGATCAGGTGACGTACCAATGTACTAATCGTTCATCCTTTCCTTGGAGGCTCTTTCCTTGTCCCGATTAGAGGGTGGTGATAGTGAGTATAAGGGTGTGGAACCAGTTTAAACACTTAACCTAACTTAAGCCCAACTAACCAAAGCCCGGTGGCCATTGGGATGATGATTCTTTACGGAAAAAAATACTTATTGTACCAGCCGGGATTCAAACACAGGACCTCTAGACTTGTAGCCAGGTGCACTGACAACTACATCATGGGGCCGGCTAAGATTTAAGTTGGCATATAAATGATGAGGACTTAAGGCCACTAGTTTTGTTATTTATGTACAAAAAAAAGTTTTGGGCTACACTAAATAAATATTGCTTCAAATGATAAGTTGAGTTTAATTTTCAAATCTTATCAGATCATGAATATTTGTCCCGGGCATCGTGGAATTTGACAAGGACCATTCCCTTTTAATTATTAAGTTTCTCATCATGTATAATATTCAAAACCATTGCGATTACTATGCATAACAAATTAATCTAAATATTATATTCGTATCTGCTGCAAATATTGACCTTACTTCACATTCCTTTCCACCTTACCTTAAAGTATCCACATACATTGGTGTAAGTAATGCCCGAAAGAAGTGAAAATGTTAAAACCCTTAAATGAAGCTTTCATCCGCAATACCCTGGGCTCGATCCAACTTAAATATTAGCCACAGGTGGGAGTGGGAGTGATGGGGGAGGTGATATGAATTTTTCAGACACCTTTTTTTATATACATTAATAGATTTGTCGCTTGGACGTTGTTGAATTTCTTTCTTCTTAATGATTATACAATTTATTTTGCATAGACTTGTTGGTGAAATACAATTATAAAAGGTTAATTAATCAAATTCATGTATTTAATGCGTGTATCTTATAACGTAATCTTAATATTATATTTTATAAATAAAATGCACAAATTATAGGCCAACTTCTACCCATAAAAATATACACTTGAGTAGCAGTTAAGACTATCAGACGTTTTAAAATGTCCAAACGTAAGGGAACTGAATGATAATGTTTCATTTTTTAGGGGATATACAGAAATTTGCATGAACTAAATATCGAGAAAATTACACATATAAAATATCACATTCCTCTGAATGTTGGCTCTGAATTATGCTCGTTAGCGCTTGCGCTCTACAGTTAACAGTGTTTCGTTATTAACTGATAGTAGTGAGGATCTTTTCTAACTCGACCTTTTGGAATTATGGCTGTTTGTCCTTATTCTTGTTCTGCGATAATTACCAAATGTGTGAACCAATTTTCAAGATATTTGGCAAAATATTATTTGAACCTAGCCCAAACGTTACATGTACTGCTCATAGAGTTTTTCAGTCTATTTATCCATTTGAACGTCACAGCCACTAAGAGGGTTTTTCGTTTAGTGACGCAATATATCAAGTGATTTGAATTTAAAATTCTAAACAATCGATTAAGTATTTAGTGGGTACTATTTATAATTATGTTTGACGTTTCTTAAGCCAAGTGACCAATCTATTCTTTATAAATATAATCGAATATTATAATATCGTATTAATTTTTTTTTTTGTCTTTGGAACACCATAACTTTACATTGATAATCTCTTTCGTATCTCAAATAATAGTTTTGGATATATGAACAATATTGGTAATTTCCTCTTTTGTAAATTACCCTCAAAATCAGTTTCATGGGAGAAGAAGAATATACATTTCGTTTGTAATTTATATAATGCCTAGATACAATATTTAATAAAAATTGTTTAAGTGTATCACTACTAAATCAATTTTACCTCGTTTTGTCCTTCAGTAAACTAGACATTTCTTTCCAAAAACTCATATGGGAACTTAATGAATACCCTAAATACCAATTCTTAGCACGATTGGGAAAATAGCTTCGGCAACAGCTAAGATACACATACAGAGACAGGCATAATAATGGCTTCGTGAAAACCTATTTTTAGGTTTCAGTAGGTCATGAAACTTCATCATTTATCATAACCTCGAGTTTGATTTTTTTGACGATCACAATATTATTTTCTATGATATTAAATGTTCTCTCTTTAACATTAATAGCATGGTTGAAAACTAGAGTTATTATAGTTTATTCAAACAAATTACTATTTACCATACACTTGAGACACATCTGTTTTGTTATGTAAAATTTTCTATTAAAATTTGGCAAAGAAAAGGCTTCATTAAATTAATAACAGTATAAAAAAAGTATAAAAAATATACGGAAAAAATATCATGTTTGTGTCTGGTAAAATAGGTTTATAAAATTGAATTTGTTATAAATATTTCATGAGGTTAAGGTTGGTAAGTGTGGAATGTCGCAACTAAAAAATAGGAAGATATACGAACGAACAACGTAGCCAACTCAAGAACAGAAACATTAAATTTCCCTGCTCCTTGACAGTCAAGCTTGCCACTCGTACACCCCAGATGTTCAAATGCGCCCCTTGGGATTGAACCCTTCCACATTCCAATACCCCATCTCCCCCTTTCTTAATCTCACCTCTTTCCCCCATTTTTGAATTCAAAGCTTCTTCTCATAACGCATTCATATGGTAATAGCTTTCTTCTCAGTACACGCAGCTATGTGCATTTCATTCGTTTGCTTCTTACACGCACGGGGAAAATAAAACCAATAAAAAAATCTGAGCAGACAAATATTGACATGAAATACAGAAACAGAATGGATGGAAATACATTTTATTATTGGGTATACCTACCTTTAAATTTATTCCTCCCCTGAAATACAGCGAAATATTTTAAAAAGGATGAGTTTACAATGTTATATACTTTTCTTACTGGAAAACTAGAGGTAAACGAAAAATTATCAAATATAAGTCTAATAAATCACTCTTAGATCGTCTTATTTTAACCACATTTTTATAAAGATTCCATATCGGGTGAGCTATGATGCTTTTATATTCAAATATTAAAAAATGTGTGGCACATTTGTTTTTTAACTCTCAAAAGTTTATGTCTACTCTAAAAAAATGTGCAGCTATTGCTATAGTGTACTTGATGCAGATTACGTAGATGGATAATAAGACACGAAGTAAAAAAAATTAAGCGATAATCTCGGAGAGATCAAAATGACATATTTAAACATTATATGCAAACTGTTGATTATTAAACATATTTTTGGTGTAAATTTGGGACAAGAAATGTAATCCTAGATGGACACAAACTTATTTTTAATCACAGCTCTAAGATATAATTTGTATTAAATATATACTATTTAAACGTTTTCATAGTATCTTACACTTTTAATATTTCGAAACGAAGAGAATTTTTATATAATACTATAGTTTTTTGTATTACTGTTTAGCATGTTTCTCATAAAAATAAAACTCCATGGCGTAGGCCCACAAGCAATCTATACCGATCTTGCAGCCGCTGCATGTTGACAAAGATAGTGGCAGCATTTGCGGATAGTAGGTGTCATGTGGTCAGCACAATGTGTAGCGTGTCAATCAGATTGATTGAACACCTAAAGTAAAAATTCACTATTTCTGTAATTGGGTGCAACATTGGAATTATATCAAGATATTGAATATAAACTACCTCAAAGTTTATACTCTCCTGTATACTGAAACTACGTATCCCTACGTTCAAACACGTGGTTAGTCAAAATAATTGTCTTTTGATAATTACTGTTTAAATATCAAAGAAGAGCACTAATATTATTATAGTTATGAATAAGATATGTGAATGCATACCCTTTGTTATAAGATGGGGTCAGATAAAGAAACTTACAGCCGGCCATGTGGTCCGCAAGAAGGTGGAAAATATAAATCTAATATTTCTTCGCATAAAAATAACAGTGGATATTAAATAACTAAATTAATACAGATACATTTTGATATAAGATACTGTGTACAAACTCACCACGGCCAGATGTCTGCAGATATCATTAACTCACTTCTAAAACACAGAATTATCTATAATGGCGGATCCACGTGGTGTAAGACTCGCCGGTTCAGTTGGGGAGATAGACTTATGTTGGAGATCGACGCTGGGACTCTTGCGCAACTGCGACTCTGGTGGCCGGAAGAAGAAACTCGTCAGTTTGTGTCTCTTCTCTTTTCCTCTCCTCGTTTATCCTTCCTTATTTTTAAGTATGCTTCTCAATTCGTTCCCCCTTTTTGTTCTCCCTGTTCATGTCTGGTTGTGAGTATATATGGGACGCGCCGCGCGTTCAACACCATAGAGCGTTCTACACAGCCAAGAGATTCAACAAAGGGAACCTCTGCCGGTGAACAACCAAGACGGGACATGGAGTCTGGGTCGTCAGAATCGCCTCTATAGCGGCATTGAAGGAGGATGAATCGTCCTATTCAACGCTGGTGGTTACGAGGACGTCGTAGCTAGGGTATTGGTATCCAGCCATCGTCATTTAGTCCCTAGGATTTAGTTACTAAGTTAGGAGAAACTTTATTTCCAAAATGATTTAACGTAATGTAAATTTAATAGTTATTCAGAAGTCCTTTTTTAATAAGAGAAAATGTCTTCGAATCTTGTGTCATGTTCATGAATAATTAACTTCAATATGGAGAAGTACTTTGGTTATATTATGCCCTTTTAGTCTGATGGACAAGTCAGATTTTAATGACTCTTTAAGTCAATTGCTGAGTGCATTATTGGGTTTTTCGACACTGTCCTAACGTCAAAGCCTCCGGCTTAGAAAAATGTGACGTTTTGGTGTTACTGAGTTACACTAATTCACAAGTTCCGACAATCTCGGAGTTGAAATTATTTATGACACCCTAAACGTCATGAACATCAGTTCTTTGTTATAGATGGTTACCGCCAGGAAGTTATTTTTTCTTTTGCCTTATGAGTTCAGTTGTTAATGATAGAGATTTGGTTATGCGGTCATTGTTCATGGAAAGTATTAGCTTGGGTGAGCAACCCGTGGAAATTGCCCTAGTGTCATAGTGGGGTCCGCGCAAATAATACCTATTTTGTTTTGGCCTGCAAATAGGCTCCTAATTTTGTATTAGTTCTAAAGGATATTAATATACTATTGAATGCTCTGGCAGTACCGTAAGGGAATGTGTCCAGCCATAGTACCTGAATGACGCCTGGTTCTTAGCCATAAATGCTGGATTCATCAGCAAATTATCCCACAAATTTAGTGGATCCCTGTTAATATTCAACCCTGCCAAGTGAGACTGTATAAATGTTATCTTCTAAATTTGCTCTATATTTACTTTAACTAATTCTCAAATTACTCTCCTTTTAGAAATTCTACAGCCTGTTGCCTGGCCACTGTACTGCAGGTAGCCACAAGTAATCAAGTAATCCCTCAAGTTCATTTTCCTTTTGAAGAAATTTAATACACTCTAACATTATCAATCTAATTTAAAACTTGTATTTATTTCATGCATTTATTGTTTACTAAATAAAACTATATTGTCAAATTGATTGTTGAGTTTTCTAATTTAGTACAAATGATCCCTCCGGCTGCTAACCTCAGTTTTCTATACCGTGACCATTTTTTCTTTATTCAAGTTGCTCCTCATTTGTACTCACGAGGTTGAGTGTGACCCACTGCTTCCGAGACCGCTTCCGAGACCTGTGAATCTAAAGCCAGGAGATTTGACCACTATACCACCGCAGTAGTATGTTCCACATCAAGAAATTAATAATAGATTCTAAGTTTTAAGATAATAGATAAATAAAAAATGTAAAAACAAAATAAATTTAAAAAATTTAAATACACTTTTTTTCATAGAAGTGTAAAATTTTACTTTCATCACCAAATTTCCAAAGAATTTAAAAAAAGTATGCATGTTATTATCATGAATTTATGATTAGGAGCGGTGAACCAATAATCCACTAACGATTGCAATTAGACAGAATAACTCTTTCCAAAGAAGGCAATTATTCTCCTTGCAACATCACAAACCCGGCACAGATTTATCTGATTACCAAACCCTTCCTTCACCTCTGACAAGACATCTTGTGAATGTGGGGAATGCCAGGCCTCCACCGTGGTTCGGATTCCACGTTAAACTGTAGGTCTTCATTTCATCTCACAATCACCCTACCATTACACATTAGCGTAAGTGCGTATAACCCGAACGGGTAGTAAGACGCGGTTCTAATAATAATAATTAATAATAATAAAACATCACAGACATACTAGTACACACTATCCCGCGGCAAGGGGATGACCACGTGGTTGCCTACCTTCCCGGCGATTATCACCAATTTCGATTCACTATTCATTCAAGGCCGATTTTAGCCGAACTTGAGCTTTCTGTGTCGACCAAGTTGTTTAGGGTGTTAGTCTCACATTGCACTAAGATGAGCTTGCTAGGGGTATAATCCAGACTCTGTACACTTTAAGTGGTTTTTCAAATCTGATTCTCATTTTGTTTTTACCATACTCTTTTCCCACGTTATTTTGGAAGCACTCCCTCTAAAATGTTTTACCTCACACCTAGTTTTAAATTAAGCCTCTATGATCTTAGAGGTCACTCTTTCACTAATATTGACTTTCGATGATGGGGAGCTTGGGTACAATGCCTGGTCGAGTCTACTGAGGTTGCTCCTTCTAAATGGTTTAATACTCTCCCTCAACGCAGATTTGAGTATATTTTCTATAAAGTTATAATTTTCTCAGCTATACTAAATGTAGGTAATTAATATATATTTTGAATAGTTCGAATGGGAATTTAAACGTGGTGACTAAAACTTTATAAATAAATTCAACCATTATTACCTTGGATCTAAACCTTTTAATAATACAGTAGTGTCTATAATTTAAACTAATTAGGGATCAACCTATCCAGACTACCAAGTTGTCCAAATTTTCGAAATTACAGTACCTAAATAAGAAAATTCAAAAATAAGCATAGACGAGATACTTACGTAAACCTAGTGTTAAGGTAGACCCATTTTCAATTTATTTAAACAATGAATATACACATTGTTTTTTGTAACTAAAGACTGTATCACAAATTTTGAAGGAGTATAATAAACAAAAATCTAACAAAGTGAAAATGCCTCTGATTTTTTTTAAGAAGGTTGAGTTGCGTTTTTTGGCGGATATGTCTCTGATATGATACTATAGTTATTTTTATAAATTAAAAATAATATTTTTTCTTGGTCATCCAAATTATCAAAAATCCAAAGTTTTGATGTCTGAGCTATCAACGATTTACTGTTTGATATTAAAATACGATGACATGGCTTTGTTGTTTTAGGTGAGATGATAATAGCCAACGATAAATACAATATGACAGAAATCAACAGCTCGTACTACAGCGTACAAATGAGACTTACCATCAGGAAATTCCGAAAATGGGACTTTGGAGGATATAAGTGCATCTCCAAAAACTCCATCGGGGACGCGGAGGGCAACATCAGGCTGTACGGTATGTGCTCCTGCTTACATTCAAACCACAAATTGTTTTAAATGTTTTAGCTTAAAATGGTAATAATGATGAATTTACATTTTATTGGGAAGTAAAGTTTATAATAAATAAGCAAGTCTAATAAATAATTACATAATCAGTAAATACAGAGCTTATAAATACCCTGAATGTCAAGTTTCAGTTTTTTTCCCGTTTTGGATTACTGTTGCTTGGCTCCTTTTATATAAAAAAAGTCTACTTCTGGGAGGTAGGACAAATTAATTAAAATACTTCATTTTGGAAACAGGAATTCCAAGATTTTTTTAAAAATAATAAAGAGTTTGTGTCATTTTACAAAGATTAATATTAATTTTTATAGATTCTAACTCTGGTGGTTGGTATAGTGGGTTTAAGCTTTATTCTTTTGTAAGTCATTTGTAGTTTCAAACCTGTATTTAGAAAGTGATTGTTGACTACGATATTGTATTACGTGTAGATAGATTTAGATATCAAGTCATCATAATCACCATAATCAATTATTTATTGCCTGTGTCCGAGTCAGTTTAGTAATATACGTCCATCTTCCTCATACCTTCCATCATTATTACTCCTTTATTTGTTTCTATTCCTATCCTATTGCAAGGAAACTTTATGTTATCCGCTCCTTCCATTTATTTCTTAGTATTTAGTAAGGTGTTTTGCCTACATACTTAAGCACCGTCATTCTTCTCATGATTATTTCATTTTCCATACCCATTATACGACCATAACAACTCATCCTTGATTAATATATTATCTTATATACTCCTTGTACCCAGATATCTTCATTCCTAATCCTGTTTCTGATGGAGAAGACAAGCGAGCTTCTCAAAAACTTCATCTGATTTATTAAATTAGTTGGTAGTAGCTCACAAAAACAAATTCTTTAACAATAATATTAAAATTTTTATAAAAGGTCCTATCATGATGATTGCCCAAAGAATGAGTAAACTTATGATTATTTAAAACTATTCATTATACCGTGTATATTAAACGTCCCTTTAAATTTGTTGTCAAAAGACTATTGCTATTATTCATTGCAGTAATAACAGTAAACATTTATGTCCATTATATAATTACGCTAATCTTTTCTCTCAATAATTTCACATACCACCGAATGTATGGAACAGTAACTGAGCTTTTAGGAAGATGGAAATGAAATGTTTGGAGTGTTTTTAAATGTGGTGCTGACGATGACTTGAGAAGATAACGCGGATATACGGGGTGACAAATGAATAAGTCTTAAGAAGAGTGTATGGGAAAAGAACCGTTTTAGATATGATTCTTCAGTACAAAGCAAACTAGCTCAGACACATCCTTAGGAGGTACTGTCTTCTGAACGACGTCATAGAAGGAAGGTTTGAGGTAAAGAGGAGCATAGGTGGAGGATTCAAATATTGGATGACTTGAAGGAAATAAATAATTCTGGTAGCTGAAGGAGGAGGCAGAGGACAGGGTGCTTTGGCGGTCTATGTTCACTCACAAAAGGAAATATAATAAATATATATTATATATATATATATATTGTGTGTTGTGTGTCGTGAGACATAATAATAATAAAAATAATAATACAATTGGATTCTACCCTCATATTATACGTACTACATATTACTCCTCTTCTTTTAATCTAGTTAACGTACTCTTGGGAATATATAAAATTGTATATAAGTTTGATATATTACTTGTCTCAAAGTAGATATATAGGTAGCATGTATAACCACAAGTCTAAAGTCCTTGGTTAAATTCTGGATGAAGCTAACGAAGGTATTAAACGATTTGTGTGATTTAATAGAATTTCTGAATATCCAAACTATATATATACCAGCACGTTGGGTGGGTGTATAGTATTAGACACAATGTCATAGAATAATATAAGCTTAGACATCGTATATTTATATATATATTTGATATAAAATTTAAATTTAAATACCCAAATAAATTTAAAGAATTAGAATAAATATGGTTCAAATAAAATATCTTAGCTGTCACTAAAATAACATTTAAATAACTTAATACTTATAGGCAAGGTAAATAGATTAGTGGATTTGTGATTTTTTTATAACAATACTACTAATTTACACTTACCATTTATATTTGATCACATCTTTATTTTACATCTATGCTAAAATCCATCCTAAGATATTATAATACTATATTTTATTTCCAAAATTTAAGCTCTCTTCAAGTTTCAACCGAATTTCAAAATTTAAATGTTAGAATAAAGTGTTCAGAACTTTGTCTTGACTCACAAAAAGTATCCAGGAATGATCTGGTTGGATTTGGGAGGTAATGGGATTGAGTATCGTAGGCTATAGTCCTCTTCCAGCCCAAATCCTCATCATAGTTCCAGTTCTTTAGTCCAAATCCCTGGAATATTTCAAGACTTTTCACTCTTTTATCTACCGTGAAATCCTTCTAACAAATAAATGTTCTGACAAGACATACTTCCTGTTTTACTTTGCGTCTTACTAATGTTGGACCTTTTTGAGATCTACACTTACTTTATTCTGTATAATAACAGTATTTTAGTTTTAAGAGTAAATCTCTCAAGAGATTCATTCTTTCAACTAAGCATTTAGAAAAATATTAGTATAAGGATCTGTGCTTTTACCTCAGATAAATTCCTATTTGGGCTAAATTTGCTGTTTTATTCAGACAAAAAAAAAACTCCTGCTTCTTGGTGCGTGTGTCAAAGTGTGCTATCGTAGCGTGAGTTGATTTGGTTGTATTTTATTTGTATATAATTTTATTTATGTTCCGTACTTTAATTTACTTAGTTTTACAATTATTTTTTATTATTATTACCTGCCTCGGTGGCGTAGTTGGCTAACGCACTTGTCGTGTTGAGCTCGACTGCTGAGGACGGGGAGATCGAGGTTCGAATCTCGGTTGGGTGAACTGTGAGTGGTTTTTCCTAAATGGTTTTCCACTCTCCCTCCAACGCAAATGTGGGTTCACTTCCTCTAATTCAACCTTCCCAATTCCTAATCCATTAGCTTAATTAGTACTTAAAGCGTATAACCCGAACGGGTAGTAAGACGCTGTGCTAAATATATATTATTATTATTATTATGATTATTATTTTTATTAAAAACAACCCACAATATTATTTTTTTCCCAATATCTTATCACCAATGTATACAATATGGATTTTAGATACACTCTCATGGTAGGGATAGTGATGCAAGAATTAACATAAAGTGTACCCCATTTGTGTGAAGGAAGACCATTTAAGTAAAATCACAATAAATATATCTGTCCGGGATTCAAACACATACGTCGCCATCACCGATAAACCAGTCTATTGCAATTTTGGCACCTTGGACTGTGTGATCAATGGTGGCGCACCTACAACAGTGGGTACGTGGACCAAATTTACCCTTTGACCACATACCCTTTGGTTCTGATTTTATTATGTTAAATATAATTTAATAGGTGCAGCAAAATAGTTTTGAAATCTAATATAATTCACCACAGGAACAATAGTTTAAAATAAATGGTACGGTGCACCGAATAGACTTTCTCTCTCTATTATCTTAACCAAGAGACATTTACTAAATACATTTTAATATTTGTGAGATGAAATAATATTCACAATTGCAGAAACACTATACCAAAGAGTATAAATGAAATGATATAAAAAATATTAAAAAATGAGAACATAGGATCAACTTTCAAGGAGCTCAATAAAAATAGATATTTGATTTTAACCCATAAACTATTGATATAATAAAAATGAATCCAGGTAAAGATTGTAATATTTAATGGTACTACAACTTTACAAGTAATAGTTATTTATTATTTTAAATAATTACGAAAATAATATCGAAATTGGAAACTTCAGCAACTGAAGTATCCTTTAAGTCATTTTAACGAGAAAATGAGAAATGTTTTTTTTTATAATATAAAACAATACCTGGATACTAAATTTAATCAATACCGTTAGGTCTTATTTCAATATATTCCATTTTTGTTGTACTTTTTAGCCTTCAGTAAATTATCCTTATCTTTATGGATAAATATCTAAATACTAATACCAGCCAAAGGAGCCCTATAACAACCCTAAATACTAAGTTTAAGCCCGATCGGTAAAAAGATTTAGGCTATAGGGTGAGGTATAAACACACAGTAAGACAGATGAATCGCAGACATGAATCTCTCGGTTTCAGGGGTCATGAAAACATCAACATTCATCAAAATAACCGTTCGATTTGTTTACAATCACAATACTTCTCTATCCAACGGGTTGACAGAAAGTAAAATATGAAAACGTAAGCCTTCAAAGAATATTTTCCTCTTTGGTTTCGTCAAGGTCTCTCTAAATTTCAATATATCTGGAAGAATGTGATAATTTGTGCAACGAATGTTCCCAACACCTTAGCTCAGTCTGATTAGCGCGTCTACTTACTCATATAAGGGTCCCAGGTTCCTTTCCCGACATGGCTCTCTCATCAACAACGATTAATCAACGGTCTTTAAAAAAGGGTGCTGTTTCTGTTTTAGAGCTAAGATACATTTTAAGTCTTGTGTTAAGGTAGTATATTGATTCTAAAAAAAACACTCTGAAAAAGCAATCTAATTTATTGAATTACAAAGCTATTAAAGTTAATTTAATAATCAGGCACATAATAAGCATGATACGCTAACCTAATTGTGTTATTGGTGTTAATTGTAGGCGTTAGTTCCTTCTTGTACAGTGTTCGTTGAGTCGTTCATTTTATGTAGAGCGTGTTGTTTACATCTGTTTAATACGGTAGCCTTATTACTGTTCTTCCCTCTTGATGGGTCTCCTGAGAAATAAACTGGGTAGCCCCTCTTCCGGTCAGTATTACAATTCTCCAACATTTTACTACCAGCCCATAACCCACTTATGTCCCAATCACCGGGAATTGCAGTGCGCAACTGTTCGTAGTGAACAAACTTTTGATAACGAACAACTAGCGTTGCCGGTTATGTGAATGAGCCTTTTATTCTTAGAGGTAAAACCGGCGTAGCAATAAAATGTATAGATTAACGTGCTCTGTCTGAACACGGGGTTATACAAACCCACATACTAACATAATTTAAAACAGTACATCAAATAGTAAAATATTTAATCTTTGTGTAAGGAATTAAAGTTACCTAATTTTAAAAAAAATCCTTTGATCTTCACAAGTAATATATATATATATATATATATATATATTATATATATATATATATATATATATTAATATATTTTTTTTTTAAGTAATTGCCGTTGAACATGGGTTTTCTAAAATAGATATATCAATTTTTAAGTATATAAAGTTTATTTTATATAATTTATTTGCGTATAACCCGAACGGGTAGTAAGACGCGGTGCTAATAATAATAATAATAAAAATATAATTTATTTAGACCTTAGCTTAACCTAGATATGAACACTATTCACGATTTAATTCGTTAATTAACTCATAAATTGTCATACTAGTTATATAGGTAATGTACCATGATCGGTTAAATAGTTCTGAGCTCTAATCTTATTTAAGAATTAGCATTTGCCCGCGGCTACACTAGCGATTAACAATCCATAAACACATTTGACAACATCCCATGTTAAAAAAGAATTAAACTTAACCAGAGTAGTATCTTATGTGTACGTACAAAGATTAACAAATAAACACAGACTCACCCCCATCACCTTTTCCCCCACATCCCTGCTCACATCACATGCTATCTTATGTACCCGAAATATTAACCGTGACAAATATTCACTGCTTAGACACAGTTTTTTCGACATTAATTCGCTAACTGATAAACTAGCTTGCTGGTTGATAGCTTACCATGGTCTCCTTAAAAATAAAGATCACAAAATAAGAAGTCCGGTATAGATTCAATGAGTACATTTCGAATTTATTGGCTACAAACAAAGCAAAAACTATTCTAAAAATTTATTATTTTGTACTATTGTTTTTTATGCTACTCAGAAAAGAGAACTCCACAAAATTCGAGTGCACTTATGAGCCTTAGAGTTTTATTATATGTATACATTAACTATCTTAGAAATAATAAATGAACTTGCTCACTCTATTGTGTAAAAATTGAGATATTACTCTAAACTCGTATTATATATGAAAATAAATAATATACACTAGCAAGTCCAAGCATAAATTGCACTAGTCTTACGCAAAAAAAATTTAATTCTGATTTTAAATTTTATAATTTTATTTTTAAAGAAAAATTAATGTCCTCTTTTGTATATTTGGACCAATAAAATAGATAGATATTGGGTTATAAAGGGTCAACACTTCGTATTAAAATTTCGACTTCCGGTTATAATTTTAACATTCTATTAGGTTTTGCACATCTTCAAGTAATATCATGCTATTAAATTCTCCATTTATAAATTTTTATCAATAAAAAACATAAATATGGACTACTGAGTTTAAAATAAACATAGATCATCGTTGTGCAAACATTTCTCATAACAGATTGAAGGAAAAATAGCATAAATTTTTTGAGGGACTTACTTTTCTACTTACTCTATAGAATTAGAGAATTATTGCGTTAATATTAAGTAGTATATCTATACAACTAAAGCTCACAAAATTGTATAAATACATTTGACAATATCTCATAAACTTTTGGTTTTATAAAGATATATTTCAAATAAAAGTATTTTATGTTTAATAGTACTACAATTTTGCAATGATAAGTTATTTCAAGGAGTTGCGTAGGTATGGCAGTTACTGCTTCTGTAAGGGAACCTAAAAGTCATTTTAATGGTAAATGAAAATAGCCATTTGTTTTATAATATAAAAAAAAGGCATAAATACGAATTCTAATCAAAACCGTTAGAGCAAATTTTGAGAAAATCGATTTTTCTCTTTCACCCTTTATTAATCTAATATTAATTTAAGGGTTAAACACACAGACAGACAGACGGCATTTCAAAAACAACTTTTTAGGGTTCAGGGGGTCATGAAAGGTTGACATCCATCAACATTTCGGGTTAGAGATGTTTGTCGGTCGCAATACTTTACTTTAAGTGTTAGAATAGTTAAAAAATGTATATTTGCGCTTAGCTTGAAAGTTATTGGTTTTATAAAAATATGTTCCATATAATGTATTATAAATAGACTTACATATTTGCAAAGATAAGTAATGTCATATCTTGGATGGTTTCGTAGATATGATAAAACCTGAGAATTTACGCATCACATCGGAACCCTTAAAGTATTTTTTCCGAAAAAAAGAGAGTAGCTATATTGTTTAAAATATTGATCAACGATTAGAAATTAAATTTAATCAAAATAGTTAAAGCCGATTTTGAGAAAATAGATTTTTTCTCTTTACATTCTTCAGTAAATTACCCTTAATTTAAAGGTTAAATATCCAATTCCAAAAATCCCTCAGGACAACCCTACTAACAACCACATACACCAAGTTTTAGCCCGGTTGGTAAAATAGTTTATGCTCTAGTCCAAGGTACTGACAGACAAGTAGACAAACGGAAATTCAAAAATCACTTTTTCGGACTCTGGGGGTCATGAAACTTCAAAATTCCTCAAAATCTCAAGTCCGATTTTTTTGACGATCACAATACTTTTTCTACCTGTAAGATAGAGAGAAAGTAAAAATGAAGTAAATTTAAATAATAACTCTACGAAGAGCATGCTATCGCACCAAATAAATTTGGTATGTTGGTTTATTACCAAGAAAAAATATTAAATAATCCTAATTCTCAGGCAACAGAATAAAATGATTGAAAACATACCTAAATTTAATATAAAAGTACAAGTATGCTAACAATGGCTCTCTTACGAGTAGGCATTGTTTCAGTGAACACAAAGATATAGTTTAAATTTACTATTAAATAAATTTAACTAAATAAATATAATTGTCAGGCACACCCATAAAATAGAAGGAAAAAAACGAAGATATTAGTGCAAGCACGCTAGCAGTGGCTCTCTTAAGTGGAATAGTTTTGAAATGAGCATTAAAATAAACTATTTAATCTATTATTAAAGAGACAAAACAAAATAAACAAAATTTACAAGCAAAGACATAACATATCTGAAAAAGACCAACATTTAAGATGCAAATATAGCAACGTTAACGTTGGTCCTCATACCACCACCCATGGTGTATTGGTTAGTGCATCTGACCAATAACGTAGAGGTCCAGAATTCGATTTCCGGCTGATACCTTGGGTATATTTTCCAAAGAGAGGAACCACCCCAACGGTCACAAGCTATTATTTATGCTTTTAGTGAGCATTACTCCATCTAGATATCATATTCTGAAAATTTAAAAATGACACATGGACACGGGAATGAACCCGGGACCTTCAGTTTATCATAAATAATAACTTTGGCTATTTGATTCTTAGATAAGCGATCCCTTATAGTTATAATAATTGTACAAGTGGCATCAATAAGCCAAGGTTGCTTAGTCGCAAGGTCACAAGGTCGCTCGAAGGTGGCTGCGTTATCTGATAGCTCGTGATCTTAATAAAATCAACATTTGTAGCGATGATTTCCTCACGTCCATCATAGACTCTCCTTAAAATATGAGTGAAGATGACCCTGGCACGGGATGATTCCTGGATAGCTCAGTGGATAGAGCATTTTTGTACTAAGCCAAAGCTTTAGCTAGTTCTATCTAATCCACCTCATTACATCCCCCCTCTTCCAAGTCTATTCTAATTTTATCCTCCCATCTGCATCTGTGTCTTCCCAATGGTCTCTTCCCAATGGGTTTGCCAGTTGATAACCTGGACACGGTTCTAGATTCTTTCATTTGCACTACATGTCCTACACCCACCGTAATATGTGATTATCTATCTATGATTATCTTACCAATGTATTGTGATGAATAAAGGGTATGAAACTCATCATTATGTGTCCTTCTGCGCTACCAGTAGTCTTATCCATTTTTGGACCAAATTTAATCCTAAGCACCTTGTATTTGAACACCTCAAACTTGTTTTTGTTATGTAAGGTGAGTGACAGCAATTCAGACCCATAGAGAACTAACGATAAAGTTAGTGTTTTGTAAATTCTTAATTTTACATCCCTTGACACTAGATGAGATGTAAACTATTTATTGTAAGTTTAAGGAACTAAATTAACTTCTCAACATAAACATGAATCCAAAGCTAGCATTTAAATTAAATAATAAATGGTAGAACAATCTTAAAAAGCTGGTGATGAACTTTGGTTTCTTTATCTATACTTCTATACTAATATTATAAAGAGGAGAGATTTTTTTTTTTTTTTTGTAATATATAAACTCAAACACTACTGGACCGATTTAAAAAATTATTTCACCAATATAAAGCTACATTATCAGCGAGTAACATAGGCAATATTTTATTTAGTATTTTTATTTTGTAGTGGTGAATAAAGAGAAATGAGATGAAAATAGGAGGGAGGATAAAAAGAGGGAGGGGGCTTTACAGTGATGGTAGGACTGTATTTTCAAAAAAAAATAAGTAAAATTTTTGTTTTTATATTGACATGATGGATGATTTGAAGCTTTGTTTTACAGGATTCTTTACAATATTTTTTACGGGGAAGGGGGCTAGTACCAAGATAAAGTAATCTAAAAATGCTTAAACAACACTAGGATATGAAATTTTAATTTAATAAATCTACACGAGCGGCCACTTGGACCAAAGAATTGGTGTAGTTTTATTGTTTCTGCTGGTTATTTATTATGAGAGGTACTTTAAATTTTTTCGGTAAACTTTAAAGAGTTAGAAACAGATAAGTAATAGATTATTTCCTATTCCATGTGGATTTCATTTAATAATATATACCTACGAAAATGTGATTCTTTTTCGAAATATTAATTTACCTTCATCATACCTGTTAAATTAGCGTAAATATGCATATTAGTACGATCAGCTAGAAATACGTATAAAACGGTACGATTAGAAGATGAAAAACATGTTTTCTATAATGTTGTATTCATGTCTAATAAATACTATGATGTAAAAAATCATCAAACCAATCCAGAAAATTGTTGAAACCCCATAGAAGAAATATAAGAACAGTTTGAATTGAAAGTTTAGTTTAATATAGACAGGAAATATAAGTAATAACATTACTGTATATTAATTTTTTAATAAATGCCTCCGGTAATTTAAATGTTTTCTTGGCATTATGCTTTACTATTACCTCTAGAAAAACATTCAATTTAGACAGAATAAATACAAACAAATAAAACATGAGTTTTAATGTTTATATTTCATTTCGTTATTGTTATTGTTGAATACATTTATATACTAGATAAATATACAAGTTAATAATAATACACTCTAAAAATGAATGTATTTTAAAACAATAGCTCTGTTTTTATAAGTACTTAAGGTCGGAGTGTAGGTACACGAGAAAAAATTGATGTTTTCTCAGTTTATATATCAAAACTTATTTTGGTCAAAATAAATCAAATATTATACAGTACAAACTAGTAATTTTTTTTCTTCACATGGTGACCTCAACAGTTTTTGAATATCTTTCAAGGGTGAACTAGAATTTTTTTAAAAATATCTTAGTTTAAAATAATTCATCTTACATCATTATGCTCATGGCAGATTTCCAACAGCTGTTGGAATTAAAATGTGTACATAATTAATTTCTATATGTGTATTGAAGCAATAGTTAATTTATTTTGGCCAAAAAAAGAATTGCTACAAAAATTGTAAAATACTGTCCTATGGTGGGGAGCTTCATGCGCTTGTGCGAGACGTTCCTTCCTTCTCCTCGAGTCTTAACTAACTTTCAAGGAGTAGGTATAATGGGACACGTCATCAGCTCGGGAGTTTTAATAATAATATGTATGTAACAAAATTAAGTATACATAAGCTTAGATCATTGTAAGTAGAAATTTATGGCTAGTAGTGGATTTTTAATGGATTATGGGGAATATATTTAGGGACAGTGAAATCTTTTATTGTTATGTGCTCATAAATCCAAATCGAATTAAAGATTTTAATTTATATCGATGTTTCATGACACACTGAACCCCTTCCCCCCCAAAAAAAACAATTTTTGTGGTTTTTATATATCTTGGTCTAAAGCTGAAACAATTTTAATAAACTTGCTAAAACTCAGTATTTATTTTTGTAACTGTGACACCCCAAAACTATTTTTTATTAATTATCTATCCCAAATATTAGAGTAGTTTAACAAAAGACAAAAAGAGAACAAACTATATATTTTTTTAGCTCTGCTCTAAAACTTTTGATTAAAATTCTTATCTAGGTACTGTACAATACTGCAAACTAAATTGAACATCCAGTTAATCAAATGAGATGTCTTAGATGATAGGCTAATTTACACTAACGGATTTCTACAATTTTGATCAGATCTCCGCAAATCTTTGAAATAATAAATAAATTATTACTGCCAATATTTATCACAAAAAAAAAATTAAACACTTTTATTTGAAATCTATTTTAATAAAACAAATAGTTTTTTAGCTTTTGAAAAATTTATTTTTTAAATGAGGTCTGGGTAGATTGGAAGTTGATTGCTATGCTCTTTGGTGATCAAAGATACCACATTTTCCTCAGTTTTGGTAACAGTGTGTATTATTTCATGTATGCTATTTAGTGGAATTATACGTTCTTTTTATAATTATGTTTCTGAATTAATGTATTACGAATTTTAAGAATATATCTCCATTTTTAGGTAAAAGCTCGAGAAAGGTGTACGGTAGGCCGTACCATTTTTCTTTCTTTATAAGCATCCTACTACCCTTTTGTACTGTCCTAATTTTTATATAAATTCTAATATAAAGATGATATAGACAACATTTAGTGGAAGTGTAACTGCATTTATGTAAAACAATAGTAAAGAACTATCAAGGAAGAATTGTAGAGGAGCATCCAACCAAGATTCGAACTAGAACTTCTCATCAAAGTCAATTTAGTTGAGACTATTGCCTTTGTCCAAGTAATCATAAATAAACTAGAGCTTACGAAAATATTTGCACAGAAATGCCAAATTAAAACTAGATAAAAGAGTAGATTTTCAGGTTGTTTTCACTCTCGTTGGCGGTCAAACGGTCTAAGGCATCATCTATTTAAAGACTGGACTACCTATAACGGGAAGAAGGGGTATTACTCTCGGTATTGTGTACAAAGAGTACATTAAAGCAAAGTTCACCCACAATCCCTCCCCGATTTTGCAGTGAAAATTCCTTTATATTCTACCTTCCTCATTTCTAAACCGTTAACACGAATATATCCCGAATGGGTATTATGACAAAGTGCACAATATAACTTGTTTTTATACATAATTTTCAACAGTACATTTTTGTCTAGGCCCAATCATAGTGAGTATTTTAGAAGCGCTGATGAGATTTGTGGGGAAGGGGGTGGGGAAAGAAGCAATCGTGTGAAATGTTCTACTCTGCGCCATATACTCGTAGATTTGTTGGTTTTGCATTTGTTTATAGATGTATAGTGAGCGCTGTTTTATTTTTAATACGTTTAAAGGGCCTAGAATAAGTCCTTTTGTGGGTATATGATAATATTACTTTGTATTCATTTACAATACACTACTCTCTCCTTGCCAAGGGTTATTTGTTATCACGATTCATAGTTGATATTAACTATTGAATTTTACAATAAAATAATATTAATATCATATTTATTTTATGCCCTTAAAGCGGGTGCACACGAATTGTGGAACAACTCATCCGATCTCAGTAATACCCTTACACGAACTGTGGAGTAAACATTAAATTCATATTGACTTTGTTCAAAAGGAAACATAGAGATTGAATTAGGCTATGTTAGGTTAGATTAGCTTAGGGCAAATTGGATAAGGTTAGTCAAGATTATGTTAGGCAAAGCTAGTGGTAAGGAGTTGAATGGGAATACAATTAATGTGGACTGGCTGAAAGGTATACTTTATTCCGCAATTCAAGTGTGCCCTAATAGAATATTTGATGACAGGTATACCTTATTCTGCAATTTGAGTGCGCCTTATATATAAATATATAGTAATACTTAAGTTTTATTTTGTGCAGTACGTTTTACCACCCATTTTTGTATATCTCTATGTTCACACTAATAGTAAAGGTATAAGGAAGGTAGTATTTTTAGAAAGTGCTGCTAATCTTACGTGGAGGGGTGTAAGGAACCATTTAGGAAATACCATCCTCATTACATACCACCTGGATTTGAACCTTTACAACTTGAGACAAAACATTTGTTGATAAATATGTATTATTCAATAATGCGTGTTGGCAGTAAAGGTTTCGATGCTATTAAGACTCATTAAAGGCTGGATACATACTGGTATGTCTATGTCATAAAAACATGGTGAAATACGTATATAAACATGTACTTACACGCTACAAAACGATCCTTTACTACACGCTATCTCTCCCTTACAGTTCTTTCAGTACACCTCACTAAATTCTATCCCAACCTTGAGCTAGTTCTATTAATTCTCCCTCATTACAACCTATCCCCATCTTGAGATCGCTATATCCAGTTAACCTCATGACACCTTATCCCTACCTTGAGTTAGTTCTATCAATTCTCTCTCACTACAACCTATCCATATATCTTGAGCTGATCTCTATCCAGCCCTCCTCATTACACCCAAACGCTCTCAGGTTCATTCTAATGTTATCCTCCATCCGCGTCTAGGTCTTCCCAATAGTCTCTTTCCATCGGTTTTGTCAATAAGTACACTGAAAAGGTTCTAGAATCTAGAGTATCCCATTCGTGCTACATGTCTTACCAACCGTAATTTACGAGACTAAATTATCATAAAAATGTCTCGTGATGAGTTCAATGTATTTAACTCATAATTATGTAACCTCCTCCCCTTCCTAGTAGTATCATCCATCATTGAACCAATTATCTTCCTAAGCACCTTGTTTTACAACACCCTAAATTTGTTTTCGTCATGTAAGGTATGAAACCACGTTTCACACCCATCGATAACAACCAGTAAAACTATTGTTTCGTATGTTGTGAGTTTTACATCCCTAGAGAGCAGCACGCGAGATGTCAACAAAGTACTAACTGAGTAATAGCATTAATTTACTGACTAACTACAAGTGAAATGTCGTTATTGATAGTTGAAAAATTTTCCTAGATATTTAAATTTATTAATACTGTCAAATGAATTATATGTTGTCCGCAGCAATCTATAAACTATCGTCACCAAGTTGTGTTTTCTTTTACTTCCACTAGAACAATGACAATTTTATACTTCGTCTAACATAGGAAGATAGTAATATTTCGCTAACGCATTACACTATGGTCCTATCATATAAGCTACGACCAAGTGGAAACGTGCATGTTATTCTTGTAACTTTTCAGGGTAAATGAAGTGTACATGAAAGCGAATAACTTAGGGAAAAGAAAACACTTGAACAATTAATCTTACATGACTAGCGAATATTCGGAGATTAAAATAATATTTAGATTACAGATGTATTGTCTGCATCAAATATATTCGTAAATATGTAAATTACACCTAGTCAAGGGAATCGATTATGGGACCCTTGCTTATAGCACTAATGCTCCACCATTGAGCAAACCAAGATTCATCCCCTGCTCTGGGTTCCGGGTTTAATTTCTGGAATTAAGTGTAATATTTTAATTTTAAAATATGATACACGATATGGCTATATCGGCAAATAAATATATTTCCATCTTTTAATCTTTGCTACCAATTTAAAGTTCAGTTATTAATTGTTCAAGTTCTAGCTTTATTCTGTAAACATTCTAAACCTGATAATTAACAATAATTAATTTTTATCTATTTGAGATATTTAACGTGCACTTTCTGAACTGATTGATTATATCAGCACACGAGAAATTCTATGAGTGAGAGTGAAAGGGCTAACCAGTTTTTGCTGGGAACGTATTATCACATTTCTTCCAGTTTTCTCTTAAATGCCACAAAGTATATGGGAACGACGGCTTTATTTCCCCTTCAAAGGAAGTTGGGCTAGCTCCCTTCAGCTATCTGACATATGTCAAATTTCTACCACAATGGTTCTTAACATTTTATTACTCGTGGCCTCCTGAATATTTTAGAATATTTTCGTGCCCCCCCCCCTCTCCCTATTTTATACTAACATAATAATCATTAAGATTTATTTTAAAATGGTGACTTTATTTACTGATTATAATAAAAACAAATAAAAAAAACATAAATTAGTTACTTAATATATTTAATTGGACCTCTATGCTGATGAACCCTTTCCACTAATTGGCATATTTGGTTTCAATTGTATTAGTGGTGACCTGGTGGTCTAAGGGGTAAGATGTCAGACTTCTGTGCTGGCGGCCGGGGTTCAATCCTCGGTCCCGGCAATGATTTATCTGATTACCAAACCCTTCCTTCACCTCTGACAAGACATATTGTGAATGTGGGGAATGCCAGGCCTCCACCGTGGTTCGGATTCCACGTTAAACTGTAGGTCCGTCATTTCATCTCACAATCACCCTACCATTACACATTAGCGTAAGTGTATAACCCGAACGGGTAGTAAGACGTGGTGCTAATAATAATAATAATAATAATAATATAATAATAATAATATTATAATTATAATTATTGCTATTCGTATGCAGGAGTTGATTTAGAGTCTATGTCACTGCTACGTTTTAATTTTTACCATTGTGGAAAATCCCTTTTCACATAAATAATTGAAAATAAGGGCAGCAAGTTTTGAATGGTAATGGTAAACAATGCGGATTATTTGTATTATCCGTGCTTCCCCTCCCCTCCACTACCCTGGAAGATTAAGTCTACTGTACTTACCATGCTTACGGTCATCGAATTCTTTCTTCCAAAACGTAAAATTTAAGATTATTGACTTCAGTAATAATCAAATAAAATGTTTTAATTATTTTTTTGAGGGCCTCCGGTTAAGAATCTCTGTTCTACCACACTAATACGTACTTAGTTAATTCTTTTAGTTTTGGAAGTTTAAAACTTCCAACCCCCTTTTCACTATCTCTTGGAAAGTTAATATTTAATATATATTTTGTTATCTGGCGTTGTCTTTCTATTTGTTTGAATTGTCTAGTTTAATACCTAACGTAAAGAGTTTTTATTAATTCTATACCTTCCACCCCAATTTCCTGGACCCTTGTTATGACATTTTCAATTTTTAGATTTATCTGATTATAAAGGATGGTCCTTCCACCTTCCTGCCAAATTTCAAATTTTCAGCTCATCTGTAAGTGCCTTATTTGTTTCCGGAAGCACACACTCACGAACCACACACTTAATTTCTGCTTTAAATGATAACTAGATATACGACTTACCTATCCAATCATCTGGTTTACATGGTTGCCTTGTCCTTCTAGAGATGGAGCTTCCGAACAGGAAGTCCGCTCTAGACCGAGATGACCTTGACCTCGAGTCGGACAACGAGTCAGTCAACGAGGGTCCCGGCCAGCACCTGTACAACGGCTATCAGGGTTCTTTGAGGGAGGCTGGTGACAACGGCCTGTCCGCCGGTGGAGAGGGAAGGTCCGACGACCTTGGGGACGCCGCGTCCACCACCCGGGGGTGGGCCTCCAGCCGCCCCCACCACTACACGCTCGTTGCCCTCGTGGTGCTAGTGGTGCACTTGATGTGAAGTGCGTCCGGATTGTCAGGAAATGAATTTGGAGTGCGTCTGCGCAGTAGGTCTTTAACCTCTTTATAAAGCCCTCTTAGAATTTGATTCGAAATTTAATTATATTATATTAAATTATAAATATAATCTGTAAAAAATAATATATTTTGTATAATGATTTAAAAACTTTTTTTATTATAATCCTTTTAGATTTTTTTATTGTCAAAAAGTATTTTGAAAGGAAATCTAATTAAAATAAATGGTTTAGAGTGAATGTAAAGGCTACCAGTGGGGCTATATATAATAATTGTTTTCGTGGAAATCAGACAATTACAGAGGAAGTGTAGTATTACTTTGAACCGATTTGTTTTAGAGGACTCAGAACCATTCTTTGTAGGAATATAAATTTCCCTTTTAGGTTTCAAAAAATGTAAAATATCAAAATTTCAATATTTAGAAATTAATCGAAATGTTATATTAGTGTATGGACAAGTCATATTATTCCATTACTATATATTTCTGGAACATTTGAGAACCCGTTTTGGTGGCCACATGGTCTAACGCGCTATTTCCCATGTTAGACTAGACTACCAAAGACTGGAGATCATGTTTCGATCCTGGTTAGGTGAGCTGACGATTGTTTTTTATGTTTGGTTTTTACTCCATCACGCAATGGTTTACTCCTCTAAATATTGTCTAACCGACCATTAGTGTAGTTATTTCATAGCGTATAACCCAAAGAGGTAGTATGAACCGGTACTAAAAACAATGTCGCGTTTTATGATAGTGAGGTTTTCTTCTGATAGGTATTTTAAATAAATAGATAATTTGGGAGCTTACCTTAAATATGATTTTATTTAAAACCATGTTTTAAACGATACCTCATCATTAAATATATTAGTTTCCAATGGGTATTTATTTATATATATTGAAAACTAAATGAAGCCATATTATTCCACAGCATAACTTACAAATAATTGTTCTTAACTGATACCACTCCTTAACACATTCAATCATCCTTAGAAACAGGGATGTCCTACCTATTATTAATAGTCCTAAATGCGAGAGTAATTATTTTAAGAGCCTTAATCGAAGGTAACACCGTCAAGGTGTTGAGCTTAAAATGATCTCCAAGCGTATACATCCACAGTAAACAATCGTGGTGTTTGAATGACTTCAATTAGAGGTAGCTAAGTGACAAAATTAAAGCCGAGATGGTGCCATGAGATGTGTGTGGCCTTTAAGGAAGAACGTTGTTTAACATTTATCTTTTTCATCAAAGATACCTAGCCCTTCTCACATACCCCACAGTTACACTAGATTGGGCGTAGCTCATCAACTTACGAACAAGTGAAATACAGGCTGCGGCTCACCACCGATTGAAATACAATTTAAACTGGAATATTTAACTAGTTAAATGAACTGTTAATTTCAGTTATCTGTATTACTTTGAACTATTCCAACGGTGATCAGTACGGCCTCATCTCTATATCACACAGAGAACATAGCTTGATGTGGGTATGGGAGAAAAGAGACACAGTAAAGAACCATACAAACAGAATACTAAGCTAAGCTATGTTGTGCTGTGCTGTCCTCTGCTAAGACTTTTTCAATTTGGTTTACACTCATTGCTAAGATAACTAGCTAAGCTAAGCCATGGTCCTTCTTTTCACTCCCGAATTCAGTATTGTTTCTTTCTGGTCTGTTCAGTCAAGTTTATTTATGATGTTCTCCAAAATCTCTTGTTTGAGCTCAGATGATAGTATTCAGGAAGAAAATATGCTGTTTTGGCATCTGTTTTGAATGATGAAGAAAATTTAGGAGGTGGAGGTTTTACTTGTTCAATTAACTCTTATATTTTAATATAAACACATTTATTAAATATAAAACCTAAATATAATAGGCTATTACTTAAATACACACGAAACAAACTGAAAACAGAACTTCAACACTACTTTAGTTATTTTCACAAACCAGCACCGCGTCTGTTCAACACGGAGCCCAAGCTGCGTTATGCGCATGCGCAACGTAAGATGGCTCAAGATGGGAGATGTAAAAATTGCCCTGCCAGCAATAGGATAAAAAACAGATGTGAGCAGAGTTGCTGCTTTCTGTATGACAACATTATATGGTCGCATTTTAAGTCGAAATTAGCTTAGCTTAGTCTGATAGGCATGGGATGATCAAACTTCATTTATACTCTTGTCTGAGTTTGAATGCACTGTAATTTTTGAGGGAGGAATGTGGAAGTATTTTTCAAATAAATTGAGAGACCCTTAGGCCTACTAGTTCGAATAAGGAAACCCATTGGGTAAATATCACATTTCTTATACCCAACAGATGTTCTCTGTTTTTGATAGCCTATAAAGGGTGGAGGGGAGGAATTTAACACACGTCTTACACTGTTCGCTTAAAATAATCAATTCATTATCAATACCTGTTTCGGTGGATGCATGATCTAAGATACTACTCTCGAAGTATACTAAACTGCAAATGAGGTTCTAATCTCCGTCGGGTGTACTGAGGGTGGTTTTCCCTAAATGATTTTCCAATCTACCTCTACGCAATTGCTGGTAAACTTCCTCTAAATATAGCCTTCCTCCCCGCTAAAACCATAGGCTTAATTAGTACATAAGCATATAACCCGAACGGGTAGTAATAAGCAGTGATAAGAAAAAATATTATATTTTCGAAATTATTACAAATATTAAACTTTAAATAACTATCTTTAGTTAGTAGAAAAAATACTACTTATGACATGATGAGACGTGTTAACGCAACTAGCTTTCATCCGCGTGTGCTACCACCATCAGCTTTCCGCCACGTGTGTTGACACAATCATTTTTCTGCCACGCATGTTATCAGTTTGTCAACGTCAGATTATTTCCACCACAAGTACTACACCATCAGTTTACCGCCACGTGTTTAACACAATGTTAACCACCATCAGTTCCCACGTGTTTAACACAATAAGCTTTCTTCACGTATGTTATCACTTATCAACGTCAGCTTTCCACCACATGTGCTACCACCATCAGTTTTCTGTCACATGTGCTATCCCTAAGATAATCTGCGTCACATGGAATCTCAGTTGAGGTTTATTTAATTTATTAATGGGAGAAAGTTTTACTGGCTAAGAAAGATTATAGATTCGTTGTTCACTAGAAAGTTAGTCCCAGGTGTTACATGCCCACTTGTGGTAAGTGCCTGTTATATAATAACAAAACAAATATAAACACTTCTTGGGATTGAACTTAGGACTTGTTTCCCCAGCTTACTGAATTATGGGGTGGATACACCCCCTTCAACAGCTGGATAATCTGATTTTAAATGCTGTCCCTTCTCTTTCATCGAGTTCTTTTCCAACTCTCCACCTTCTAGTTCTTTGTTAGGGAGCTTTTCCCTTGACAAAAGATCCACTCAGCAAACACATCCTGTCCCTTGCAACCCTCTACACCTCTTAACTCAAGGTCGTGGGCCCTGTAGATCAGTTTGGACAAAAAAACAAACACAACTTGATTCCTTTGTTTGGGGAAAAAACAAAGAGACACTTGAAACGAAATTTGTTCAGACCTTTCAAAGACTAATTTATTCTTCCCTTTTAAAATGGGATCAACTTTTTTCATTTGAAAGTTTATATACTTAAGTTTATAGATTCTTTAGTTATATACTGAAAGTGAGACAAAATATATAGTTTTTTTATGTTTAATTTATATATTTAGCAAAACTGAGTCTTTAGTGGTATTGTTATTAATAATAATAATAATAATAATAATAATAATAATAATAATAATAATATTTAGCACCGCGTCTTACTACCCGTTCGGGTTATACTCTTTAAGTACTAATTACGTTAATGGATTTAGAAATTGGGAAGGTTGAATTAGAGGAAGTGAACCCGCATTTGCATGGAGGGAGAGTGGAAAACCATTTAGGAAAAACCACTCCAGTTAACCCGACCGAGATTCGAACCCCGATCTCCCCGTCCTCGGCAGTACAGCTCAACACGACAAGCGCGTTAGCCAACTACGCCACCGAGGCGGGTCTTAAGTGCTATTAATTGTGACCTGGTGGTATAGGGGTAAGGTGTCGAACTTCTGTGCTGGGGGTCCGGGATTCAATCCTCGGTCAAGGCACAGATTTATCTGATTGTCAAACCCTTCCTTCACCTCTGATAAGACGTGTGTTAATCACAACTTATGAATGTGTGGAATGTCAGTCCTCCACCGTGGTTCAGATCCCACGTTAAACTGTAGTTCCTCCATTTCATCTCCCAATCACTCTACCATTACACATTAGCGTAAGTGTGTATAACCCCAAACGGGTAGTAAGACGTGTTACTACTACTACTAATAATAATATTATAATTAATAAAATAATAACATCTATGAATTAAAAATACTTCACACACTAACGTAGGCATAATAGAGAAATACAAATCATATACCCTCTTTGGTGGTCAAATGCGCTACTCTCACATTCGACTAAACTGCCGAAAACGAGATCAAGGTTCGAATCTCAGTCAGATATACCGAGGATTTTTCCTAAAATAGTTTTCCACGTAAATGCGGGTACACTTACTCTAAATATAACTTTCCTAATAATTAAAACTATTAGCTTAATTAGTACATTACATTAGTAATTAGTACATTACATTAGTACATTACATTAGTACATTAGTACATAAGTAATATAATAGGCTATTACTTAAATACACACGAAACAAACTGAAAACAAAACTTCAACACTACTTTAGTTATTTTCACCAAACCAGCACCGCGTCTGTTCAACACGGAGCCCAAGCTGCGTTATGCGCATGCGCAACGTAAGATGGCTCAAGATGGGAGATGTAAAAAATTGCCCTGCCAGCAATAGGATAAAAAACAGAGTGGTGTAGCAAGGCATAGCTTAGCTTAGCTTTCTGTATGAAACAACACATTTAAATATATGGTCCGCTAGTTTTCTAAACAGTTAGCAGAGAAAATACTAGCTTAGTTTAGCTTAGCGCCCTACATGAATCGGCCTTAATTCGACATTCCACGAAGACTGAATCAACACTGGTTCATTTATGCCTACTCTCTGGTCAATGAGTTCCCACCATTAGCTTTCCACATTGCAAGCATGGATGTCAAACCATTTTGTGTTTGAGCACGTATTTTTGAGGGAGATGTGGAAGTATTTTTCAAATAAATTGAGAGACCCTTAGGCCTACTAGTTCGAATAAGGAAACCCATTGGGTAAATATCACATTTCTTATACCCAACAGATGTTCTCAGTTTTTGATAGCCTATAAAGGGTGGAGGGGAGGAATTTAACATACGTCTTACACTGTTCGCTTAAAATAATCAATTCATTATCAATACCTGCTTCGGTGGATGCATGATCTAAGATACTACTCTCGAAGTAGACTAAACTGCAAATGGTTAGTAAGATTCTTTGCTTAGTAAAACACATTATTAAAAATTCTTCTGGAGATAGGATTTATTTACACGACCCTAACATTTTTAAAACTAATTACAAAACATCGTTAGTCAGAGTTGGATTGATCGTTAGTAGGAGGAGATTCTTTGGTTGCCATTTTTTTTATGAAAGAATGTAATAGTTATTTGAATAATTTTCATTATGAGGGCTATATGCCAAATTTGTTTTAGAAAAAGCGATGATAACAAATAGGCAGGCCAGGATCTTTAATATTATTCAAACGTAGCCAGAGTTATAAAATAGAAACACAAACAAATAAATCCTTTAAACCATTTTAAAAATGGCTCTAGTGTTTTTTTTAACAAACAATACTATATTTATATTTAAATAAACTTATTACTTTAAATGAGCTAAGCCAATGCTACGCAGCCGCACTCCCAATGTACTGCAATTTATAACAGATTCACATCGAAATAAATCTGTTGGAATGCTGAAATAATTTGTGAACAAAAGTCCAAATCAACAGAAAATTAGGGATTCTCTGTCCCCAAATCTCTCTAAAAAGTTGACCAAAATTGTGTTTTGATACAATTTTCCCAAGAAGAACTTTTTAACTTCAGTATATTTCTCTAAAAAAAAAAAAAAAAACATTTTATTGTACAGTGTTAACAAGTGTAATGTATATACGATGTGAATAGAAAAAGAATAAAAATACTGTTCCCATGTGCCAAAATAAAACAATAACTGAACATAAAAAAACAAACATTAATAACAAAACAAAACCCCTCTTCCAATTGTGTTGTGTGTAACATTTCCCATATCACCTTATGTACATACATATCTTCAAGGACAGGAGTTGCGACGGGCCTTTCTATTGGACGCTGATATTACAAATGAGTTGGATTCAGGAAAGTTACGAATTAATCATATCTTTGAGTTCAATTACCATGTAAGATCGTCAAAAATGTAAGTGAATGTTACCATTGTCGACGTTTTATTGTCAGCTGAATGTTTATGCCATCGAAGTTGTAAGAGCCCTCGTTTGTTTTATGTTAATCTGATGGATTGATCATAATTCAATGTTGAGCTAACTTTATTTTATTGTTGAATTATACTTATACCTCTATATATTCTTAATCATGTATATATTTTATTTATGTTATAAATTTAGAAGAAATGTATATTCAATAATTCTGACTGATTGTCAGCTATGTATTAAAAGAAACATATCTTGAAGAATCAATTTTAATTCATTTATTTCGAGTCAAAATTATTAATAGTGGAAAACCTGAACGCGACAGTTAATATATCAATCCAAAAGACTATTTAAAAATGGTCTTATCATCTTTGATATAGATCATCGTTTCATGTGAGACATATCAATTAATATTTAAAAGAAATAAAAAACATAATATCGTCTGAAAATAGGAAGATTGAAATATTTTAAATCATTATAATTAAATTTAAAAATTCAATTCAAGTAAAAATTGCATGATACAAGAACTTGAAGAATAGAAGAGAAGTTAAACTTGGTTCTGAAAATGGTTTTGATAATTTAATTTTAGGTAATGTAATGTTCATTTAACTGTTTTAACAATGAGGTAAGCAATCTTTTTTTATTTGTAGTTCATTTAAAAAAAATTAAGTGTTAAGTAATAAGTTTATTAACAGTGATTTAGTTGAATTAAATAAGAGATAAAGTTTTTTTTTTGCACATTTACTAAAAATTGAAAATGAGGTTAAAATATTAAAAATAAGTCTCACTTCTAGCCCCCATCTTTTCTCTACACATGAAATAATAGATATTAAATACTGCGTTCCTTTCTGGTAACCCCCTTTATGTTACAAGTGTTACCAACTGTTATATTCCCTTAGTAGGGTTAGACTGGTGTATTCCTTCTATTGGTTTAAAAACAGTTCTTGCAACTCGATTGGTTCGTCAGTTTAAACCCAGTAATAAGACAAAATGTGAGAAAATGAAGTTTAAAGTATAAGTTATGTTAGGTCCGTTGAATTTTGACTGGACCATTCCAATAATTTTTAATTAAATATACTCTTAGTTATTATAAAAGAGGTTTTAATCAGGTTTTGTATAAATTGGTCACTTTTACCTTTGTCTTACAACTATTAATTAAATTCGTATTCGAATATTTGACCAATGCAATAGTTCTATAGCAAATTCAATACTAACAGAATGATTGATTTAAGAATTTTAATAATGATAGAAGCTTTTTAATATCAACTTATTGTCTTTTATTATATAGAAGAAATTTCAATATAATTATAAATATATTTCAGTGAATAACTATTAAACCATACATTTACTGTACATTTTGTTAAACTTGTATAATAACAAGGACCTGAGTAGGTTTTCAGAGCAAAGTGTGTGTTAAATATCAGCATTCAGGTCATTCTCTTAACATTATTGACTACACCAAATTATCATGGTAGTTCAGTGCACCACAAATGGTGTGCCGCGACACTCTTGTGTACTCCGGTGTGCCGTGCGGCCACAGTCTAGAGCAACACACATCGCTGTTTAATGAGATCATAATGAAAGTAGGTACAGGCGTAAAAAGTGGTTCTTACACAATCATTTCTTACAAAATTTTAAAAATATATGAAAAAAAAAGCTTTCGAGTGAAGTTGGAGTAATGGTTTAACCAAATTGCTAATGGCTTGAACGAAATGTTTCCAAATGTTAAATAAATGGGCACATAAAAATATATTCAACCTTTACGCTTGTAACATTTAAGGTTACTTTAGTAAAAAAAAATCTTTAATTTCCTAATTCTTATTTATTATAAAACATTTCGACTGGGTTCCATGGTGCCTACCTTAAGCAAAACAGTGTGCAGCATAAGATTTTAGACTTATTAAATGTTCTGGGAAATTAAAAAATTGTCAAAACACTGGCTTTGTTTAGCTAAGAGCCATTAGCCAGTGGCGTGGCGTGGAGTGTATGTCAGGGTAGGCAGGGTTAGTTGAAACTGTACCTGTGAATTACAATGGGTGTTATGTTTCACTTATGAATATATTGGGTGCTCTACCTATTTAAAAAAAACTGAATCCTACTAAGAGGTAATGCTAAATGAACACATACTGTTAGAAGCAATTCAAGGATATGGTGGTTACAGCTGTCTTGGTCTATCAGTAAGGATATTTACCAATAAACCCTTACTTTACTCTGTTACATGTCAAGCTTACCTTGCATGCTTCCACCATGATTTAGCTAATAGTATGGGATCATAGTGTAGTCCATCAAGATAAGACTGATACCATTCAGGGCCAATGAAGTGTACATGTTAATTGCTCTCATTACTCAGAAGAACACTAATTGGTCAAGTATCAACGGAAATACATTCCAATATTAGATATTCATTGTAGATCCTATGTATGATTGGTAAAATAGGCACTGAATAGAGTATACGATATGACAGATATAGTTTTATCAAGTTCTGACTACCCCGGTAAAACTCTACGTCACAGCACTGCAAACATACACAAAGAAGAGTATTGAAGAAAGATAAAAATCTTAGCAACTAAATACAATAACACCATTGTTTACAAAACTAATTATTACCGTCAAACATTGAAGTGATTGGGAATAACTTTACAGTACCGAATGAATAAACTTTATTATTATAATATGTAATATTTATGTGAGCGTTATTAGAAAGGTTTTCAGTTAAAATTCATTGGCTTAAGTTTACCGATCTCGTAGATCTTGGTAATTTGAAAGTAGAGTCTAATATAATGTGTATCTTAAATTGATAAAGGTTTGGCGCCAAAAATAATCATAGAAACTACAAATAGTTAATAACTATCTATGCGTTAACGTTGTACTAATAAAAGATTTTAAATGGATTTTTGGTTTGTTTGATTTATATTTATAATTCTACCTTGTGTACCCCTTTTTATTTGTTTAGTGTTTGATTTAAAAATCGATAATAACTTGACGTTAATGGGATGGTAACCATTAAAATAGATCTAAAAGTGATAGGTTCTAATGAGGTAGGCTGGATAGAACCAGCATAAGATATGGATAGGTGGCGTACTTTTGTAAGTGCGGCTATGACATTTTGATTTCCTAATAACATAGAGCAAGTAAGTATTATTTGCGTTCAACATGCATTTCTATTGATTTAGTTGTGGCTTGGTAGTTAGACAACATAATTATTTTGTTTGGTTAACAATATTGGTATTTTTCAATACATGAATGAATACTTTCTGTATTGTTGCTAAAAAAATAGCTATTATCATCAATATAATAATATGTAAACAATGATATTAGTTGTATATGAGTAAACATAGTGATAAGAGTGAATAAAATCAATTAAAACATTTAATATTAAAGGCTCTGGCCGTTACACACAGTTTTCATGTTATACTATTCATTTTTCAACGCAGGACCTTATTCGAAACATATGCATTATTTCATTTCAGGGTGCGTCTACCTGCATATGAATCATGTATTATTTAATTGAAACATGGTGTTTGTAGGAGAGGATCGTGTTAGCTGTTACGTTCATCTATTGGTCAGTGAAGACAATAATAATATCCTAGTGCCAATGTTACTGTAAAAGCAATCATCCAGGACTTATTGAATAAATTGTGTCAAATTGGTTCTCAACGCTGATAGAGTTGAACAACGAACAATACGCACATAACCCACCTCGGTGGCGTAGTTGGCTAACGCGCTAGTCGTGTTGAGCGCGACTGATGAGGAGGGGAGATCGAGTTCGAATCTCGGTTGGTGAACTGGGGGTGGTTTTTCCTAAATGGTTCTCCACTCTCCCTCCACGCAAATGCGGGTTCACTTCCTCTAATTCAACCTTCCCAATTCCTAATCCATTAGTGTAGATTCGTACTTAAAGCGTATAACCCGAACGGGTAGTAAGACGCGGTGCTATATTATTATTATTATACGCACATAGGGAACTGCGGTGACCAACTTAGGGAATCCTATCCAAACGAGACCCAACACGTCTGTCTACACGGTGTTTAACCCAGGAGGTAAACTTTAAACGTAGATCATCTCAGAGAAAACTACGTGATTTAAAAATGAAGCTTTATCGTGTGAGTTTTGATCATGAAGTAAGAGAATTTGATCACGGATGAATTGTCCATTACTGACAGTGTCTCTTAGAGACGGTTTCTGAAGGACTGATCAACACATTTAATTTCATCTTAACTGATGAAGCCTAGTCCATCTTTCAGGCTTTGTTAATTCGAAGAACAAAAGACACAATAATAATAATACTTAGCACCGCATCTTACTACCCATTCGGGTTATACGCTTTAAGTACTAATTACGCCAATGGATTAGGAACTGGGAAGGTTAAATTAGAGGAAGTGAACCCGAATTCGCGTGGATGGAGAGTGGAAAACCCTTTAGGAAGAACCATCCTAAGTTCACCCGACCGATATTCGAACCTCGATCTCCCCGTCCTCAGCAGTCGAGCTCAACATGACTAGCGCGTTAGCCAACTACGCCACCGAGGCGGGTAACAAAAGACACACGTCTGTACTGATGAAAACTAGTACACATTACAACTGAAATCACTCCATGATTTAATAGTATGTGCAGATTTCTCTGATTACCAAACCCTTCCTTCACCTCTGACAAGACATCTTGTGAATGTGGGGATTGCCAGGCCTCCACCGTGGTTCGGATTCCACGTTAAACTGTAGGTCCTTCATTTCATCTCACAATCACCCTACCATTACACATTAGCGTAAGTGCGTATAACCAGAACGGGTAGTAAGACGCGGTGCTAATAATAATAATAATAATAATAATAATAATAATAATATGTGTTTGGTGTGGGATGTAAGGACAATGGAACATCGGATCTATTATTAATTTCTCTAGATCTCTCGTAGAGAGAGTATGGTGATAGCCAAAAAAACAACGTAAGAATTGTATATATGTTGACGTTTCATGACAACTTGAAATCGAAAAAGGGGTTTTCGTGATACCGTTTGTCTGTGTGTCTCTATCTTGGCCTAAAGCCGATACCATTTTGCCAATCAGACTAAAAATGTGTGTAATGGGTTTTAATAGGGTTTTTCTGAGGTATTTTTATAATTAGCCATCCAACTCTAAAATTAATGGTAGTTTATTTAAGTCTAAAAACAGATAAAATCGATTTTCTCAAAATCCGATATATTTGTACGCTACTGATTTTGATACAATTTTGTATCCAGGTATTATTTAACATTAAAAACAAAATGTCAACGCCTATTTTCATACGAAAAAGACTTTAATGATAATTTACATAAGCATAAATTAAAAATTTTGATTATATCTGCGCAACTATTTGAGATATAAGATGACTTATCAGTGTAAAGTTGTAATATTAATCTAAATTAATTTTTTTTTAGTAAAATCTTTACTTATAAAATAACATGTCCTGACTGACTGACTGACTGACTGATTGATTCATCATCGCCGAGCGCAAACTATCAAGGCTACAAGCATGAAATTCGGACTGTATATTCATTTTGTTATGTAGGCACCCACTAAGAAAGGATTTTAGAAAAATCCACCCCAAAGAGGTCAAAATAGGGGGTGATAATATGTATGATAATATGTATGAAAGTCCGTCATTTTGAAAGTTACATAAACAAAATTTTGTATTTCGGTTATTGACGTAAAACAAATAAATACGTGTTTCAGGAATTTTGGAAATTTTATTTAATAAGGGATGAAAAAGGGGGTGAAAGTTTGTATCGGACTTGCATTATTTTTGATCTGAGGTCAAGTTATGGTCATCAACGTAACGTAATATTTTAAATTAATCTGTAATTACATATGTATATTTTCGTATTTGTATATAATCAACTTCCACGCGAGCAAAGCCTCGGGTAACAGCTATCTAGTATACAATATAATCATAGAATATTATTATAATAAATAATATAGACCCGATAGCTTCTCAGCTCTAACCGAGCTTATATATATTTTTATGGAGGTTTTTGAAAATTTGAATTTATGGTTATGCACTTTGGTGGACAAAGATTTTCCTCTTTTCTTAATATTTTGTAAAAGTGTATATTATTTTATTTATTCTCTTTGGTAGATTGTTTCTGCAACAATTTAAATGATTTTTTTTTCTCAAATCTATCGGGTTTTAATAAATGTTACTATATTAAGATAAAAGAGAAAAGAAGCCTGTGCCTTACAGAATGCCATCTCTTTTCGAGGAGGATTTGAATACGGACGTTTTTCTAAAATTTTACGAGGCGTTTTTAATAATCAGTTGACTCCACATGAACTCACTAATGCTTTCTTCTAACAAAATGTAGTGAATTTACATGCGTCTCATCTTTCACTCACTTGGGTCCACAGTGATATTTACCCACGAAAGGACAATCAGTAAGGAACTATGGCCGCCCCACCATCTCGATTTATCATAATAATACTTCATACTCCTGGATGCTAAAAGGGAAATTCTACTGCAACAAACATTAATCCATTGAAGATTTGAAAAACCACACTCGACAAGAAATCGCCCCATTACAGTCGTTGAATTAGAGAGAGAACTTACCTGTACATGCTCTGGTGAGAGAGAAAATGCAGCAAGGCTAGGGGTGACCACTATCAATACTTACTGTGAAAAGGTAACAATGAAAAGGTGACAACGAAGGTAAACTTCCACATAAACGTGTACCGGATATTAACTCAAATGTACAGTATATTATTACCAAATAAAACCTTTAAACTGTGTGTTGCGGTCGGGGCCTGTTTTATGTGCAGCTCCACAAAGGTATAAAATTATTTCAAGTGGAATTAAATAAAAACAAATTATATGTGTTTCCTAAAATGTAAATAGATATTAATAATTTTACTCTCACGAGTAGCTAAAGTATATAGTACAACACAATTGGTCAAACTCTCATAATTATATTGAGTGCTAAAGTTTGGAACAAAATTTTCAAAAATAAGCTATATTTAAACTAACATCAAATTATTAATATTTATGAAAATTTAAATATATTCTTATGTAAATTGAAAAAATATTTCGAGATACACATTTTTAACGCAATCTTAAGGATAGTTTTAGATATATTTTTTTTAAATTTTGTCAAAAGTAAACCACCCTTAAATTATTTTATTTTATAAATACAGTAAACATTATTTATGATAATGTAAAATAGTCTCCAAATTCCAAATAAAAATATTATCCTTTGCTATTTCGATAAAACATCTAAATATCAATTTTGAACAAAATCCATCAAATGATTTCAGATTTAGCTCCAGGGACAAAACGACAGACAAGGGGATCGACAGAATTGTAAAATCCAGTTTTTTGGCTCAGATACATAAACAACTTTAAGATTCATCATAATCTTAAAGTAAAATTACGTTTAGTTACAATAGTTTATCTTGATATTATAAAGTAGAAATGTTGGTAATTCATACCAAAGCCTTAGAATAACTTCGCCAACCTCTAGCAATGAAATTTAAAATAAAAAAATTGAAAAAATAGCTTATATATTTATAAAACTAGATAAAAATTAATCACTTAGCAAATTAATGTATAAATGAATGTATAGCTTTAATAAAGAATAGGGTGTTTATTTCCTTTTTCATACTGTAATAAATTAGCAGCTTAAATTAGCGAGGATTACTTTCTCATAAGTAACTGAAATAAAATAAAAATCAAGCCTCACATTTTTTCTTTCTTCAAAGTGAGCTTTGGTGACAGCAGCAGATATACAAGACATTCTTTCAGTTCATTTCCGAAGTGTTTCTGGTACAGTCCACTTTCATGCGTCTTTCAATACTCTCACAAATGTTTTAGTTAGTTATTTGAAATTTACAAACACTTAGATCCATAATTATGATCCCACCAAAGTTATATGGGAATACAATCGGGACTTCAAGGTGGCCAGATAATAATTGTATTTTGATTATTTAGAAGTTATTTTGATTCAATATAAATGGTACGCAGATTTGAGATATCAAATCGCTGAAATGTAAGACCATTTCCGAGAACGTCTTCACCATAGAATCATTTGGCATTGAAGAATGCTATGGCACTGTTTTAGAACAATGTTAGCAGTAGCTGTTTTTTACTAGATCACCAACTGCATCTCCTCCTAAGCTTCCAGAGACCGTTGTAGAAACTCCACCTTGATGAAGGGTAAGTTTAGTGAACTCTGCTTTCATTCGCTCACTAAGTAATTAACGAACATAAGCAGCTTATTTTGAAGAAAATAATTGAAACTTGGCTTCATTAGTAAAAATAAAAGCTTTTGCCACTGTTCAGTTGTCAAATATTCCGTGGAACTATAGGGAACACGAGTTATTGATAGTATTTTGGTGGTTTTTATAAAAACATTTTTTTCACCAACATGAATCAAATAATTTTCCAGTAGAAGCATGTAATTTAATTTTCTTCATATAGTAACTTCAAAAGTTGTTGACTATCTGTCAAAGTTGTCCTGGAATTTGATAACAGTTTTTTCTCATGATTAAAAAAGTTTCTCATATAATGCCGCTATGTTCATGACAGATATTCAACAACTGTTGATATCACATTATGAATAAAATTAAAATCAATGTCTATACTGGAGCAATATTTTATTTATTTTGGTCAAAATAATGTTTTTCATTAGAAACCAAACTAGCACCGTCTTTAACTAGTGTGCCCTACACTTAAACTATAACAACGCTTATTTTGGCTAAGAAACCGTGAAAAAAAATTTATTTGGTTCATGTAGTCTATGCACACTGCAGGTGGTATTTATTTTTTGCATAGGTAAACAACGTCTGTTTACAGTTTCACAATATTAAGCAGTGACACAATTAACAGCAAACAGTTTTGCCACAAATGAAACAAACAAACCTGATATTCTCAGGTAGTGGAGTGTGAGAAGGTACAATTAACCCTATCTAAAAAAAATACCCGCTGGGATAGTTGACAAACAGTTTAAAAACATAAAACAGCAAATAGCTCGGATGAGTAATTAAGAATCTATTAAGACAACTACATGGAGGTTGAGTTAATTCACATTCAAATTAGTAGGTTAATATTTGGCCTTTCCCTTCATCCTCCCCTCCCCCATCAACCTCACTGTAGATATTTTTATAGTTAAAGTGAATACGTTTATTATTTACTACTTTAATCATATAAGCTATTATTTATTTGAAAACTCTTGTGGTTTAAATTATAGCGAAAGATGTCTTAAGCCATCCGTTATCTTGTGTTTGTCAAAAGTCTACTGCATTTCTCTACCCAATTTAATATCTTCTCAAATTATTAAATTTCTTGCAAGGTTTAACCTGATCTTCTTAGAGCGACAAAATCATCACCCTTTAAATCGGAATCTATTTTATTGGTAGCACAAGGCAGACCCAAATTGCGTCATATATTTGTCCATCACTAAGAATTAGAAAATTGTTCACTTACTCTGAGCTCGAATTGCACCAAACCTAGTCTAGTTAAACGAGGGGGTAGACCTGAATTGCGCCAAGTCTAGTTCAATTAGATTAGGGGGAAGACCTGAATTGCGCCAAGTCTAGTTCAATTAGATTAGGGGGAAGACCTGAATTGCACCAAACCTAGTCTAGTTAAACGAGGGGGTAGACCTGAATTGCGCCAAGTCTAGTTCAATTAGATTAGGGGGAAGACCTGAATTGCACCAAACCTAGTCTAGTTAAACGAGGGGTAGACCTGAATTGCGCCAAGTCTAGTTCAATTAGATTAGGGGGAAGACCTGAATTGCGCCAAGTCTAGTTCAATTAGACGAGGGGCAGATCTGAATTGCGCCAAGTCTAGTTCAATTAGATTAGGGGGAAGACCTGAATTGCGCCAAGTCTAGTTCAATTAGATTAGGGGGAAGACCTGAATTGCGCCAAGTCTAGTACAATTAGATTAGGGGGAAGACCTGAATTGCACCAAGTCAAGTCCAATTAGACGAGGGGGAAGACCTGAATTGCGCCAAGTCTAGTTCAATTAGATTAGGGGGAAGACCTGAATTGCACCAAACCTAGTCTAGTTAAACGAGGGGGTAGACCTGAATTGCGCCAAGTCTAGTTCAATTAGATTAGGGGGAAGACCTGAATTGCGCCAAGTCTAGTTCAATTAGACGAGGGGCAGATCTGAATTGCGCCAAGTCTAGTTCAATTAGATTAGGGGAAGACCTGAATTGCGCCAAGTCTAGTTCAATTAGATTAGGGGGAAGACCTGAATTGCGCCAAGTCTAGTTCAATTAGATTAGGGGGAAGACCTGAATTGCACCAAGTCAAGTCCAATTAGACGAGGGGGAAGACCTGAATTGCGCCAAGTCTAGTTCAATTAGATTAGGGGAAGACCTGAATTGCGCCAAGTCTAGTTCAATTAGATTAGGGGGAAGACCTGAATTGCGCCAAGTCTAGTTCAATTAGATTAGGGGAAGACCTGAATTGCGCCAAACCTAGTCTAGTTAAACGAGGGGGTAGACCTGAATTGCGCCAAGTCTAGTTCAATTAGATTAGGGGGAAGACCTGAATTGCGCCAAGTCTAGTTCAATTAGACGAGGGGCAGATCTGAATTGCGCCAAGTCTAGTTCAATTAGATTAGGGGGAAGACCTGAATTGCGCCAAGTCTAGTTCAATTAGATTAGGGGGAAGACCAGAATTGCGCCAAGTCTAGTTCAATTAGATTAGGGGAAGACCTGAATTGCACCAAGTCAAGTCCAATTAGACGAGGGGGAAGACCTGAATTGCGCCAAGTCTAGTTCAATTAGATTAGGGGGAAGACCTGAATTGCACCAAACCTAGTCTAGTTAAACGAGGGGTAGACCTGAATTGCGCCAAGTCTAGTTCAATTAGATTAGGGGGAAGACCTGAATTGCGCCAAGTCTAGTTCAATTAGATTAGGGGGAAGACCCGAATTGCACCAAATCCAGTTCAATTATACGAGGGGAAGACCTGAATTGCGCCAAGTCTAGTTCAATTAGATTAGGGGAAGACCTGAATTGCGCCAAGTCTAGTTCAATTAGACGAGGGGGAAGACCTGAATTGCGCCAAGTCTAGTTCAATTAGACGAGGGGGAAGACCTGAATTGCGCCAATCTAGTTCAATTAACGAGGGGGAAGACCTGAATTGCACCAAACTAGTTCAATTAACGAGGGGGAAGACCTGAATTGCGCCAAGTCTAGTTCAATTAACGAGGGGGAAGACCTGAATTGCGCCAAGTCTAGTTCAATTAGACGAGGGGGAAGACTGAATTGCGCCAAGTCAGTTCAATTAGACGAGGGGGAAGATCTGAATTGCGCCAAGTCAGTTCAATTAACGAGGGGGAAGACCTGAATTGCGCCAAGTCTAGTTCAATTAAAGGGGGAAGACCTGAATTGCGCCAAGTCTAGTTCAATTAGACGAGGGGGAAGACCTGAATTGCACCAAGTCAAGTCCAATTAGACGAGGGGGAAGACCTGAATTGCGCCAAGTCTAGTTCAATTAGACGAGGGGGAAGACCCGAATTGCGCCAAGTCTAGTTCAATTAACGAGGGGAAGACCTGAAAGGGGAAGACCGAATTGCGCCAAGTCTAGTTCATTAAACAGGGGGAAGACCTGAATTGCGCCAAGTCTAGTTCAATTAACGAGGGGAAGACTGAATTGCACCAATCCTAGTCATTAAACAGAGGGGAAGACCGAATTGCGCCAAGTCTAGTTCAATTAAACGAGGGGAAGACCTGAATTGCGCCAAGTCAGTTCAATTAGACGAGGGGAGACCTGAATTGCCCAAGTCAGTCAATTAGACGAGGGGGAAGACCTGAATTGCGCCAAGTCTAGTTCAATTAAACAGGGGAAGACCTGAATTGCGCCAAGTCAGTTCAATTAGACGAGGGGAAGACCTGAATTGCGCCAAGTCTAGTTCAATTAACGAGGGGGAAGACCGAATTGCACCAAGCTAAGTCTATTAACGAGGGGGAAGACCTGAATTGCGCCAAGTCTAGTTCAATTAGACGAGGGGGAAGACCGAATTGCGCCAAGTCAGTTCAATTAACGAGGGGAAGACTGAATTGCACCAATCAGTTCAATTAACAGGGGAAGACCGAATTGCCCAATTATTCAATAACAGGGAAGACCTAAGCCCAAGTCAGTAATAACGAGGGGGAAGACCGAATTGCGCCAAGTCTAGTTCAATTAACGAGGGGAAGACCTGAATTGCGCCAATCTAGTTCAATTAAACGAGGGGAAGACCTGAATTGCGCAAGTCTAGTTCAATTAACGAGGGGAAGACCGAATTGCGCCAAGTCAGTTCAATTAAAGGGAGACTGATTGCACAAGTCTAATTAGACGAGGGGGAAGACCTGAATTGCGCCAAGTCTAGTTCAATTAACGAGGGGAAGACCTGAATTGCGCCAAGTCTAGTTCAATTAGAAGGGGGAAGACCTGAATTGCGCCAAGTCAGTTCAATTAGACGAGGGGAAGACCTGAATTGCCCAAGTCTATCAATTAACGAGGGGGAAGACCTGAATTGCGCCAAGTCAGTTCAATTAACGAGGGGAAGACCTGAATTGCGCCAAGTCAGTCAATTAGACGAGGGGGAGACCTGAATTGCCAATCAGTTCAATTAACGAGGGGAAGACCGAATTGCGCCAAGTCAGTTCAATTAAACGAGGGAAGACCTGAATTGCCCAAGTCTAGTTCAATTAACGAGGGGAAGACCTGAATTGCGCCAATCTAGTTCAATTAGAGGGGAAGACCTGAATTGCGCCAAGTCTAGTTAAACGATGGGGAAGACCTGAATTGCGCCAAGTCTAGTTCAATTAAACGAGGGGGAAGACAACCGATTGCGCCAATGTCTAGTTCAATTAAACGAGGGGGAAGACCTGAATTGCGCCAAGTCTAGTTCAATTATACGAGGGGGAAGACCTGAATTGCACCAAACCTAGTCTAGTTAAACGAGGGGAAGACCTGAATTGCGCCAAGTCTAGTTCAATTAGATTAGGGGAAGACCTGAATTGCGCCAAGTCCAGTTCAATTAACGAGGGGCAGATCTGAATTGCACACAAGTCAAGTCAATTAGACGAGGGGGAAGACCGAATTGCGCCAAGTCTAGTTCAATTAAACGAGGGGGAAGACCTGAATTGCGCCAAGTCTAGTTCAATTAAGACGAGGGGGAAGACCTGAATTGCGCCAAGTCTAGTTCAATTAGATTAGGGGGAAGACCCTGAATTGCGCCAAGTCTAGTTCAATTAGATTAGGGGGAAGACCTGAATTGCGCCAAATCCAGTTCAATTAGACGAGGGGCAGATCTGAATTGCACCAAGTCAAGTCCAATTAGACGAGGGGGAAGACCCGAATTGCGCCAAGTCTAGTTCAATTAAACGAGGGGGAAGACCTGAATCGCGCCAAGTCTAGTTCAATTATACGAGGGGGAAGACCTGAATTGCACCAAACCTAGTCTAGTTAAACGAGGGGGAAGACCTGAATTGCGCCAAGTCTAGTTCAATTAGATTAGGGGGAAGACCTGAATTGCGCCAAGTCTAGTTCAATTAAACGAGGGGGAAGACCTGAATTGCGCCAAGTCTAGTTCAATTATACGAGGGGGAAGACCTGAATTGCACCAAACCTAGTCTAGTTTAAACGAGGGGGAAGACCTGAATTGCGCCAAGTCTAGTTCAATTAGATTAGGGGGAAGACCTGAATTGCGCCAAGTCTAGTTCAATTAGATTAGGGGGAAGACCTGAATTGAACCAAGTCAAGTCCAATTATACGAGGGGAAGACCCGAATTGCACCAAATCCAGTTCAATTATACGAGGGGTAAGACCTGAATTGAACCAAGTCAAGTCCAATTATACGAGGGGGAAGACCCGAATTGCACCAAATCCAGTTCAATTATACGAGGGATAAGACCTGAATTGAACCAAGTCAAGTCCAATTATACGAGGGGAAGACCCGAATTGCACCAAATCCAGTTCAATTATACGAGGGGTAAGACCTGAATTGAACCAAGTCAAGTCCAATTATACGAGGGGGAAGACCCGAATTGCACCAAATCCAGTTCAATTATACGAGGGGTAAGACCTGAATTGAACCAAGTCAAGTCCAATTATACGAGGGGGAAGACCCGAATTGCACCAAATCCAGTTCAATTATACGAGGGGTAAGACCTGAATTGAACCAAGTCCAGTTCAATTAGTCATCTAGTATGTGTCATTTAAGATTTCCTGCTAACTAGTAGGTTGGTAGTGTAGTTTAATCCTACACCCTTATCCCAATATTGACCATTGTACACTAATTCGGTATTCTATAAATTGTATTCTTGTCTTGGGGGATAACTTGTTTGACCTATATGCATTTATTTCGCTTTCATGTTGCTGCAAGGGACTATTTTTATTTATTTATGTTGGTTTTACGGTTGGCGTAATTCTGGTACGGTCTTGGTGGTTATTTTGGGTCCTCTGAACAATTCGGGTCCGGTAATTCCCTGAGCCAGGTAGATTGACACAATTTGGGAAGCACTTTTGGGTCTTTGACACAGTTCGGATCAGGTAACTCCTCGAGCCAGGTAGATTGACGTAATTCTCAACTACACTCGTTACAGAAAAGTGCTCTATTAGTGGGTAGAGCAACTTACTTAGTAAAATAATCGCGATTATACCTATTTATTTTATACTTATACATATTTTTATTTTCTGTGCACCTATACTAATAAATAAAAGTTGCTAGACGAGGATAGAATCCATTTGAGGCACCATTTTCAAAACAAACACTATTCTAGATTATATACTATCTCTCACAAATATGAAATGGATGGTTACTAGTAATTACCAAAATTGAAGGAGTTAGAGCATAATCATTATAATTCTGATAAATTTAGATGTGATAATATCACCAATATATTATATTTAATATTTAAATGTATATAAAATCATAAAATATGGCTACAAAAAATAAATAAAATATTCGTTGACACTAGCTATTCTCAAGGTCTTGAATGATTATAAAGATGACTTATAGTTCAAGAGGTAAGCGATAAATCACTGATCGCACAGTTTTTTCATAAAATTAGTATTATTTTTTATCCTGAACCTTTATTTATGATAAAGGAAACGTGTATTTATTAGGAACAAATTAGACTCACCAAGAGCTTATAACTTTGACTTGGAATTAGTATGTTTAATAGATATGTTTTTATTGTAGTTAATGAATGGAATTATTAGTCTATGGATACATTTAATATATATTGTACATATTATTTATAATTTACTGTATAAATTTATATGTTTAAAAATGTACTCCTTCATCATACTTAGTATTAGATGCTACAAAATATGGATGGGATTATAATATAAGAATTGAAAACATAAAGTTTAAAATTAAATTATAAACTATTTTAATTTTAGATTAATATGTAAATAAATCTCTATAAATATTTCACTGAGTAAACACACCAAAACAGATTAAAGGTTGCTGAGTTTAACTATTTTATATAATTATATTACGTAAATATGGAGCAGAATTGTGTATTTTTTAAAAGGAGAGAGTAAGCAATGATAACGTTTCTTAAAATAGGCAAACAAACTCGCTTATTAAATTCATAATATTAAAAATGTTAAAATACATCTAATTTTCTCAATAGTTAAATCAACCCTTGTTATGCATTAAAACACTTTAAGCCAGTTTTCCTTAGATTTTTGGATCGCGTCAGACTACCCTTTCGTGTTATACGCTTATATACTTATTATATTATTTATTTTAGAAACTAGGAATGTTTTATCAATAGGAATTGTAGCCACATTTGTGTGGAGGTAGAGGGTAAATAAATTTTGAGAAAACTACCCTCCGTATACCCGACCGAGATTCTAACCTCAATCTATAGGTCATCAATATTTTGTCTACTCCTAGAGTTGTGCCTTAAATCATGCAGCCAAAAACCGAGTCTTTTGTAGTTATGATTCTGGTTCTGAAATAATTTGTCGGAAATAAATTTCAAGCACATTAACACAAGCGTAGTAGAATCTAACAAATAGGTCATAATAATTATACCAACGTATTCATAATCACATTTAAATATACATAATCAAACATTTTAAAACCACTTTTATCTTATGATTTTATTCCAGAAAATGGTTGCATATTGACCTTATGGAAACATAATTTTTTATCAGAAGCTTATGTATAGAACAGATTCCTCCTCAAAGGTTAGGTGTATGGATTACTAGCCCCCTTCCCCGTAAAAAAATATTGTAAAGAATCCTGTAAAACAAAGATTCAAATTATCCATCATTTTTATATAAAACAAAACTTTTTACTTTTTTTAAAAATACAGTCATACCATCACTGTATAGCCCCCTCCCTCTTTTTATCCTCCCTCTTATTTTCATCTCATTCCTCTTTCCTCACACCTACCGCCCCGCCCCCTTCACCAATCCCACTTTCACTTCAACAACTTTTTTTTTCCAACGACTATATAATATACTATCGACAGTTTTATGAGGAATAAATTAAATTTTTAAAATAAAATATAGCCTATGTTACTCGCTGATAATGTAGCTTTATATTGGTGAAAGAATTTTTAAAATCGGTCCAGTAGTTTTTGAGTTTATCCATTACAAACAAAAAATCAAGAATCAAATCTTTCCTCTTTATAATATTAGTATTGATTTCTCAGAGATTAGGTCTATGGGTTATTCTCAGAGGTCAAATGTATAGTTTTTTTTCTCAAAAGTTAGGTGTATAAGCTATTTCTCAAAGGTCAAATGTATAAGTTATTTCTCAGAAGTTAGATGTATAGGTTATTTCTCAGAGATTAGGTCTATATGTTATTTCTCAGGGGGTAAGGGTATAGGTTATTTCTCAAAGGTTAGGTGTATAGGCTATTTCTCAAAGGTCAAATGTATAAGTTATTTCTCAAAAGTTAGGTGTATCGGTTATTTCTAAGAGATTAGGTCTATGGGTTATTCTTAGAAGTCAAATGTATAGGTTTTTTCTCCGAAGTTAGGTGTATAGGCTATTTTTCTAAGGTCAAATGTATAAGTTATTTCTCAGAGGTTAGGTGTATAGGTTATTTCTCAGAGATTAGGTGTATAGGTTATTTTTCAGAGGTTAAAAGTGTATAGACTATTTCTCAAAGGTCAACTGTATAGTTTATTTCTCAGAGGTTAGGTATATAGGTCTTTTCTCAGGATTTGGGGATACAAGGGACTCATCAGATATTGGGGATACAAGGGACTCATCAGATATTGGGGATACAAGGGACTCATCAGATATTGGGGATACAAGGGACTCATCAGATATTGGGGATACAAGGGACTCATCAGATATTGGGGATACAAGGGACTCATCAGATATTGGGGATACAAGGGACTCATCAGATATTGGGGATACAAGGGACTCATCAGATATTGGGGATACAAGGGACTCATCAGATATTGGGGATACAAGGGACTCATCAGATATTGGGGATACAAGGGACTCATCAGATATTGGGGATACAAGGGACTCATCAGATATTGGGGATACAAGGGACTCATCGGATATTGGGGATACAAGGGACTCATCAGATATTGGGGATACAAGGGACTCATCAGATATTGGGGATTCAAGGGACTCATCAGATATTGGGGATACAGGTTATGTCTCAAGAAATTGATGCACATCACCTTTCTAATATGCTAGTGATACATTTTATGTATTATAAGATATGAATATATCCCATTTATCAGAGGATTGGGATAGATCTTCTTTCTCATAGGATGGGCATACAATCTCTATCTCATAGATTGGGGATACAATCTCTTTCTCAGAAGATGGGCATACATCTCTTTCTCATGGATAGGGGATACCATCTCTTTCTCACAGGATGGGCATATATCCTCTTTCTAATAGATTGGGGATACAATCTCTTTCTCAGAGGATGGGGATACATCTTATTTCTCACAGGATGGGCATATATCCTCTTTCTAATAGATTGGGGATACAATCTCTTTCTCATTGGTTGGGCATACATCTTCTTTCTCATACGATGGGGATACATCTCTTTCTCATGGATAGGGGATACCATCTCTTTCTCACAGGATGGGCATATATCCTCTTTCTAATAGATTGGGGATACAATCTCTTTCTCAGAGGATGGGGATACATCTTATTTCTCATAGGATGGACATATATCCTCTTTCTAATAGATTGGGGATACAATCTCTTTCTCAGAGGATGGGCATATATCCTCTTTCTAATAGATTGGGGATACAATCTCTTTCTCAGAGGATGGGCATATATCCTCTTTCTAATAGATAGGGGATACCATCTCTTTCTCATGGATAGGGGATACCATCTCTTTCTCACAGGATGGGCATATATCCTCTTTCTAATAGATTGGGGATACAATCTCTTTCTCAGAGGATGGGGATACATCTTATTTCTCACAGGATGGGCATATATCCTCTTTCTAATAGATTGGGGATACAATCTCTTTCTCAGAGGATGGGGATGCATCTTCTTTATCATAAAATGGGCATACATCCTATTTCTCATAAGATGGGCACACATCTCTTTCTTATAGAATGGGCATACATCTTCTTTCTCATTGGATGGGGATACATTTCTTTCTCATGGATAGGGGATACCATCTCTTTCTCATAGGATGGGCACATATCCTCTTTCTAATAGATTGAGGATACAATCTCTTTCTCATAGATTGAGGTTACAATCTCTTTCTCATAGATTGGGGATACTATTTCTTTCTCAGAGGCTAACTACAGTGCCTTGTTTTTTCCTTGCAGGGGGTGAGGGGGATCGGGTAAATAGGGAAAGGGATCTAGATGGGATGAGGGACTTATTAGGTAAATTTGAATTGAATTCCCTTCGCCAGTCTTAAATCCGGTACGTGATACGTTAGAAGAATTCACTATGACCTCGAGCTTTATTTGTTGCTCAAGTTAACTTAATTTACTTTGAGATGCACGGAACGGAGGGAGAGTCTCGTAACAAGAGAAATACATCAACTGCTTTTTGTGAATTTACGTTCAAACAAGAACAATCTTTTAGTAAGTTCCTAGGAGGGAGTAAAAATTAAAATTTACAGCTCTTTATTTAGAATGTTTAAAGCATTGAGACGCTTTGCAGACATTTAAAAAAAGACTAATACTTTTATTTAGTTACAAAAGATGGTTCATGATAAAGTGCTGGTAAAAGGTATCATGTCTACATATTGATTGTTTGATAGATGGTTTAACTACCCAGCTGGGTTTGACGGTTTTTTCTTAAGTGAATAAAAGTCGTAGCACAACTTCCTTCGGAGGGGAAGTAGGGCCTTCAGTCCCATGTCCATTGTGATATGAAATAAAAAAACCATAGAGGGTATTTGAAAATACTTTTCCAGGCAAAATTGGTAGGCCTTTCGTTCTCAATCATAGAAAATGTTGTGTTCTGCAGAAAAAGCACTTTAAATACCTCAATAAAAAATAACAATAAGAAAAATATTATTTTGAGCTTTAGTGGAAGGAGTAAAAGTGTTTTACTAACCAGTGTTTCAAAAATATGAGAACCACAGTGGTTTCGGAATTTGTTAAATATGATTTTTTAAGTGGTAGAGCTGTGTTTAATAAGTGGCGTGATTTCCAAGAGTAACTTAGCTTGTATGTATTATTAGTTTATAATCTAGTGTGTTTTGAAAATTCACGTTAAACATATCTCATTAAACGATCAATGGATCATTTTTATCAGGAACATTACTCTGAAGTATAGATTAAAATAATAATAATAATAATATATTAAGCACCACGTCTTACTACCCGTTCGGGTTATACGCTTTAAGTACTAATTATGCTATTGGATTAGGAATTGGAAAGGTTGAATTAGAGGAAGTGAACCCGCATTTGCGTAGATGGAGAGTGGAAAACCATTTAGGAAAAACCACCCCCAGCTCACCCAACCGAGATTCGAACCTCGATCTCCCTGTCCTCAACAGTCGAGCTCAACACGACAAGCGCGTTAACCAACTACGCCACCGAGGCGGGTGAGTATAGATTAAACAACTCTTAAGAGTTCAAATAGTAGGTTTTACTTTTAGTTATTTCTTTTGATAGGTACAGTACAATGCATAAAAACATAATCAATCAATTTGTATGAATTTAAATAAAATATTTCATCCAAAAATCCTCCTAATAAATTCCATTGGGGTCGTATATTAAAATATTATCTTAATTTATGATTTTAAATTATTTGGAAAATAAATAACTTATCTTTAAAACAATAAAGTAACTGTCAGTACCGGAAAATATTAAACTAATAATTATTAAATGTTTATTGAATGTATTCAAGAAAATGTCAGGCTTTCATATATCATTTTCTGGTATTACCATTTTAAGTTAACTCGCATCGGTGATCATATGATCTAAGTCATTACTTTCACAATCGATTGTATTGAAGTCTAAGGGAAGATTATGGTTTTGAGGTTTGATTAGATTAATGAGGGTGATTTTGACTAAATGGTTTCCAATCTACGGCAAAGAAAATGTGGTTACACTTTCTTTAAATTCAACATTATTGATCCCTAGCATATTAGCATAATTAGTTCAAGAGCTTATAAACTAAACAGGTATGAAAAGTATAAATGTATTTAAATAAGTCATAGCTGTTATTGCAGACCTATTAAACATCAACCCATCGCAGCGTAATTATTTACTAAGGGAGCCACCTGGGTAAGCGATAAATTGCTGCGTAGACGTTCAGCTATAACGCAATATTTAATTATACGGTCAGTTATTTCAAAATATGGTTCATGCCAAAATGAATTCAAAAGATTCAGACAGGGTTCTCTATCTTTAACAACCCTATAATTTATTTTTATTATAAGAAACAAATGTGTGAAAATAAATGTGATATTGGCTCATTTTCACCGACTTTCAATCATATTTGTCGAGCTATGAGATACCCTTGATGGAAAATGGTTCTAGATTTACCTTCATCTAACAGATAGGGTAGCTTTTTGATAGGCTCACATATATTTTTTTAAAGATATTTAAGAACTAGCATTGAGCTTTTCTCTTGACCTTTAAATAAGAAGATTCGTAGTTTATTTCAACCTCTTTATTATTCACATGACAAAGAATAGATGTAGGTAAAGGTTGAAAGGGAGTATACGCTTGGACAGAATAGAAAAGTAATTCCAGCCAATGACACAGACCATTGTATTTTAACCAAGATGGACGATTTAGTTCTAAAATTAACAATTACTAAACTAAGTATATTAACAAGCCTAAATATATGTTTAATGATTTTAATTTACATAGCTATACATTCATGTTTGTATATGCATGAATGTGTTGTACATGTGATTGTATGAATTCAATAATGAATATTGTATTTTAATGTAGTATCTATATTTATGTATATAAGCTCAGTCTATTCTGAAAAAGAGCATTACAGTCAAACTAGAATAATTCGAAATTATAATTCAAATTCATGTTTAATTCGGAAATTTCCCTTGGTACCTTGAACCTCCTATTAAAACGATGCTTAAGTCACATGTAATTAGAAATTATTTTGTTTAGTTCGAAGTAAAATTACCTCAAACATGATTAAAAAAACAACTGAAATCTCAACGTAGGCAACACGTTTAATATTCGACTGTTGCTGCGCAGGTGAAGGCTCTCTGCGTGCAGGGGCACTAAGATTTACAAACAAAACCAAACAATCGTATTATTTGTTGACAACGGCACGACGCACAACACCAATACTATAATGGTAAACGCTTTGCCCCCCTATCCCCACTTTTTCCCTAAATATGACGTCAGTAGTTTAACCTATAGATCAAGGTATATTATAACTTTCAAGCATTTCTACCAACGCCTTGTTGTCCAGAACATTTTCTCGGGTGCTTACATTGGTAAGAATGGCAGGGTTAAAATCGACACTCTCCAAGCTGCCCGAATGTATAACAGTGCGTGGTACCAAGGGACACAAAACACTATCGCCAACTGCTCCGAAAAGGAGGTTTTTCCATAATTATGATGAAGAGCAACACGAATCTGTTGAAGAGATTGTACCCGCTGTGGACAACTGGGAAGATGTTGGATATGACGCAGGTGTTCCTTATGAGGATTTTGTGAACTTGGACGATAACTTGACAATTTGCGGTGAATTGACAGATGCAGAAATTTTGGCAGATGTTATCAACAATATAAATGAGAGCGCATCTTCAAATGGAGAAGGGGAACAGACAGAACTTCCAGAAAAGATGATCCCAACATCTACACATGCCATTGACCACATCGAAGAGTTGAGATGGTTTATTGAGAATCAACATAATGTAAGCCCCTCTATTCTCCAGGCGCTGAATAAACTAGAAGAGTTTACTACAACACAAAGTATTAACACCAAAACACAATCAAAAATATCTTATACACCACGGTATTTTACTCCACTGAATTGATGTTTGAAGTTATTTTTCTAAGGCCAAATAAAAACTTACCTAATCCGAGATTTTTGTATAGTTTGAATTTTTTTAGTGTTCCATTCAACTTCAAATTATCCAGGTTTGGCTGTATTATCTTGATTAATTACATTATGGCCCTAGTTTTAAGCTCAGCCATATTGAAAACATTTAAATAACGATGATACATTTCAAGTTAAAGGGATTATACAGAGTGTTATTTCAATAATATTGTATAATAATTATGCATCGAAGAGGAAAAATAAATACATACAAAGTAAAATTAAAGTCTTCAAATAATAAAGAACGTTGAAATCAAGATTCATTCTATCCATCCTAAATAACAGCTGGTTTTCCCTCTCTATCGCTTATAGAACCTTACATATTTTATACCCAAATTATTTATAAGTTCATTTTTATTTGTAGTGATAAATGTGTTCACATTCACAAGCTTAAAAGTAAAGGGATATTTATCTAATAGAAAATACAATACAACCTTTGCCTAGCAACATTTTTTAAATTAAATTGAGTTTATTAGATTTGTGTATGTTAGGTGTAATATAATAATATGAAAAGCAAATATTTTTAAAAGGAAAAGAATGGCGCACATATTGGTTTTATTTTTATTGACACACACTAATTGTAAAATAAAAATGTTTACGTTTCGTCGATCGCTCTTTCTACCACAATAGCACCACATAAACGGTTTCCTTGTCTATTACATTTAAGTTAACTCTTTTAAGGAGTCCACCTACCTGAGTGCCGGAGCTCTGCTTCAGACATTTTACAGACCCATTTTATCACAAAATTGTTTTTTTTTATAAAAACTGGTTTCACTACAGATTGAGGTTTAAAAGTATCAGAATGTCCATTATAGTTTTCTAAAAATGTATATATTAATTTTAATAGTTTTAAGATATATCCTAAAAAGTTTGGTTAGTTAATTTTCAGAGACGCTTCACATGGAATGTCACAGTTATGATATCAAATTACATGATTAGAAATAATGATCTATCATACCTTAAACAAATAAATTATTTTTAAATTAAGTCACAACCAAATATATATAGATAGTAAACAAAAAGTATTAAACTATACAGTATTTTTTAGAGTAATTAATCAGTCGGTTCAGAAAGTATACCGTCTGATTATATCAGCACACGACTCATAAACTGACTTAAATTTATAAAATACATAAAATTCATCATCAATCCCTTAATTCATTACTGTGAATATGGAAACCCACAATTCACAAACGAAATTTTTTTGGTTGTGCCAGGAGTTAAACCTGGAACTCTTTACTCAGTTGGCAGACACATTGCCGACTGAGTTACAGGTGTCAGTCGTAATGATATATTGTTTAATGGTTTTGGATGCTTGAGAACTGTCATTTCCATCAAAAATACCTACAGCAAGTTGAAAATATTCTCGTTGTAATAGGCGGAACCTACCTATCTCCCTTATATACACAAAATACACTAAACAAGAAAGATAGAACTAACAGCCTAGAAAATGGTAGTGTCATTATAACGATATTTTAATCTTAGCAAAGTTTAAACGCAAGTTTAATTAATTAAAGTGATTCGTTGAACAAGAGTGCTCGCTCCTATGTATCTTTGGCTCCTTCCCCTCTTCTGAAATACACTAGAACATGTGACAGTAAAGAGAATGTATCACGTCTTTAAAGGTCTTCGCACCACCATCTTCCATTCATACCCTTTCCTCTATGCACGCTTCTCGCAAACCCCTCTCCTCTTTTGGATTATCCTGGAGTCAGATCACGCGAGCCGATGTCGTGGAGGACTCCAAAGCACTCTTCCTCATTAAGGAGGGGAAGAGGGAACAGATAAGGAGGAATGAGGGGAAGCGGCTATAAGTTGAAACCCAGAGGCGAGGGTGTAAAAGCAACGCTAGCTAGTTATCCCCTCGCTTTCTTGGCTACACACACCCGCCCGTTTCTTTTTCTTGAAGTAAGACCCAAGGTCCTTTACGTGCAAACCACAGGACAGTGTATAGGATGAGCTCACACAAGGCGTTGGAAAATTTCAGGAACGACCCTCCCCACAGACCCACCTCTGAAACCTCTACTGGTAGCGTCTCATTATGAAACAAGATTAAATTATCCACTTAGCTTAGGTTTCATCAGGAAGATGCCATGCTGTACAACCCATTTTTCCTTTAAAATATTTTAAAAGTGTGTATGTTTGTGTTTAATTAATATTAAAGTTATCTTAGTTTCGTGTTTCGTGAAGGAAAAATGTTTCCTGGCACGTAAGCAATTTAATTATTTTAGAACAAATAAGGTTTAGTCACTGTTTTCTAACACGTTTCAAGCTAATAAGACCGATCGTCTATAATAAGATATATATATATATAATATCTATATATATATATAAATTGAGTAGTTATAATGGTTGCCTATTAATTTTTAACTTTACTATTCAACTATTAGTCTTGGTCATTATCTCATTTATTTATTTTTGCTCTCTATATTAAGTTAATACTGTACGTTACTTAAATTTAACTCTGATAAAACTCAAGCCATTCTTACAGGAACAAGCAGACTACTACTGAATGTGGACCGCTCCCTGCTAACTTATATACGATTAGGAGTAACTACAGTACAACTGACAACCATTACTGAAAACCTTGGTTTGATTATTGATGAACATCTTAATTGGACAGATCAGTTAATTTCGATTTGCAAGAAAATGTATGCCTGCTTACATTCACTGAGAAGGTTGAAGAATATTCTCCCAGAAAATGTACGACTTATCCAGAGCTTAATAATGCCACACTTTGACTACTGTGACGTAGTATACAATGGTTTAAGAGACGATCTAGCAGAACAACTACAACGACTACAAACACACACGTGTTCGATACATATTTAACTAAAAACGGCATGACTTTATTTCTAAGTATTTTAACAAATTAGGTTGGCTAAGAATAAATCAAAGGCGAAGGCTACATTTATTAGTATTGCTTCATAAAATAGTATCAACATCTCAGCCTCAATACCTATCCTTGTGGTCCCTATTTCTGAAAGATAAACACAGTCGAGCTACTAAATCAGAATCCACTTTACAGATGTCTATTCCCATACATAGATCTCAAACACAAGAACGTTCTTTACTGTCCTGGCATCACAGGCTTGGAACAAACTAGATAACTCTACTCGTCATCTAACATCTCTAGACTTCCCTTCAAGTGTGCGGTTAAGCAATTTATCTGGTCTAATAAGCCAAACTGAGTTCTTGAAACGATTTGAGCTTTAAATGAGTGGATTAAAAAGCGTACGAATGTTTTTCTACTTATTTGAATATTCTTTTATTAAATTGTCTTTCAATAAATGTAATAATGTATGTTGTAATCAACACCGGCAAAGTGGAAGAGAAGGCTAACGCCTTGACTTCACCGGGTAAATAAAGTTTATTATTATTATTATTATTATTATTATTATTATTACGTTTTATTCATGTAAGAATTACAATTTTGAAACAAAGATTACACACTTTTTTATCAGTAAATATTTTTTGTATGTTTAACTAAAAGTTTATTACATATTTAATATAAATAATATTAATTAAGAAGCTAATCTAGAAAAAAAAGTCGAAACTAGTATGTAGAGAAAGAGAGGGTTATTGAAAATCAGGTTTAAAAAAAACCCGTTTTCAAAAGTCAGCAATTTGGCATCAAACTCGTTGTCAGCCTCAATCTCTTGCCCAACGTTTTATTCTGCTCAGCAAATAGTGTGAGTTCAATATATTTGCTAATCTTAGCAATTTATTGTGAGTCTTTATTTCCTTTAATTTATTGTTTTTGTTTGCTCAATGTTGATTATCTGAAGTGTGAGCTTATTATATAACGACTGTCCTGAGTTGAGGTTTAGTTGAACTTCAGTTTCTTGTTCACCACTTGATGACTGACTGTGGTTTGTGTTTATTACATAATAAATTCCCTGTGTTTAGGTGTAGTTGAAGCACAGTTTCTTGTTTGCCACTTGTTGACTGACTGACTGAGGTTTGTGTTTATCACATAATAACTATCCTGTTTCGAGATGTAGTTGAAGTACAGTTTCTTGATCGCCACTTGTTGCTTGACTGATGCCTGTGGTTATTACATAACAAATTCCCTGTGTTTAGGTATAGTTGAAGTACAGTTTCTTGATCACCACTTGTTGCTTGATTGATGCCTGTGGTTATTACATAACAAATTCCCTGTGTTTAGGTGTAGTTGAAGTTCAGTTTCTTGTTTGCCACTTGATATCTGACTACAGTGTGTGTTTGTTACAAAAGTAACTACCAATTATTAAATTTCTTTCGATATGCACTGGTATTGTGTACTAAGCTGTTTTTACCAGCTCTGCTATTTCACTGCCCTTCACTTTGCATACATTCTCTATCAGTATAACGTTGTACATTGTTCAGGTTAAATTACGAAGGAGGTCTTAAGGTTGATTTTAGTTTCTGGTTCAAATATCGGTCTACCAGCCGATTGAGGCAAGGGAGGGTCAAAAATATATTAAAAATAGGACTCCTTTGAAACGAGCTTGTATGGTTCAATTTCAATAACTTACTTACAAGAGAACATTTATAAACCCCTGTACTTTTTCTTGAACGCTAACATTTATTAATGTACTGTTTTGTAATTTATTTTTGTGTGATCTTTGGTATACACTTATAAATTATTTAACTTTTTGTGTTATGATTGGGTCAAACCTTTATTCAAAAATGTTTGAACTATTTCGATAAAGCTTCATTGCTACCAGCATATCATGCTTGAGCGTACTTAATAATTTGTAAATTGTGATACAATTTGAATGGATAAATTAATTAAAACCCTATTTGAAGTTGAACATTACATTTCGTAAATGATAGACAACTTTGAAAAAGTGCTTCAACAAAAAAATATTCTAGCTAAAAACAATTTGTTACAACGTTAAACATAAATATATTTTAAACAATGTTTAGTCTCATATTGTTTGATTCTGTTAATTTTAGCAAACATTGTATCTCAAATGAGGTCAAATAGTTAAATAATGATTTTTATTAACTAGTATTAGCCATGTAGCTTAGTGGTTAGTGCACCTGGCTACGAGCTTAGGAGTCACTGGTTCGTTTCCCAGCTTGTATCTTGGGTATTTTTCTCTAAAGTGGAGTTATCCTAGCGATCACCAGTGTTTGGTTAGTTAGGATTAAATTAGGTTTTAGTTTTTCCACTGGTTCCAAACCTTCATACTCTCTATAACCCTCATCTCAACTGGACATGGAAAGAACCTCCACGGAAAGAATGTACGATAAGTAATTTCGGGCTTTATCTGGGCAACTGTACATTAGTACTGGATAATCCTTCCACTATTGGGCTATAAGATATGTAACCCAGATGCGCATTATTATTATTATTATATTATTATTATTATTATTATTATTATTACTAACCAGTAACACCTTGTCCATCGACTACAATACCAATGTAACATGTACAAAGAATATGTTTCTGTTCTCAACTTAAAATAATGATTACGTGTATCATTAATTTAATACTGAGAAAACTATTTACTACCAACTAAACAAAGATATTAAACACGCTCATTTTTTAAAATCCTTTTTATATAAACATTTAACGCTAACGAGCAAAATTTAATTACTTTTAATAAAGGTTTTTGTGTGAAAAATATTAAAAGTATCAAATATTTTTCAATTCAAGTGGCTCCTCATTTGTTCTCACGAGGTTGAGTTTAACTCATTCAATAAATTTTATAAAATTAAGGCTACCGCCCTAAAACAGATTTTCAAAATAAAGTTTTGTGTTTTACTTTTTCAAACGACAGGAAAATCACTGTTCAAGCTAAGACAACCTATGTTTATATTTCCCATGAGCTCGTACTTAAACATCGCTTAAGACCTGATCTGATTCCAGACTAACCACAAGTTTCTATAACACCGTAACTGTTTTTCTAACAGTGTCCATGATATTTGGTACTGAACGGTAATATTTGACTTTAAATGAATCCTATACTAATTTATGGATTAAATCATCGAAGAGAATATAAACTATAACCGTTAAGCCTTTGATTCCTTCTATGTTATATGTATTCTATTTGCGCAATTTCAATGTACTAACGGAAATATAAATCCGACTCTCTAGTCTCTGGGGGCTATGGTATCAATTATAATAGATTTCCACATATCTGTCAATCTATCAGGAATAACTAATGTATCTCAGGACTTTACAAGATCTCCAACGTCCGCGTAGAAGAACAAATGAATTCCTACATAGAAACATCGTTCATCTAAAATGAAAATTGTTCATGAAACATGTAGAAGAAGACAAGAATTGCGGACGTCATACCTGGAAGGGGCAATTAAATTAAGACGGCAATACGTCTCCCCACTTCTATTGGTCGCAGAATCATCAATTTGGTACAACTGGTCATCCCGTTGGTGGTTTTACCAGCGATGGGAGGATGTTCGAAATCACCAACTCATTTAAACTCTCTTTGTGTAGATGAAACTGCTTTGTATTTATGATATATACGTCGAGAAAAGGGAAATAAAGATGGTAGCCTACAAATGTTAGCTTAACAATGTACATACTTCTTTCTTCATAGACTCTGATTTAAATTATGGGTGAACATTGACCCTGAGCACAAGATGAATCCTGGTTGCTCAGTGGTAGAGCATGGTCATTGTAAGTTCATGGTTTATGGTTTTATTGGCATGTCAGAATGTAATTTTTAAATTTACGAATATGATACTCGATGCGGCTATATCCATAACCGAAAGATAATTTCGATGTCTAGCTTAGATAGTCATGTACAGTACATTTAAATTTTACAAGTTTTTTTTCTTCGTTGAGTTTGGGATTAAGAAAGTTGAATTTTTGAGGAAGTATTCTCTTTTTAGATGAGCTGAGAGTAGAAAAATATTAAGTAAATCCTCCCTCAGTACATCAGACAGAGACTCCAACCCCGATATTCCCGTCTTTGATAGCCTACTATATTGTGAAAGTGAAGACTTAGTCTTGTGGTTCTCAACCTTTTTAATGACAAGCACCCTTTTCACCACATGTCAGAATGTCACTTCCCCCTCCAAGATGCCTAATTCAAAAGTTGCGTTCTGAATAATATATATATTATTGAAAAAAATGTTTATTTTCTATATTGCTACATAAATACAAATTACTTTGATTATTTTTACTGTGGAGCTTAATCACAACTTGTGAATGTGTGGAATGCCAGGTCTCCACCGTGGTTCGGATTCCACGTTAAACTGTAGGTCCTCCATTTCATCACACAATCACATTACCACTACACTTTAACGTAAGTGCATATAACCCAAACAGGTAGTAAGACGTGGTGTTATAATAAAATAATAATAATAATAATAATAATACTGTGGAGATTTATAGTTAAATTAAAATTACCTCTCAGCAAGTCCAATGCATCAAACTAAACAAATTGTTTATGAAAAGTCTGAAATATTGTAGTTTGAAGGATTTTTTTTAAACAGTTTTATTCTATGATCTTATTCCCCCAAAAAATCCTAAAATTCCCCCGAGTTGAGAACCCCTGTTTTAGACTATGAGACCACTTAGATAGGCAAAAGATATTAATTAAGGTGTACTACTGATACTGATAATTTATATTATATTATGTTATTCAATAATTTTTTTGAAAATCAAATAATAATATTTTAAAATTATGGGGGAATGAAATATGGGCCATAAGTAAAAACGAGCTCAATCATCATTTAGCTAGAAACGCTCAGGGAATAAAAGATGATTATAAACGTTGTGTGTTGCAGTCGGGTCAGATGCGAGTATACACACTAATCGTACTGACAATATTTGGGTACGAGGAAGACGAGAGGGGCTTAAAACTCTACTGCCCTAATCGCACTAAGCGTGTGTTAAAACTAAAATTATATATACTACTTACATTAAGGCCACACGGCTGACTCACTCACTGACTTTAATGTTTACCCACTTCCAGATGAGCTAGAAACTTGAATTTTGGCACACTTATAGCTTCTAGCCTATAACCAACGGGAAAATTAAAAAAACTTAAACATTTTAATTAATAGTCCCAGAAAAAAATTCAAAATCACGTAGCAACTTTAAAGTCAGTGCGAAATTTTCTTTGGAGGTCTCTTGTAGCTAAACGGTAAGACCTATCAAAAAACGACTCTGGAATTACATAGTTTACATCCACTTGTAAAGAAAACGCATTGTCATTTTGGGGGCGTAGCCCCAGCGAGAAAATCGAGTTACTCTTATAAAACGTTGCGCCTAATACATGGCAAGCAGGAATTCCGCTCACCAAACTCATATTTTGGAAAAGTACACAGTCATGAACACTGAAGTCATACCTGAGATATTTATCTTAAAGAGCCAATATTCTACCCCTAAAATATACAGTTTCGTCTAGTGACCAGGGTCATTAATCACTCCTGATTTAAGATGGAGGGTATTGGTATATTTCTAGTATCTATTTAATAGCTCGAGATTTCACAAGTACACTACATCAGAGACTCCTCCTTAAAACATGAAAAATGTATGAGAGAAAACACAAGATTAACCTCGATTGTCCAATGGTAGATCATTGGCTCACTAAACTCAATGGTCCCGTGTTCTATACTCGTGTCTAAGTGCATTTTGTTTACACATATTTAAATGAGTTATTATTGTGTTGAAAGATCACTTTCAATGTAATATTTCTAGCACCATGTCCTATTTGTCCAAGCTATACGCGTATGTAATAAGAACGCTAATGAGTGTAGGAGAATGAAGTTTGAATTTAGAGGAAGTGTACACACATTCGTTTTCAGAAAGTGTGGAAATCCATTTAGTAAAACCCAACTTAAGTACAACAGACCTGGATTTGAACCCCAATCACCTCTTTATGGCATTCCTAGTTTATTGTGAGAGTGATGCTTTAGAGCAGTGGTATTCAACCCGGGGCACACGTACCCACAGAGGTACGAGAGGACATATTAAGGAGTACGTAAAATTATATTTAAATAAAACGTTTTATAAGAAAATGTATATATATATATATATAATATATATATATATATATATAATAATATGATAAAATACATACATACTATATTACGTTTATATATTGTTTTATAAATATATATTTATGTTTTGTTTAAAACTTATTATTAATATATTTAGCATGTAATTATTTAATCAATTTAGTTTATTTTAATTGTAGAAAACAGAACACGTTAAAAAAAAATTGTATCAAAAACTTTGAGGTTACAAGGTTGAACGAAAATAATATAATATAGGTGTGCATCAACAAACATCATTGAATACGACTGCCTCAGACCGCTTGATTGCAAAAAGTGGGTTTCAATACTGTTGGTTAAAGCCTATTGAAATTACGCGCCCCTCAAACACACCAAAAATTTATTTTACTGGATAGTGTCATATATAATCCCTTCCCTTTCCAAGAGAGCAGTGTGGAAAAAAAAAACCTTAAAAAAACCAAATGTCGTGATTCAGATTATCTGCTGTCCACTCAATGCTTAGCCAACTCTTAATAAATTTTTATTTTTCAGTTTGTTAAACACTAATGAACTAGGTCATTTATCAGTTAAGTTTTTCGGGTGGTATTATTACAAGGTTCACGCGATTTTAAAATACTATTTTCTCACACAAGTGCAGTGTTCTAACCTCCTCACCCCCTTTCATCCCACCCAACACTCATGCACAAAAAAAAAATCACCCCTATGTATCGCGACTGGGTTAAACTAACATTAAAATGCGTTCCGTGTACAATTTACATTACTGTAAGGGTGAGACTGGGGGTAGTTCGGGGGGGGGGTGGAGTAGGCCACGGTTTATGTATTCAATTTGCACTTTAATAACGAGACAACATAATGGAAAACAACGGTGAAGTGATACGCGATTACATTGTTAATAATTTACACCCTCCCATCTAAATCCACCCCTTCACCCTCTTGACGTTGACTGAACATTATGGGTACGCCGGCAACGCAGTAGGTTTTTCGGTTGCGAGGAAGAGGGGGAAAAAAAAGAAAATAGAAAGTGAAATATTACGTGCGAGGAATGGTCATAACGAGTATTTATCACGCTCACTTAAAATCTCATAGAAGAGAACACAAGTGCATGCATCTCACATATTATGTTCTAGAAATGTTGACAGTATGATACAAAGGGTGTATCATTTATACATTTTTGCTCTATTCTAAGATAATTAAAGTGCACTTAAGAAATGTATGGTCAAATAAACAACGGAATAAATCAAGTCAAAATATAATAGTAGAAATATCATGAAATATTTAAGCCATTGGACAGTAACAGTGAACCGGCAAATGACATAAATTTGGTTTGTGAAATGGAAATCAAAGGTAAATACTATGTTAAAAAATAACGTAGTAAAATATTTTGATTCTATATCACACCGCTGGTTAGTAAGATAATTCTGCCATATATTATCTTTTAGAACCGGAAGATTTAATTTGAAAAAATGTACAAAAATATATTTTTGTATTATATATCAGCGGTTTATTGCTCTCAACCTATAATATACACTCATTTTTCTTGGAAGAAAAGTAGAGAAGATTCAAATATATTTATTTACGGCCAACAATGATAACATTTCACTTCATTCTTTGTATTATTTTATAGATATTGATAATATATATCTAAAGTAACAGGTGCAGATCACATAATTTGATGTACGGATATATTAAAATTGTTTAAGTAACTTTAGTAACTAACCTCTACTGTCTTCCTACCAAAATTCACTATGGTTTTAAAGTTTATGCAGTAAAAACCAAAATGAGATCTTATTCTACAGACATAAAAACACAATGCGATAGGAAACTGCTTCAAATGAAATTTAACTCGGGACAGTTGTATATAATACACACAGTTATTCACACACGGGAAGCAGGAAACTATGATTTAGACACAACTTGACAATTAACTGTTACTCTAGCAGTAGACTAGACGGCCGATGAAGGGGAGATCGGGGTTCGAATCTCAGTCGGTGTACTGAGAGTGGTTTTCATAAAATGGTTTTCCACTTTCCCTCCACGCAGATTCAGGTATATTCCCTCTAAATATAGCCCTTATCACCCATAAAACCGTTAGCGTATAAGTACATAAGCGTATAACCCAAACGGGTAGTGAGACGCGGTGCTAAATAAGATTACAATTTTGGCTCATGTCGTTAGTCTATTACGCCGAGTCATAGAGATTTAAACTCTTAATTGAGGACCCTTGTTCGGTTCACGTTTGTAACGATAGTATTATTTTTCTGCTATGGAATGAGACGCAGTACAAATCATTAGGAGTTTACTAAGCTATGTTCTCAGGTGATAATCTCTTTCCTCGTTCTTAGAGTTTGACAAAAATAAATATAAAAGCTTTGGTAATACTTTAAATATCATAGAATTAGAACCACTTTGTTTTTTGAAACATTTTTAAAGTAAAAATAAAGTGGGGGGTGATCTGTGAAGAATGAACGACACATATAAAAAATGGTAGAACCACATGGATACTCTGATAGAAAGATTGAGAAAGTGTTAGCCTTTAACTCTTTCTTCAAACTACATTTAGCTTTTTATTCTCTACTTCCTTTCTGTTTTTCCTGTTTCTCTGTTTCCTTTTTTTTCCCACCCCTCATCCACTCTCTTCGCTTCTTACTATTCAATTGGGACCTCAAAGCTCAAGAGAACTATTCAAGTACTTCTGTATTTCATTCCTCCAGATTTTCTTCCTTTCCCCTCACCTCCTCTAACACTTTTCTTTAACTTCTCTCATCCCATTTTTTTGGCAACCATTTCACTGGCTCTTCACATCACTTCTTATCCCCTTTAACCCCTCCAACCCCACTACCTCCCCAAATTCAACTGTTCCCCTCTTTTTCAATCCTGCTTCATAGCACTCACGAAGACTTCCCGCCTAAAAGTAACCATTAATTTAATCTCATAATTGAATGTGTCAGAGCAGTTTATGAAGGCAATGCATTACTAGAGACTCCCACTACTCCCAACCCCTATTTCTCACCCTCCTACCCAAATTGGGGTTGGCTATAGAAGTCGCGGTAGTGGAACGACATCCGAATTTGGTCGTAGCTGAGTATTTTTTTTAGTTTTTTTGCAACCCTTCCATTGTTATTTTACAAACTTACCTCTATTCTTCTTTCTCATTTTCATCCCCTTTCCCCTCCAACTTCAACTTACCATTGACGTTCCCCAGAAGTTTTGTAAGACAATAATTTTATAGGGATATTGCATCAAAGGAGTTGATTTGTAACGCTCTAAGTTACAGTTCTTCAGTATAAAAACATACCCTACTTGTTTTATAGTAGAGGTATTTCAAGAAAAATATCAATTTAAATAGATATATTTTTAAATTATCCTAAAGTGTTAGTTCTATTATGTCCCGGTGGCTGTGAAATTGAAACAGGCATATTTTCACTCGTTTGATTTAAATGACAATTTATCATCAAGAGTTTTTATTTTGTATTATTAAGTAGATAACTCACAGGGATAGCTTTTTATTAAAATATAAGTGAATGTGGATTTTATCTTCATCCTTTAAGTTTATTTCTCACATAGTCTTACTACCCGTGAATGTTGTACTCATATGTAATACTTATGCCAATTTTGTAGGGTTGAGAACGGTGCAGTTTTAAAAGAAGTGGAAACCAATCTGCGTGAAGGTATAATACCAAATGATTTATAAAAATACATTACCAGTACACTCCAGCCGGGATTCCAACAATTAACACTCAGCTATTGGCAAACCAAAATTGCTTGACAATTAGACCACCTTTCCACTGGCATTGATATTGTGACACGAACCAAGAACCCCCGTTGACGACTTGGCAACTCGAAATCTTAAATTCCCTTTTAGATTTAACAACTAAGGGAATGGCAGACTGGACGAGCGATTAAAATATAAAATAGAATACACTAGATAGCTGTTGCCCGCGGCTTTGCTCGCGTGGAAGTTGATTATATACAAATACGAAAATATACATGTGTATTTACAGATTAATTTAAAATATTACGTTACGTTGATGACCATAACTTGACCTCAGATCAAAAATAATGCAAGTCCGCTAGAAACTTTCACCCCCTTTTTCATCCCTTATTAAATAAAATTTCCAAAATTCCTGAAAGACATATTTATTTGTTTTACGTCAATAACCGAAATACAAAATTTTGTTTATGTAACTTTCAAAATGACGGACTTTCATACATATTATCATACATATTATCATCCCCTATTTTGACCCCTTTGGGTGGAATTTTCTAAAATCCTTTCTTAGTGGGTGCCTACATAACAAAACGAATATACAGTCCGAATTTCATGCTTGTAGCCTTGATAGTTTGCGCTCGGCGATGATGAATCAGTCAATCAGTCCGATACAAACTTTCACTCCCTTTTTCATCCCTTATTAAATAAAATTTCCAAAATTCCTGAAACACGTATTTATTTGTTTTACGTCAACAACCGAAATACAAAATTTTATTTATGTAACTTTCAAAATGACGGACTTTAAATACATATTATCATCCCCTATTTTGACCCCTTTGGGGTGGAATTTTCTAAATCCTTTCTTAGTGGGTGCCTACATAACAAAATGAATATACAGTCCGAATTTCATGCTTGTAGCCTTGATAGTTTGCGCTCGGCGATGATGAATCAGTCAGTCAGTCAGTCAGTCAGTCAATCAATCAGGACATGTTATTTTATAAGTATAGATTGGTTGTATTGAGAGGTGGCCAGACTAGAGCGACCGAGCAAGCGCGCGCGCTTGAAAGATAGAACTGGTTCTATTTTTCAAGCGCACGCGCTCGACCCAATACATTCTAAGTTACAGGCGCTAAGCAATATTATTGTACGTTGGTTCATTGAGTGCTGGGAAAACTGCTCATTTTGACATTTTTATTGCTATCGATAAGTTTGGCACACTTGTTACTAACAGCCTAATTTAATTGGTAAGATCATAAACCATACCTATACATATGTGTAAAACTGGTATGTTAAAATATTTCAATATTATAATCAATGTAGGCCTTTACAAACAAGAATCACCATTAGCATGGAGAGAGAATGAGAAAACCACAACAATAAATCACTTTTCAAAAACCACCCTCAGTTCACTGAGTCAAGATTAGCATCTTTTCTCCTTATCATCAGCTATCAATAGCTATTTGCTAATCACGCGCTCGCACGCCCGCCAGTTTGGCCCCCAGTCGCTCACACGCTCGCTCAAACGCTTGTTAGTCTGGCCGAACCCTAATACAAGTGGACCGAAGATCTCTCAGCATCACGTGGTTCCCAAGCAAATGTTCCTCTAATATTTGCTTGTGTTGGATCTATCAGTTTATTTCCTGAGCCCTAATGGTCAACCTAATTTGTCCGCTATTTCACCACAGTTCACTCTGCCACGATGGCGTTTTGCGTAGTTCATTGTTCAAAGTTCATTTCATTGAGGTTACATAAGACGGAAATCTGGGACTCGACTCAACTCTAGTTTTCTGTGTTGTACTTTGGGTGCTGATGAAGATTCGTGTCACTCTGTTCCTGACTAACTGATATAATGTGAGTACAATGGGAATCCTACTAACTGTTACAATATAAATAAACTTAATATCAATTTACTGTAGGAAGTGTTATTATTGTATCTCTCTCTAGACTAGGCAGCAAAGCATAAGACTTGAGACACGGTTGTCAACGGACTCTGCCGGAGGGTTACATCATCTAGCTGTATATCAGGATCATCATCCAGGACCCGAGGTGAATTATGACGCCAGGAATGGCTAGGGTTAGCCTACCTTGTTGGGACAACATTTTAGAAAACATTCTAAGGTAGTTTAAAGTAAGTAGTGGTAGTAATTCAAATTAGGTCTTAAATAGAAAATTCAGTTATAGCTATAATAAAATATATATATTTGCAATTAAATAAATTAGATGGTTATAAGATTGGTAGATAACTTGAGTGAATATAATATTCAAAATATTGATTATACTATGCTTTTAATGAGCAAGAAAAAGTCAGGTATAAAAAATTATTTTAATAAATGGATATAACATAATCAACTGTAATTAAATGATGGGTTGACAAGTCTAAAATACACATATAACATATTGAAATATTAGTTACAAAACTTGGATATAATAAAATAATAAATTGATGACAAAAACAAAGTTATAAAGTCAACAGTGTTGTAAAATAGATTGTGAAATTAATTTCCTTCTCTTGATCGTAACAACGCTTTGTGTCCCGCACAACGACTTTGAATTCATGATTATGGTATCTATATACCGAAACAAGTCGGAAGATTAAAAGCCAGCAACCTTCTAATGGCGGAGTTTAACAAGGAGTGATGGGACTGGAACAAGATAAGACCTAGATTTCATACTTAACCTTAAAATTAAAAAAATTATATTCCCTTAATTGTCGTAGATCACTTAACTACTTTATTGAACTTCATTGAGAGATGTTAACTTACCAATAATTTCACAATCAATTTTACAACACTGTTGACTTTAAAACTTCGTTTATGTCATCAATTTATTGTATCCAAGTTTTGTAACTAATATTTTAATATGTTATATGTTTATTTTAGACTTGTCGTCAACCCATAATTTAATTTCACTTGATGAAGTTGTATCAATTTATTAAAATAATGTTTATACATAACCTTTTCTTGCTCATTAAAAGCCTAATATAATCAATCTTTTGAATATTAAATTCACTCAATTCATCTACCAATTTTATAACCATCTAATTCATTTAATTGTAAATCTATATAATAGTATAGCTATCCCTGAATTTTCTATCTAAGACTTAATTTGAATTACTAACCTATGAGATTAGGGCATGTCCTTATGAGGCTATCAAACCGCCCATTATGATAATCCATGTGTTATGTGTCGCATTAATTATATGAACAGTGTCAAGGAAGCCCCTTAGAATATTTTACATACTATTAAATATTAAAACAGAATCGTAACAATTATATGCCACAAACACTCGGTTAAATAATTATATTATTGCTCCCCTAGATTCGAACCACGCTACCCAAAGGAGACGATCTAGATGGGAGAGGGAAGATGGAAGTGACAATATATGCATGTTAATATACGTCCAGGCTCTCTGCATAATCACACTCATAGTTTAAAGGCTTTTAAACATCACGTTTTTTCGCCATCACCGTGATTATCAAGGCGCACAGATTTAAATGAGATCCTTCACACGTGACGGCACGGAGAGAATGCCGTGGACGGTGCGCCGAAATGTTCGAGATAAACTGTATCTAATGCATCTCTTCACACGCCAAGGTATTTCGACTCCGGTCCGCGTGGCGCGCTAGCTTCAGTCCTACGTTGTTCGCTGTACTTAGTAGGCAAGATGGTTTCTGTAACTTTCCAAATCTATGTCGAGACATTAGTTTCACGAGTGGAATTGTGTCCTGTACTTTGGGACGGAAGGTTAGACGAGTACATATCTCGGACTGAGTAATCGTTAGCCTGGAAGGAGGTTTGTGCTTTAATCAACCCAGAATTTAAGACATTCGACCCATTATAAGACACCCACAACAACTTATTCCATTATTTCAGGTTAGCACACTGGAACAAAACAAGGAAATGGAGGGGGGGAATTGGAGGGAATTCATTGAGTCATGGGACATCATCTGTAATGACAACGAGCACCGTCTGTTTCACGACGTGAGCCATCCATAGCACCGGCGATAAACGGTCACGTGTGAAATACACCGTTTCCACATTCACACTAATGAGAGTATTAATTATTATTTGGGGTATTTAATGTACACTTTATGTACCGACAGAGTATATCTCCACACCAATTATAAACTGGCTATAAAAATATTATGCTCATATATTTACATGATGTTGACGATATCTTAATCTCCCCTTTGTATCAAAACTTCATTAGGAAATAATCTTTTGCCTTTACCAAATTATACCATTATATTAAATATGTTGTCGTCATAGATGTTTAAACTAACTTGTGGTCTAAAATATGTGTCATTCATAAACGTGATTAATAAAATAATACATCTTGTGAATGTGAAGAATGCCAGGTCTCCACCGTGGTTCGGATTCCACGTTAAACTGTAGGTCCTTCATTTCATCTCACAATCACCCTACCACTACACATTTAGCGTAAGTGCGTATAACCCGAACGGGTAGTAAGACGCGGTGCTAATAATAATAATATAATAATAATAATAATAATAATAATAATAAAATTATATGCTTACACATGAAACCTGAGCATCACGGTGTTCAAATCCTTTACACAAATCCACGCGCTATCGCTTTATCAATGAGATATATAAAAGTGTCTTATACTCAGGGCTACACACAACTCATTATCTGACGATCGAGCAAGTCTATGCTTGTGTAATAAAACTAGTATCATAAGATAATAAATGCATGAGCCATCTTGGGATCAGTGTGAGCCCATATGGCTCGGCGTAAGGAGCAATAGGGCTCTAGGTCAAATATTTCCACACGATTCCTGGTTCTCAGTGCCATTTTTCACCTGATGTTTGAATTATGACAAGTGCTTGGACACAAACTAGACCTCAGAATAAGATCAAAGTGGTACAGTGTTATAGTTTACGGTTTGTTTCTAATGTACCATTTCTTACCACCCGTCCGGGCTTACAGCAATATATGCACTAATGGGACAATGACTAGTATGTTATAATTTAAAGTATATATAGGCCTATACCTGTATTTATGTGAAAGGAGTGCGGGAAACTAAGATCCACATTATTATCACTCAAAACTCTGAAATAGCTAATTGGCCAGTTACTGGGCCACATAATGTTAAAAATTACTAAATCTACTTTAATGAGTTTATACGGCAATAAATATTTCGTATATAATTCAAATTTTACTACTGACATAATTTTGGTAGCAAATCAAGCACCGTTTTGTGTATGAATACGTGATTAAAGAGTTAATTTATTTTACAACTTTCAAATATGACACAGCGTGGACGATTAGGCTAATTTAATTTTTTTCGACGCCACGTTTTACTACCTATTTAGGATATACGCATATGTGCTAATTACGCTAATGAGCTAGAGATAAGAAAAGTTGAATTAGGAAGTGTACCCGCATTTGCGTATAAAACCATTTAGGGAAATGCAGCCTCAATAAACGACCGGGTTTCAAACCCAATATGCATGTTATTGGCAGTCTAGTCTAACACGAGAGTGACGCCCTAGACCATGCAGTCACCAAATCATGTGCTAATTTTCTATATACTCCTTCTCTTCAGTGGCTTAACACCCGTCTGGACTATGATCATCTTTATTTGCGCCAGTGGATCAGGGATGGGAAAGAAATATTTTTTTTAAAATAATGTACCAAAAGAACTTGTCAAATCACTTTGGGAAAAAAAACAATTAGTTCACTTTCCCGTATTCAAACCAATATATCACTTGTGATATAAGCTAGAGGAACTCAAAACATTTTGTCAGCATGGATCTTAATTGGTTTTATCCAATAATTAATACAAATATACGCCCACACAGTTTCACAAACATCATCTTGTATAGGGAGGTGGGGGTGTTAGGTGAATATTTGAAAACATTTGATTTATTAAAATATATTATAATTTAGATAACTGGATTATACTAAATACGCAACGCTGATAACAGTGCAGCGTCTTGTCAGACATATTAGCATTTCTGCCAGGTGTATGAAGCATCGAGGTTCAAATCTCGGTCGGGTGAACTGGGGGTGGTTTTTCCTAAATGATTTTCCACTCTCCCTCCACGAAAATGCGGGTTCACTTCCTCTAATCCAACCTTCCCAATTCCTAATCCATTAGCGTGATTAGTACTTAAGGCGTATATCCCGAACGGGTAGTAAGACGCGGTGCTAAAATATATGAAGCACTAAATGGTTTCTTTGTTTTGTAACAGGCAGCGCTGCCAACAGAACTGCCGCGCCGCGCCATTCTGGGCTCTCTATGAATAGTCCGCCCCATACACCCTTGTGTACTTTTACTGCACGATTGAAACAACAAGTTTCTGACGCCCTACAGGGCCTTAGGTGAGAAATACATTTCAAACAGATCTGACTGGTGACTACTAAAACTGCGTTTCTATAACAGGGAAAGATTTTATAGGCCCTAAACAAGAATATAGGCTACATATTCGGAGAAATTTACATACTATCAATTTGGTTTTTAAGTAAATTACAGTATTTTCAGATAAATTAAAATGGCCATAGGATTTTAAACTTAATTTAACTTACATCTCTTGTTCGAAAATAATCTGCTTAATTCAATCACTTCACAACACAATAAACAAATTTACACTAAAAGGTTCATCAAAATTGCATGTATACCAAATTACTTGTAAAGCATATATAATTATTATTTGCAACCTTTATTAAATATATATGATAATATATAATAATTATTGTTTTACCTAATTTTTTCCTTAGGGCCTAAATCAATCAAGTTATATTTATTGTTAAATAGTTTTACTTGTCAACTTTAGAAGACTGAACATACTTTTCTTTTGACCAGGGATTTTCACGCTTCAAAAGAAATCCAGCCAATTAATGTGTATATATTTACAAAGAACACAACCTTTTGGTTTTATTTTAAAGTTTGTGTATATTTTTATTCTATCTCCACACAGGATATAATACTTTCATTTAATAAACAACGTTATTTTAATTCCAGTTTGTGAACTATGGCAATTACTATGTGCCCTAGAGTAAAAGGCGCTAACTAGGGTGCATAAGCACACTTGGAAGAGAATTTGGATACCATCAAAAATTACTTCTGGCCTATAACGTCGACACCAATGCAACTTTCTGGTGCATTTGACTATGAGGGCCCTTAGATAGACTATTCAAGCACAGCCATATTGTAATATAGGACTAAGGCAGTGGTTCTCAAACTATTAATCACACGGAGCCCTATAAAAACTATGAAAACTACAAAGGATCCCCTATGTGTTCATGTCTCATACCTTTTCCCTCTAAAACTACTAGTTTTTACTCTTTAATTAAAAATTATTTAGATATATTTGAGTAATAAAGCTATGTTATATATTAATATTATAGAAAAAATCATTTATTTATCACATTTATAAAACATATTTTGAATTTTAAAAGTAATATAATTTAACTTAATAATGTACTGTTTCTTATCCCCCTTTTAATATTTTGTCTAGATTTTAATAATGCCAAAAACTCACCTCATTTTATATTTATTACCAAAGTGGCTATTCTACTTATGAGATGGATGTTTATGATATCTTAACATACAAATTTTGAATTATTAATAATATTTTTACCACCATCGCACATAATAATATTTTCTCAAGCACCACGTCTTACTACCCATTAGAGTTGTACACCTATGTACTAATTACACTTATGTTTAGGGATTAGGAAGGCTTAATTTAAAGGAAGTGCGCCTATATTTGCGTGGAGAAAGAGTGGACAATCATTTAGGAAAAACCACCCTTAGTGCACCCTACCAGGATAAAACCCTGATCTCCCCGTTTTCAGCAATCTAGTCTAACACGAGAGTGGCGCGTTAGACCACGCGGCCACCGGAGCAGCTCGCATAAGAGTCTCACGGACCCCATTACGGACCCTTTAGAGTTCCACTGTACCCAGTGTGGAAACCACTGGTCCAAGACATCATTATCGTGTTAAATTTGCCTTCTGATGATGGGGAGATCGGGGTTTGAATCTCGGTCAGGTCTACTCAGTGTGGTTATTCCTAAAGAGTTTTCCACTTTTCTTCTTCTATATTATTAGGTGGCCTGGTGGTTAAGGGGTAAGGTGTCAGACTTCTGTGCTGGGCGTCCGGGGTTCAATCCTCGGTTTCCAGCACAAATTTATCTGATTGCTAAACCTTAACCTCTGCCAAGACGTATATTAATCACAACTTGTGAATGTGGGGAATGCCAGGCCTCCACCGTGGTTCGGATTCCACGTTAAACTGTAGGTCTTCATTTCATCTCACAATCACCCTACCATTACACATTAGCGTAAGTGCGTATAACCCGAACAGATAGTAAGACATGGTGATAAAAAGTAATGATTGTGGACCCATTTAAACAACTAATCAAAGGGAACATATTGAGGAAGAGTAGGAAGTCAATCAGAATCCGGATTGTGAGAAAAAATGTTTATTCAACCTAACATAGGATTATTTAATCAACTACTATCGTATCGGAACCAATAACGTTGACGCACACGAATATTTGTCTGCCTTAAGGGGGACGCCTTGTTATTATTATTATTTATTATTATTAGCACCGCGTCTTACTACCCGTTCGGGTTATACGCATTTACGCTAATGTGTAATGGTAGGGTGATTGTGAGATGAAATGAAGGACCTACAGTTTAACGTGGAATCCGAACCACGGTGGAGGCCTGGAATTCCCCACATTCACAAGATGTCTTGTCAGAGGTGAAGGAAGGGTTTGGTAATCAGATAAATCTGTGCCGGGACCGAGGATTGAACCCCGGCCGCCAGCACAGAAGTCTGACACCTTACCCCTAGACCACCAGGTCACCCGACACCTTGTTAAGCCAGAATTGCCACCTGGACGTTCGTCTCTAGCTTAATATTTAATTTTGCGATGTGTTGTTTCATAATATGATTCACGCTAAAATAAATTAAAATGATTAAAACAGATCTTTTTTTCTTAATAGCCCTGTGTTTTTAATTTTATCAATATAAATAAATTCTGTATAAATTCGACATGAGCTCATTTTCAAATATATTTTAATCATATTTGCGAATTTATGAGACGGGGCTTGGTGAAAAAATACATTAGATTTAACTTTACTTTTAGATACACAGTAATTTTTTTAATACGATCACAACATACAATTTTGAGATATCTTAAAATCAGTAGCGAGTTTTCTGGCCACCTTAAGATGGGATGGAGAGGAACCAAGTTATTATTTAACAAAAAAAAAACAACTTTGGGGCCAAAACAAATCTGATATTATTTTAGTAACTACTCTTGATTTAATTTACTACACACAGTAATTTACACAATATATAACCCCTTTGGTGACTGATGGTCTAGGGTGTCGATATCTCTATAGACTATACTGCCAATGACTGTGAAATCATGGTTCGTTTCCAGTCGGGATACTGAGAGTGATTTTGCCTAAAAGGATAACCCTCTCTTCACCCAAATATGGGTACCCTTACTCTAAATTTATATTTTCTCATTTATAGCCTATTAGCACATTTAATACATAAGCGTATAACGCTAAAGTAAGTATAACTCAGCACTAGAAACAAAAATATTTTTAAAAAAATGACATTTGTCATGGGTATAGGGGCCAGTTGACCAGAAACTTTTTAATTGAAGAGAAAAAGTATAATTAAATATTCTTAAGGCCTTAAATTGTAGCCTATTAAAGAAATATTTAAATTTATTTATATTAATATGATCAAAAATATCAACTAAACGTATCTACCTAAGCAATATTATTTTATTTTGCACAAAAATGTTATCTTGATTTAAAAGATGTAGAAATTATTTAATTTAAATAAATACCACCATTCACATCCACTTCATTGAATATTAGATATTATATTTAAAAATATTTTTTCTTAAATTACTAATTTTTATATCTCGAAATTAGCTTAATTTTAAGTTATAAACGTGTGTTTTTACTATTCTGAGTTCACCCTACGTTTGATAACACCTTATCGAAGGTATAAATTAATTCAAGGTCACGACTACCTTAAGATTTCCTCTAAGCCCTCTTCAACATGAAGTAAAGCCCCAGTTTCCTGTTGGCCCAACTCTACTTAACGAGTGTGTACTGCTCTAGTATATTACCTCCTTCCCGGCCGTGCGAGCGACTCCTAACAGAGGCAAATTGTTTCCCTTCCACCCCTCTCATACTCCAGAAGAACCACCCTCCATGCCCCCTACCCACACTTACAACCCCCAACCCCCAACCCTGCTAAGCTGCGTCAGAGCAAGACAGAGAATACAAGCTGAGAGAGACGAACTCAAGGAATGGGAGAAAGAGTGAATGGAATATCGGGCATGAATGAAGAGGGAAAACGGCAATGCAATAGAGAAAAAGGGAGGGTGGGGTTAGTAAACCAAATTAGCGAGAATAGGATAGATGCGGAGCGAAATGAACACGAGAGAGAAACAAAATAATATACAAAAAAGAAAGGGGTGAAACCTTATAGACAAAGATGAATCTAGGGAGAAAGTTCTGTCTTACGTTGAGGAGAAGAAAAAGAAAAGAGAGGATAAGGTAGATACGAGTAAAAAAGAAAGAAAAAGAAAACGACACAGAATGAGATAGAAGAATAGATAGAGTGAGACAATGTTAACGGGTTGCTACCTCATCGGCTCATCACTCGCATGCCTAAATAAAGAGGGGGGGGGGGGGTTATCCCAAACGGGAACACGGTTCTCCCCCACCCTTCCCCTTCGCCAAACTCCCCTTCCCCCACCTTCGGAGTCCGCTCAACTTGCTATTTTACTACGCTTTGCATGCCTCCTGCTTCGAAATTTAATTTTGAATCGCATTATTTTCCTTACTTGGGGGTGGCCCTTCGAAAAGAACACAGCGATGACAAAGAAGAAAAAAAAAAGAACAGAAAAAAGGGAACAAAACTTAGGAGTAAGAAAAGACGTGTAAAAGAAATAGAGTATCGATTTCTTCGTCTTGTCTTTTTCTTCAATTCTATGTTGTCTCTCTCTTTCTCTTAAAAGTTATTTCACTTGTTTTATCACCTTACTTCGAGATACTTTTATGTCAAAAAAATTAAATGGAAACTTTTGTGTTGTTAATTTAATATATATTAAAAAACATATAAAAGGTGGGAGGGATGTTCTAAGAAAACGTGTCCCTTCCGTGGTGCTAGCTTACGCTTGTAAACAAGATCTTGAGCGAAAACCAAAATGTTAAGACTAGCTCTTCAAGCCTCTCTTTCTGAAATAGTCAGCGAGAATAAGTGCATTCATTGGGGGTCACACCGCATCATGACACTCCAGAGTGCAGAGGTACTGTATTTCACCCACACCTACTATGGTGGTTCCACGGAATAAACGTCAGTCTCGTCTGTACCTCAATTATATTACTATCTCTAGCAGGAAAACCTCTTTTCTTTATTATATTTGGAAGAAGTTACACCTTTCTGGTACCTTCTTCCAAATACAATATAATTGACATATCTGACAGCTATGCAACGTTACTGAATCTAATTTCATGTATTCATACGTAAAATAATATGATATGAAGCTGTACTTCTTATATAAATACTATCGATGCCTATAATAATATAGTAAAATGTGATTACTGTTGGCAAAAAAAAAGCTTGAATTTTCTAAAATGTGTTAAAATGTCCATTCGAAAGATGTTAAAAGTATTCTATATTTCTGGTCTGACGTAGAAAAGAAGGTCATTGTTCGAATCCCAACCAGGTCTGTTGATGATGATTTATTTTAAAAATAAACCTTTCTCTCACCAAGAGATTCGAGTACATTTCCTATTGAACGCATCTTCCTCATCCCTATCTCATTACAGAAATTAAGTTTTAAGAACCCGGATGGTTACTAAACGTGACTATTAAAAATATATGTGTAACACACGCACCCACGTGGACGAAGGCATCAGTATCGTCTTGTACAACTTTCCTGCAATGGGGATGTCGAGGTTTGCACCCTTACCAGGTCTATTGAAGTTTTCTTTCTTTAAATTTATTCCTACTTTTCCCCTAGGTGAATGCAGGTACATTTCTAAATTTTTACCTGCTTCATCTATGTTAGTAAATAGACGCATATCGCGGATAGGTAGTGTGATATAAAGTTAATTAAATAATTGTTCTTCAAATTAACAACCTCCATTGATAACAAGTACCACAAAGATATGCCTTGAGAAGATTTAGTCCGTCATATTACTCAACCTTGGGAATCCCTGTGCCCAGGTACAAAGATAATATTGTAGCCCTTGGACGAGGGTATTGAGGTAGGAGGGGATTCCCACTTGGGACGCTAGCGTGCGTTGATTTAGATACAGTAGTGAGCTAATCTACTCTCTGTTGCCGCGTGTAACTAATTGTTAATGACAACTTTACAGTTAAGATGAGATATATTAATTATACTTTAGAATGTAAGACTTAGATATACTGCACAAAGCTATATAGAAGGAATTTATTGATAGATTTGTTGAGTTATTGATGTAATAAATTTAAATTGCAGTTCAAAATGTATAATTAGGTTAGTAACATATTGTAAAATTAAGAACATTACACATATAATTAATTAATTCATCATCAATTTAGCAATATATATGGTGGTGATAAATAAAAAATACATGAAAACACGTTAAAAAAAGTTTTGTAAACTTTACAGATAATAAAATAGGTTTGACAGAACAATGTTCAAGTTCAAGTAAGTTACGAATTCAAATTTTAAAATTTTGGTTAAAAGGTTAACATCTGCAAAAAGATGAAATGTAATGATTGAGTATTGTTATACGACTATAAGATATGCAATATTGAATGAAACAATGTTTAAACGTTTAAAGTATTAAAGTTGATAAGTATAACATTTAATTTATATGTTAACAAACTTGAGACGGATTTAAATGAAGTAGATATATTAGGTTTATTTTAACTTTTGTCAACCCTCTCCATCTCTTTAGAAGACTTTTAAAGTTATTTTTAAATATAAATGAAAAATTTAATGTATTCTCTCAATTTCAGTTTGTATTTGAGAGGCATTTTTATTGAATAAATAGTTCGTATAGTGAATAATTAATTTAACTTAAAAGTTTAACTAGTACCACACAGGTCCGTAATGTTGTCAGCACCCATAAGGGCATAAATTATGAATCTATGTCAATATTTAGTTCTAAATTTGTGCCACAAGATTATCCAACTCCCATAATTTGTGCCGCTCTAGTTTTTGAGAAAAAACTTAAGAACAGTGGGTGCTGATGGCAGCACCCATAACAGCACACACTATGGGAACTGAACCAATATCAAGTGCTGAATTTTCGCCACAAGAATATCCTATTATCATGACTTGTATCTCCATAATTCTCTTAAAAATGCAAAAAAAAACTTTGGGTATGCTAAATTTCTGCCACAAGAATATCATATTTCATAATTTGTGGCACAATTTTTTTCGTTTAAAATGCCAAAGAGATTTGGTGCTATTAACTTCAAGTATGGCACTCATAACGCCACAAATGTTGAAACGTGTCCAATAATTAGTGCTGAATTTGTGTCAAATCTCTATCATTTGTTTTTACACCATAGTTTCCTAGTTTCGTGATAACGTTCAAAGAGCGTTGGGTGCTGTTAATTCATGCAGGAGCATCTATAGTGGTACAGACTAGGAGACCGATTCCAATATTTGGGACTGAATTTGTTCCACAAGAATCTCACTCACATAATTTGTGCCATGGAAAGATATCATTAAAAGACCTAAAAAATTGGGGATTGCTGGCGCAACCCTTAGCGGCACAAATGATGAAATCTATACTAATACTTTGCTCTAAATTTGTGCCATAATAATAACCTACTCTCGTAATTTGTGCCACCATGATTTTTAAGAAAAAACCTTGAAACGATAAGTCGTGTTAAAACCACGCTTCACTGCCCCACACACTCTTTAGGCCGACTATACTTTCTACCACCTGTAAATAGTGTGACGTCACCAGGGCCACCCTTAGAGGTGTGCAAATGGGTGGTTGCACAGGACCCACGATTTGGTGGACCCCACGGTTGCTTAGGTGAAAGAGAGGGTAAAATAAAATGGGATGGGAAATTTTCTTTGCGCACTTGTATAGTAGGCTCCCTGTATAGGCGATCTAGCAAATATTGCCAGAGTTACTTTTACATCCACTACTGTTTCCAGGCTTTGACTCCCTTGGTCAGTGTTTTTTATTCAAGCCATATATTTTCCACTACCAGATAGCTAGCTAGGTCTGTCGTAGCTTCATCTGCCTGATGATTTAACTTAAGACTAAGCCAGGCACAACATCCAGTCCCCAGTCTTTACTTCATTTCAGAGAAAGGGTATATCCTACATTTTACCGATGCTAAATTTTTCAGCCATGCAGGAATCGAACGTGGGACCCTTATCTCAGTAGACAGACGCACTACCTATTGAGCTAGGGCATTGGGTCAAATTTTATCAGAGTGTAAAAAAACATAATCATGTGGTTTGATTTATTGAACGAACGAAGTTTGTTCTTCTTTTGCATTTGTCTTTCTGTGATGAATATGTCTCTCGAAAATAATAAACGCATTCACCAATTTAATTTAAACTTGGAACAGTTCACATTGTTATATAACCTTATACATTTCAGGTTTTGGTGAAGCTAATCAAACGAAGAGTTGGGAAAAATTACTGAACACTAAACTTATATGTAAAAACACGACTCATATCATTAATGATTACATGTATTTACCTGTTAGGGCATTTCCTGATACCTCATAAGGCTTAAAATAAGGTATATAGATGCAAACTTATGAAATAACACTAAACAAAACGAAATTTATTTTTGTTGGGATGGGGTGATGAGAGGGAGGTGGGAATGGGGAGGATATTCAGATAATTACTGCTGGCCTCGTTAACTAAGTTTTCCCAGGGTCTCACTTCTGCTAAAGGCAACCCTGGACGTCACAGTGGTTCAAAATGGGGTCCCCGAGAAATATTAGAGGAGTGCACAACACTCAAACGCATATACAGAATGCTCCTAGGTTTAGGAGCCAAACTTTGAGAAATTGTAGGAGATCGAAAAATTAATTCAATATGTCCTCTTGTTAACGTTTTCTTAAACAGCAAAAAAACTTAGTAAATTACACGATGTTTTTTTGCATAAAAAGAGAAATAAACCATAAATATCATGTTTATCAATAAACACTTGTCTATAAATTTATGAAACATTACATTGTCTTAAGATGATCTCTAATTTGTTCTTATATTTTTCTTAGCTTATGAGAAATCCGGTACATATGAGATTGTTAATCATCGAATAACCATTTTATAATTTGGCTGAAAATGTGGAATAAATTTTAAAAATATTAAGTTAAAAATTTGCGATACCTGTCTCCAACTAGTCATTTTAATAAAAAAAAAGTACAATAATTTATTAATTATTTTATTTAATACTTATAGTTTTATTTGTCTTTGTTTTTTGCTCTTTTCTCGAAAATAGAACAAAGATATAGCTTTTTGCTCCCCACTACTTCCCAAATTTTGCTGTATAATCCAGGAACACTCTGTATATATATGACTATAAATAAAATACATATCTAACAATTTGATTATAGCTGTTCAATGTATTGGTGTAATAATATTTAAAATATTCTATTTTACTTTAATAGCTGATGTTAAGTTTTTTGTAAAGATTTTTAAACAATTAATAAAAATATCTTTGGTCATTTATTGGTTGAAGAATTATTCATTAAATAAAATAAAGGCAATAGGCCGACAAATATGATTTACTGAATCATTAAATATCATAGTATTTGATTAAAAATTAGTTTTAACTATTATAATATTAAAATATATGTTTAGAAAAATATGTATTTCTTTATTTGTGGTAAAAATGATGGGCCACTAAATAGACCTATAAACTGCGAATACGACATTTCACTATAATGCGTGAGGGCTACTGCTACCACCAGCAGCGTAGTGCAACAAATTACTAGAATGTCCTCGGTAAGTTGTGCTGATTTTGTACCTCCAAAAAACATATGTCCATAGTTTGTGACACCTTAATTTTCCATAAAACACTTTTATATGCTACAATTACATGAAAAATCACTATCAAAATAAATTACTTGATACATGATATTATTTATTATTCCTTAGATTCTATTATATAAAAGAACCAATTTTATGTATTGTAAACAAAAGTTTTTTGAAAAAAAAAAAAAAAAACAAACATTTGTTGCTAATACCAAGAGAGCAGCCAGCAACACCAGCAAAAACAATTAATAAGCAAATAACAATATGCACAGTACCTATATGATACTGTTCATAGTTATTTAATATAATATTCATTAGTATAATTGGTCTAGGGTAAGGTGTCAGACTTCTATGCTGGCGGCCGGGGTTCAATCCTTGGTCCCGGCACAGATTTATCTGATTTCCAAACTCTTCCTTCACCTCTAACAAGTTATCTTGTGAATGTGGGGAATACCAGGACTCCACCGTGGTTCGGATTCCACGTTAAACTGTAGGTCCTTCATTTCATCTCATAATCACCCTACCATTACACATTAGCGTAAGAGCGTATAACCCGAACGGGTAGTAAGACGCGGTGCTAATAATAATAATAATATTCATTAGTATATTATTCTTATCTCGTATTATTTTATGTATAATAATGCAACTATGTGTGTAAATCTACATAGAATGTCCCGTAACATGTGGGAACCACTACAGTTGTTACAAAAACAATTAAACAAGTTAATAAACGCATTTGTCCCATTTGACCTTGTTTCTGTGCCACAGCTAAGTTATTCCACTAACCTGTTAATATAGAATACCATACTAGATATCTCTGATCTGTTGACTATGTATATTCTATTGATTATTCCTATTAGTTCTCTTGTGCTAAGAGTTAGACGTAATAGTGAACTTTTCAAAACAAGAAATGGCAGACATGCTTGCATTAAGGCCGAAGGTGGCCATTTTGAAAATTTCCTATAGAGTTAAGCAGTTTGGAGTACAAACATAAATCGGACACGAACTCAAACAAGATGAAATGGGACACATTCTCAAATAACTTTTTTATTATTTTTGTGTATTCTGTCTATTGTGGTGCTTCCACAAAATGCATGAGTCGACACATTTATACAAAGGAGCTATTGACAATTATTTATGACTGTCCAAATGGTGAGGTATAGAGAAATATTTCTCACTTCTTCGTGATCCCATGTATCCCAAAATAGTGTTTTTATATTTTATTTACGAATCCTTCTTAAATGTAAAATGTGCATTTTAAATGTAGAACCAACGAAAGTATAACCTACTGTTGTGGTCAAATGGTATAATGCGTCAGTCTACAATATACATGACGACCGATGACGGAGAAATATGGGTTAGAGTTTCGGTCAAATGTACTGAGGTTATATGTCAAAATGGTTTTCCACCTTCTCTCAAGCTGATGTCAGTACACTTTCTCTAAATGTAAACTTTCTAATTCCTAACACATTCGTGCAGTTATGCGTACAACCAAAATTGGCAGTAAGAGGGATTTTAATAATAAAAGTAAGAGTAAAAGTTTGAAATTATGTTCAGGGAAAGAGAGATCTCATAAACACTGAACCTTATTTACCTGTACAAAATGGTATTGCATTGCAGTCAGGGGGCAACGTAGCAAATGTTATAGCTATGTTAAGAGCACTAGTATTTTTATTTTAACAGACATCGGCCATCGTAGTATCTGATAAATGATAGATAATATTAACCTCACGGGCATCACTCTATAAGGGAGGGGGAGGGATTAACCGGGTACTTCATCCTCCAATTTTGGGAAAAAGCTTGAAGGTTGGGAATTTTGGGAGAGTCGAGATCTTGAGCTGTTAACTTCTAGAATGTCTCTGTATCACAGTATTTTTAATTATTAAAGTTTTTTAGCTCAGAATTGTAGATACAAATTTTAAATTTCACAATTTTCAATCCCTACTCTTAAAAAATTCCAAACTTCATGGCTCATCAAACAATTAATAAAGATCCTTTTGTAGTAGATTGTGTAGAAAGCTCAGATAACAAATTGGCTAGTAGCGCTATTATCACTGTATACTAGTTTTAAGGATACTACTACTACTACTACTGGCCTACTATATAATATTGTTTCTAAGAAAATTATGTAATATTATAAGTTGATCACTTGATAAAGCTTGGATCTCTTAGGAGCCGAAACTTGTTAGTTTTTCAACAAACTATGATAGCGAGTGTCAAAACAAATAACACTTAGGCCTAAAACATGAACTATCAAACATTTACAATTAATTTTAAAAATAAAGTAGTCTAAGACCTCAATTGAAGGCTACATTATGGTCTCAAATTTTACCATTTTCTCCGAGGAGAGCTCCTTTACCTTGTGTTTTCAACGTTGCTCTTTTCACCTGGTTTAATTTTAGAAAGCCTAAATTTGGGAAATTAGCTGAAGCCCCCTCTCCAAATATATGCCACGTGACCCCCTCCCCTTCCCGTTATATTATTTGGTTTATTAGGCTATGTAGTAGTCGTGAGTCATCTTAGCAACTGTAATAGTCTTCACTTAAAATTTAATTGTGTCCTACCTCGGTGTGTTGTTGTATTATAATTAAATAAGTTTGAGGTGGATTTAGTTCGTATCAACATATTATTTATCGTTTGATACTTAACTTTAACCACTTACATTTAATTATAGAACCCAGCTTCCAGGAAGCAGACAGTTAAATCATATCACAATGAAAATAACAACCCCAATTTCAATCTGATATCCTTATCGTCTTTTTTATAGTAGATCGATCATCCATTAAGGTGGAGTGCTAGTGAGCGTGAGTTTAGTGCATTAATTTGGCAGTTTTTATAGCACAAACATTTTTTGGCCAAAATAAATCAAATATTTCTCTATAGAATCATAGAGTTTAGTTCTCTGCACATGCTAATCACAACAGTTGTTGAATACTGTCATTAGCATGTCAGCATTTGGTGACAAACTTTTTAAATAAACAGAAAAGTTTGTCACCAATGCCGCCATGCTCATGGCAGATATTCAACAACTGTTGAGATTAGCATGTGCAGAAAACTAAACTCTATGTTTCTATAGAGAAATATTTGATTTTGTTTGTCCAAAAAATGTTTGTGCTATAAAAATTGCAAAATTAATGCACTAAACTCACGCTCACTAGCACTCCACCTTAAATCAGAGATTCCAAAGTACTGCTCTAGACAGGGTTTCTCCAACTGTGAGACACTAGGAGATTTCAAGAGAGGCACAGTATTGTTATATCTTTACTGCTTTTTCCCAAAACAAATTCAACTAAATTTTATCTAAAACCTACCTTACTCATCCCAACTAAGGGTAAATATGTGGATAGCCTGAACGTGGCACTAAAAAAAACTTAAATTATTAAATTTATTTTTCTTTAAATATACCATTAACTTTCGGTTGGATAGTTTTCTCAGGTAGAAACCTGGGCTCCATTATGCCTGAAGTGTTGATAGTAAACTTCAACACAACACCAACAGTCCTTATGAGCATATGCCTTATGTTTGATGGTTCTCGAGAGTTTCCGTTGGAATTGTTAATAGCCCTAGTTGATACACCCCTGTAACACCTCTTAAGTGTTGTATCACTGCTGGTACACAGACAAGGCTGCAGCTACACACACAAGGTTGTATCAAATAAGATTATTAACAAATCCACCAAAACCTTGGAGGACCTTATATCGAGAACCATAGAATCTAGCACATGATATGTTCATAATGACTTTGGTGTTTTTTGAGGTCTACTATAAACACCCAAGTTACCTCCCACATAGGTTGATACAAGCTGTATGTATACATGTGTGGGCTACATCGCTTGTAGCCCAGTTTGTGGAAAGATTTGCCGTACTAAAGTACCATTGTCCAGGAGACGCTTGAATGTACTAATCGTATATCCTTTTCGTGTCCGATTAGATAAAGTGATCGTGATAGTGAATATAAACGTGGGGGACCTGTGAAAACACTCTAAACTAACTTGACCATGGGGTTGGTTTATACTTTATTTAACCTGAAAGGTAGCACACTTACCTTGCTTGGTTATACTATGATATAGTTGTTTAAGATATGACCATGATGTAATCAGACACGGTATGAGAACTGCCTTTTAGGGTAATAAAATGTAAGCTCCTGATTCCACGGTCAAAAACAATTCTTGTTCGGTCAAATTTATTATATATGATTGTTTATTCGATGGCTACTAAAAACTTAAATAGTAAAATAGAAACATACATGTTAATATTTTACCAACATTAGCATGGCGCGAAGATGGGGGGGGGGGGGGGGGGAAACAGTAATAAATACTACTCTTGATGCATTTTGAAGAAATTCAAACTCCTTCAATGTTAATCTTTTTAAATGTAAATAAAAAGACTTAATTCACGAGGATACTGGAAAATAATTTACAATTATAATAATAATCGCACCTAATTTAATTTTTTGTAAAAAAAATACTTAAAAATACCAGCTAATCGGACCAGTATACAGTCTTATGTAAAGCCTTTAAGAAAATAAAAAATATATATTCTTGCAACCATATTTGATCCAATTTTACTATTTTAATCATATTTCTTATAGGTATTTATAAAAGCCCTGTCCATCAAATGATACAGGCGTAGATTACATGGCTTGACGTATGAATAAGTGAAAGTAGCTCAAGTAACTTTTCTTGCTCCCTATGAAAATATGTCCATAAGTTCCATTCTTACCCAAAGTTAACAACGTCATCTTGTTCTGTTATACTACGGAGAGATTAAACTTTTTAAGATTAGGTCACAGTATAGTCAGTCAAGGTAAGTCTGGTACTTCTCAAGGTAAACGGAGTGTACCTCTTCGTAACAATTACATTCCCTTCCAATGCGGCTCGGCTTGCATTTATATATTTTCTTACCGTGATAATTTCGTTTGTTTGTGTTGGTTTCACGGATCTGTCGCTCTTTGTGAGGACTTCAAAGTCAACAGAGAAGACGATTGAGGACAGAAATGAGCTTCAAAATGAAACCTAACCAGGAACTCCTCCACAAAGGAGCTTCTCTAGACGCCACACGCCCCCTCCTAATAAAGATACCACGTTGAGAATTTCAATCATGAACCTCATACTCCAAAAAAATTGGTTCATTTTTTTATGTTCAAATCAAATTCCTTATCTCATTTAAATTCAAAGTTGCACAGATTTCTATCAAAAAGTTTTTTTTTTCTAAGGAAGAGTGAAAATGGGGAAAAGCCGAAGGAAACTACATGCGTGGAAAGTTGGTAGGCGGAAGAAGCGATGTCCTCAAGATAGAAGTAGTAACGCACCAACTCTCATTCTCAAGTTTTGGATACAGGAAAAGAAGAAGAGGGGAAGAAGGGGAGAAAAGAGCGAGTAAAGAGGCGAAGGGGGGTCTTGTCGTTATTCAGAGTTGCCTGTTCTGATAGGAGTATTTATTTCTATTTTATTATCTAATGCACTACGTAGAGATCTTTCCAACTCACCCACAAAAAGATTCAATTGAAATATTTAAAGATTACATTCCAACATTTTTAATTCAAGTTTCTTTGAACCACAGTTAAATTTAGTGGGAACGACCATTTAATAATTGAAAAGCTATTATTTTATGGTCCACAATAAAAATATTTTAATATACTATTAGTGTTAACTGTTCTTGTACAATATATTACTTTAAAAGTTATGGTTGTAGCTAACACGATTGACTTTTGAATACTGGAAAGTTGTTTTAGTAAGGCCTTTTATACGGAAATATTATTATACTTTTTGATCTCTAGATATTATTTATTTAACTACTAAATTCCATCTAGACTCTCTAGACCACGTTGATATTAAATTAATTTTAAAGTATCTATTTTTCACTAGCTTCTGCCAGTTGTTTCAATTTGATTATTATTTATTTTAGCAGCGCGTATTACTACCCGTTTGAGCTATACGCCCATGTGCTAATTAATATAATGGTTTTAGGGATTATGTAGGTTATATTTAAAAAAAGTTTACTCGTATTTTCATGAAGGGAGAGCGAAAAAACACACTCAGTAGCTTACACCCAATCGATATTCAAAACTTGATCTCCTGTCATCGGCAGTCTAATATATTGCAAGATAAGCACCTTAAACCATGCGGCCATCAAAGTGGGTCTATCACGTTAGTATCAGTATTAAAAACACACCCATTCAAATAATAGCAATATATCCAATCCCGGAGTTTTTAATTTTACGTACAGAGAAGAAATCACATAACATTGCAGGTAGAAATTGATAAAATATGTATCTCAAACACCAAAAAATGCTATTTTTAGTAATTTTTCTTCTTTAAGATCAAATTCCATAATATTTTTATTAACGGAAGGAAATAAAGGAAATAGATTTAACATCAAAGCTTCTTTGTAAGCGACGTTAGTGTTTCTAACATCAGAAACAGACACAGATTGTTGCTAGAGTTAATTCAGGAAGCATATGACATATTGCCGCGGTGACGCACTATGAGTCAACTAGCACGCTCATATGAGACACGCTCGTATAACAGCTCAGAGAAACGGTTATCTCGTCTGCTACATGGATCTGGGGATTGCATATTTCAATTTTCAGGATATGATATCTAGATGGAGTAATCCTCACTAAATCATAAATAATAGCTTTGGTTTGATTCTTAATTTTAAGAAGATTTATGAAAATACATTTACAAAAAAAAAACTTAATGATAAAAATAATAATTTTTGATACTGTAGGTCTATTTATAGAATTATTAAATAATTTATGGTTTTTGTTTCAATGTTATATGTTTTAAACTCGCTGAATAAAGCGTGAATTCACTAACATGAATGAATCCTATCTTGACACCCCGTGACGTCACAGATAGGCAACGTTCTTAAGACTTGTTTTTGAGCCGATCTAGAATTGAACTGATGAGTATAAAAATGAGGCTTGCATCGATTATTTTCAACACTCTTGCCAAGAGATTAAACAGTTAATGTAAAATACAATATAATATAAGTATTTTATATAAGTTTAAATATTACAGCTATTATACTGTCAATATTTTCTAAACCATGTTTCTAAGAGAAGGACACTCTGAATGGGAATTTTGAAAACACATTTAGTCGCTCTTTGGGGGATGAAGGGGAGGAAAGGAGGATGTTCGTAGTTTTTTGGACGATGTTTCTATGGCAATCCATCTCCCAGTAGACAAGCTGCCAGAGTCTTGTCGAGGATAGCTATAGATAACGTACAAGAGGATGTGAGCAAGGGAGTAGGTTACTACCTTCCTGTCACAACATACCACCCATCCCTAAGCCACAACTAGTGGTCAAGAAGGGGTGGGTGGTTCCACAAAGATAAGACTAGGCCTGTTCTCGGACCAACACCAGAAAGGTTATACACGTGTCAAGTTAGTTGAGACAAAACTTTGTTCACATGGCTTGTAGTGGAAGGGGAGAAGGGAAAATAGTACTTGGGACGTAGTTGTCTGGAAAAAATAATCAGATTTTTTTTGTATCATGTATGATGGATGACTAAAAAAATATAGCTGACATATTTTGTATCGCTTTGAAATTAATTAAAAAAATCATTTTATAAATTAGTTTCAATTATGATTGTTCTTATACCGATTAGAAATACTTGTATTATTAGTAATAAAAGCAATAATTATATTTTTGTCCAACTCATTCCAACTTACCACATGTCCATACTACTGGACTAGTCTGTCCAGCGTAGAATTTTTCTCTGAAAGGCCTTTTTCCCTACCATTAATCTATTATATTGTTGGATAATGGTAGGAAAAAAAACCTTTCAGAAAATAGTTCCTACCGTGAATGTAGTATAGGTTGGTGTGGGTAAGCAGATATTAGAGGGACTGTCATGCATCTGCGTGGGAAATTAGTGTCAAAGCATTTCGATAGTAACGCCTTCGTTACGCTTTGATGGGATTTGATCGATGACCACTAAAGCTTGCCGCACACATAACCGTATCGGAACATATCGGAACGCTTGGAATCGGAACCCAAAGAACGGACACGAGTTTTGTCTGGAATTGCTATCAGTCGGAAGAAACCAGCAAAAGAAAGTATGAATGTTGAGGATGAGTGATAGCAGCACTGAAGAGGAGGCAATGTTGGTTACTTTGTGCCTTGCTGTTTTAGGAAAATATCAATCACGTGGGGAACAAGCTAAAAACTTTATATTCTCGATACGAAGGAGAGTATGTGTATATAAAAAAAATTAAAGCATTATTAAGCTGTCCATAGGGCTAAAGCCAAATAAAGCCTCCAATAAATTAATAATATTAAAGCGTATAACCCAAACAGATAGTAAGACGCGGTGCTAAATAATAATAAATAATATTATTAAAATTTTGAAACACCTGCTACCTAAGTTAACTGACAGAAATCTATCATTAACTTTAAAGTACTAAACCATTATGAATAAAAGATGGACAAAATGATAATGTTTACAAGGTGTGCCATTTTACTTACAAGTTTCTTTTAAGATTTCCGCGGTTTCCTCCCACGCATTTCCCATCAAAACATGTCATAATAATGGATGTTACCAATGTCTTGAATCACATCTTATAGTTGAACCAAATCGATTAATTTTTCATCCAAAGACATGTTTATCTTAACAAAAATCGCCAGCGAAGAGGAAGGGAAAACCAAGAGATATATAGTGTAGCGTGAGCGTGAGGGTAGAGAAATATGCAAGAACTGAGGACGCGCATGGCATACCTTTAGAACAGCTTTGGAATCCGTCAAAATTATCCCTCCGTGGCAAATCGATTCGTTCCGTTCTGATTGGACATATCATTTCAGATCCGATCCGATCCTCCAATGTAATGCATGCAGTCAATAATTTCCGTCGCATTCCGTTCCGATCCAATTAGGTGTGTGGCAAGCTTTAGTAGCCACCAACTAAGTTTTTCGATAGAGTGACGATGACGCCTAAAGGTGCTCATATACACGCTCGAATACGATCACCAATAAAGAAATTTTGGCTCGCATGAGACAAACTCGAACGAAACTCGAACGTCTGTAGCTAGAGCCGAGAAAAGTGTTCGAGTTGTCTATTGATCAGATTATATAGGTATCAATGTATAAATGGCACAAGACTTCTTTCCATAAATAACAAAATAGAAAGAACAAAGAGATTTAAAATATCTTATCGTTAATAAGTAATCTCCTAGTAATGTTGAGTACTCCATAATTGTGCTTCCTACAAGTACTTGTTGAATAAAACCATGACGGATATATAATAAATTATTTACTAAGAGTTATTATGTGATTTATGTTGGTTTACCTGGTTTATTATTTAATATGATAATATTACATTATGATTATTTTATTTTAATTAATTTTGAAAAGTCAATAAAAATAAAACGTTTAAACTGTTATTCGTATTCTATTGACACTTATTCATAGAAATAATTGTTACCCGCCTCTGTGTTGTAGTTAGCTAACACGCTAGTTTTGTGTTGAGCTAGACTACAGAGGATGGTGAGATTTATGTTCGAATCTCGTTCAGGTGAACTGGGAGGAGTGGGTTTATTAATGGTTTTGAATTCTTCCTCCACGCAAATGCAGCTTCACTTCATCTATATTCAACCTAGCCAATTCATAGTTCATTAGCGTAATTAATACTTATAACCCGAATGGGTGCTAAATAAACAAACACTAATTGTTTGATGATGAATGATGGTAGTCTGGCACTGTGGTCAAGCTCGTATTAATGGATAAGGCGAATGCTTAGTCTTATGCCCATCAGTTAAGCTATTTATGTTAAGGTATGAATTAGTGTCATATATACATCTATACTTCTAGGAGTACGTATGAAATTGGGCATCCTTAAAATTAAGTAAGTTACTGGTTATGCTCCAGTAAAGGCTGAATACAAGAATGTGATGGAATAATTTTAAACGAGCTCAATGAAGTCTTGAATGCATGTGAACTGGGTAGAGGGGCTATCTTGTTAGGATATATAAATGGTTGAGTGGGTACCCCAAGAGATAATTAAGAGACGGTTTTAGGGAGATATGAGGATGAGAGAGAAAATAATTATTGTAACGAGTTAATGAGTCTAAGGTTATAAAAAGGTTTATTTGTGTCGAACACATGGTTTAAGAACAAATATATTAATTTTATGGATGCCAAAAGGGCTACTCAAGAATGATGATTAATTTTCTGGTGTATATTAAGAGACTGAGAAGTTTAGTAAATAATACCATGGCTCTGCGTGGACCTGAATTTGTAACAGATAACTTCCTGGTGATATCAGTAATTGAAATAGGTAGGTCATTTTGTGAGGAAGCAGTGCAAACTAATAAACAAGTAGGACTGAAAGTGTAAAAATTAAAGAATAAGAGGGTGAGAACCGCAACATAAAATATTCCTGGGAAAACAATTTTACAAGAGCATTAATGGAATGTCAAAATAAATTCACATGATATAGAAAGTTCTTATTTTGGAAGAAATAATAAACTGTTCTGAAAGTGGATTAAAACGTACTAAACAAGGGGTGAAAAGCAAGATCTATGGCATTCGGAATGAATGTGGTGAGATGCTCTGGGATTAAAACAGTTTAAGAGTGATAGAGGAAGTATTTTGAGCAATTGGATGGAGAAAAAGCAGAGAAAATAGTAGAATATATGGAAAATATGAGTGAAAGAGTTAACGATGCACAGGTGTTTAGAGCTATGAAAGGGCTTAAGAATGGCAAATCTGCAGGTGTAGATGGTATCACAAGTGAAATGCTTAAGTGTAAGGATATGGTACTTTTTGCCAGATTGTGTAGAGTGGTTCACAATGTGGGCTTGGATTTAGAAATTTCCCATTGACTGGAAGAAGGCTGTCATTGTTTCTTTGTACAAGGGCAAAGGCTTTAATATTGATTGTAAGGATTATAGTGCAATTAGTTAGTTGATTATTACAGGCAAATTATTTGGGAGTGTCTTAATTGAGAGAGCGCGTGAAAAACTTCGGAATGATATGGGGAGCTCAATATAGTTTCATGCCAAGTAGAGGTTGTATAGACAAGATATTTGCATTGCAACAAGTGAGTAAAAATGTATGGCAGTAAGGAAGAAAATGTATTGTGCACTTGTTGATCTGGAGAAAGCGTACGATCGAGCGAACAGGAGAATGATATGGAATGTTCTAAGAGAGTATGGCATGGATGCATGGTTAGTAAATTCAACTATTTTAGTGTAAGATGAAAGTAAATAGTGCTTTAAGATGTATGGCACTTTGGGTGTATGGTTTGTCACTAAACGGAGTGTTAGACAAGGTTGTGTTATATATCCATGGTTGTTTAATGTATTAATGGAAAAGTGAATAAATAGTTTATGGAAATATAACTTTATGAAATGTGCTCCATATGTTATTCATTCTAAATATATATTACTTATTAGTATATTAGTCCACATTGGCGGATCAATGGTTTATTATATCTCAAGGCCGACCAACTGGGATATAAGAATAGATATTAAATATGAAATCACATATATTTGTGAACGTATTATTCACACGACCATATGGATATCTTTAATAGTTTTAGTGACCTTAATTAATATTTTTAAAAATTTCATGTTTTTAAATAATTGTATCAAAATGTTATTAAATATCTTGTATTTAAATAATTACCCCAATGCTATTACACCATGATGCGCCACCTCGTTCAAGCTTTGATAAACGTTTTACTCGTGAGGGGAGATGTGCTCTTAAGTTCATCGGCAATAAGAATACTAGAATGTTACGTCCCACCCACCCAATCTTTTAAGGTTTATTACCAATAAAACAATAAATAATGAGTGAGTTCGATTGTCACACTTAACCGCAGTGTTTTAATAGAAATTATAGGTTAAATATATTTCTATAAGTTAATAGATTAATCCGTAAGACTGTCATCATACATTATTTCAAATATTCATATATCCAGGACTGGAGTTTCCAGATAATTAGAGTAAGTAATTAACTCGTATAAAGTTGAGGTAGAAAAGTCTTCCCATATACTTGATATAAATTAATGAATAAAACTTATATAATTTAATAAACTGGCTGAATACAACTGGATAGGACCTGTGCCTCATTATTTCACTTGTTTACAAATACATGACATGTTATCCATCACATTAGTACAATAAAATAATATTAAATTATTAAATATTTTTAATGCTTTGTCACATTTAAACTTGTAACAGTTTAAACGATTCATTTAAATACAATTATATTAATTATCTGAAAAATGTAATTAAAAAATTAATATTTTTAAAACTTTTTAATCTTAACTGGCTTAAAGCGAATAAAACAATTTACCAAAACTTGAGAGTTAAATATTTTCTTATTTGAAAATATACTTAAAATTTACCTGAAAGAATAAATTATACACATTATTATATTTATTTTTAAATAAAGTTATTAAATCACATGACGTTAGGAAAGAACAATCAAACTTTTAAGCTACAAATTAATATAGTGTTTTCCTAGACGTGTAGATCGAATATTTAACTATCGAACATATACTGATAACGTCTACATAAATTAATTTATAACATAAGTAAGGATTAGCTTACAAATGAATACAATGATTAACCTCACAAACATGTAAATCTATTACTTTCACAAATGAGTAAAGAGATTACTATCACAACATCACGAATAAAGCGATTACGTTACAAATTAGTGAAATTATTAAAATAACAAATGAGTGACTAAATTGTGTGTAACGGTATTATTTTCACAGATGGGTCAATTATATTAAAATCATTAATAATATAAATTAAGATCACATGTGTGTAAAGAGTTAATGTTCACAAATGTATAAAATTACTTCAATCACAAATTAATAAATGAATTAAGTTCACATGTGTGTAAAGAGATTATGTTCACCCAGTGGTAAAATTTTTACAATCAGAACATAGTAAATAAACTAAACTCACTATTAATTAAACTGTTTAACTCGCAAATGATCAAGGTGACTAACTTCAAAGATGAGTAACACGGCATATCCACAAATAAAAATCTTGCCAATAAAAGTGAAATAATTTCACAGATTAATGGGCCTGATGATATATTTTAACAAAATTGTTAAATTTCATTATATTTTTAAAATGATGACACATTTTATACTAACATTATTAATGAACAGATATTTAGTATAATTTTACTTTAAAACTTAGTTTTTTAACATTGGATTAAAATTAATAAGTTTAAGTCATATGTCAATTGATAGTTTAGTTACTAAATTTATGAATCTACAAACTGAATGAATACCTAACTAAATGCTTTAGATTCTTTAATGACAGGAGATTCTGGCTTATACTATACAGTAATTTATGAATCTACAAACTGAATGAACTACCTAACTAAATGGCTTTAGATTCTTTAATGACAGGGAGATTCTGGCCTCTATACTATACAGTAATTTATGAATCTACAAACTGAATGAACTACCTAACTAATGGCTGTAGATTCTTTAATGACAGGGAGATTCTGGCCTCTATACTATACAGTAATTTATTAATCTACAAACTGAATGAACTACCTAACTAAATGGCTGTAGATTCTTTCATGATAGGGAGATTCTGGCCTCTATTCTATCCAGTAATTTTATGGCCTCACTTCCACACAACTATTGTCCATCCCTCACTACATAATTTCTTCTTCGGTAATACACTCTTCAAAATTATTGATATCATGGGGTTCAATTCTTGAATATAAACATTTCTCCTGATCAACTATAATTTCATTCTCTCTTTATTTTTCTAAAATGTTGTGTTGGGCTGATTCTGGATGCCTCACGATGGAACAAATTTGATCAAATTCAAAATTTCTGTAAAGTGTATATATTTTAAATTTAGTGGACTTTCGTGGGGGTATCATGTATCTTGGAAAATTGACGAGGGGTGAATTCATTTCTATTTCATTTGATCAAAACACCAATCCAAATATTCGTATATAGGCATCAATTTCTGATATCCAAACCTGGCAATTTTTTTCTTGTGATTCTTCTTTTCTTCGGAATTTTAGGGGGCGTTTTGGTGTTTTTGTTGAATTTTGACCTAAAGATAAGTTGTAGCATTGGTAAAAAGAATTTTCTCACGGTTTTTTAAAATATTTGTTATATTAATTTACTTTATCCAAATGCGGTTTCATAGTAAACTTTTCAAAATTTTAAGATAAAATGTATTTCTAGTAGGTCCTGACAAGGCTTCTGTTGCCATCTCCACACTTTATTTCATGACAGTTATGGACATTTCCTGCTCTGCAACGGACAACATAATTTAGAAACCATTATATTTGTTTTAATACTACTTTAATCGACACGGATAAAATCCAAATACCTTTGTTTTAACTGTGTAATGTCTTGCCATGTGTTCCTTAAGGTATATTCGGAAAATATATACATTATTGCTTGGACTGAAATGTTAAAAGGAAAAGATTCTCTCTATTGTAATCTCTATCAATGACGCCCTTTTAATATCCATACTCATACTTGATTAATATACTTAAACTTACTATAAGAAACTATTTAATAATCTATTTACTGTACGTATTTACTACCAATCAAGAATTTCATAGGACATTTTTTTATTGTTCAGGGTTTTAGCGTCTGAAACCTCCATTTTCTCTTTCAATTGAAATTTAATTTATCTCTTAAGATCTATTCCTAATTACCTAATTCAACATTTTCATCATATATATTAGTGTAACTAGATCAACTAATGTAATGCCTTAAAGCAGATCAAGTGATTATAACAACCAATGTTGAGAAGGTTAGAGATTACACTTATTAAATACAATAAATTAGTAGAGCTATTGTAATAATATAAAACTATGATTTATTTTAAAAATACCAAATTAATGTGACTATCCTTAATCTTAATTATGTAGCCTATTATATCAGATAATAAGCGTTTGCTAGATCGAAGATATTATAACAAACACTTTTATATACCTCTAAGCATCGCAAGAAATATTTCCTGTTAACAATCGCTTAACATAATATATCTATGAAAGCTCTTTTCACGTATGCTGCAAATCATGCATTTCCTTATATTTTAATAGTGATTACTCTGAATAATAACCATTGATTTTAGTTAAATTGTTACTAACAATTAAATTAACATTACTGTACATTTTAAAATAAGTTTTATATAATCTATTTGATAGCATTAGTTTAACAACAAATCATAATAACAGGCCAATTAAAATTATTTTTACCGGTAATAGCGTTCCAGTTCAAATCAGTTTGCAGGAGTAAAACAATGATAAATTGATAATATAATATTGTATGAAAATAACACAAGACTAACGGTGCGGAACAGCTATATTAAAAAATTGAAAAATATATTTGCGGAGGAGAAAATTAAGGTACCTCACATATAGCTCGCAGTCTTGTCAATCTGCAGGGTTATTGTTCTTATTTTTAAGGTACCTCACATATAGCTCGAAGTCTTGTCAATCAGCAGGGTTATTGTTCTTGTATTTAAGGTTCTCACATATAGCTCGAAGTCTTGTCAATCTGCAGGGTTATTGTTCTTATATTAAGATACCTCACATAAGTCACAGTCTTGTCAATCTGCAGAGTTATTGTTATTACCTTTAAGGTACCTCACATATATCTCGCAGCCTTGTCAATCTGCAGGGTTATTGTTCTTATATTTAAGGTACCTCACATATAACTCGTAGTCTTGTAAATCTGCAGGGTTATTGTCTTACTTTAAGGTACCTCACATATAGCTCTCAGTCTTGTCAATCTACAGGGTTATTATTATTACCTTAAGGTACCTCACATGTAGCTCACAGATTTTTCAATCCACAGGGTTATTGTTCTTATATTTAAGGTACCTCATATATAGCTCCAAGTCATGTAAATCCCCAGGGTTTTTGTTCATATCTAGTTCCTAGCACATAAGCGTAATTATACGTATAAATAACTTAAACGAGAAGTGAGACGCTGTGAAAAAAAAAATGACTCCAATAGAGAAATCAGTTAGCACCCATTCATTTACAGCCATTTTATCAGAAGCGATACTAATACAAGTGAAAAATGCGTGACAACAAAACTAGCATGCTAGTAAGCTAAAACTATTAAACTTCCATTAGTCCACTAACACCATGTAAACGGGCCTCTAAGCCCAGTTGGTAACGTGTCTGTCCACTGAGCTGAGGGTCCGTGGTTCATTTCCTGGCTTCGCTGAAATATTTCTCATTAGTGAGATGTCGTTTTCCTTTTTCACAGTGATGAGTTTTTACTGTATGGGGATGGATTTTTTTCTTTTCTAGATTTAATATAGTTTAAAATTCATGTGCTGATATAATAAGACTATTCAGAAAGTACATGTAAAATACTTCAAATAAATGGAAACCAGTGTATATATATTATATATATATTATATATATACTTTTTAATATATATTTACATATTGACTAAAGCGAATAATCCAAACAGGTAGTAAGACGTGGTGCTATAAAAAAGATAATATTTTATTTCAAATGTTCAAAAATCATATATTTATATAATATAGTTAATCTAACATGAAAATATGTAAATAATACTTGTCCCTTAGCGGGTTCTTTGACGTGGCTAATCATAATGTGTGTGAAACTACATCAACACACCCGAACAGTTTGAAGGAGTAATGAACCCATGTCCCCTAGTGTAAATATCCTGACCAATGGTTCTTTGTGTTCTACACAGGCAAGAGAGACAGAGAGAGTGTGTGTTGTGTACTTTGTTAGAATAATTGTTTACAAGACCAATATTTACATTTCAGTTCCGACGTGACTAACTCTGGGTAAACAACTGTGAAAAAAAAAAGGTAAGGAAAAAATAACCTTATTTTATTAAATATATATATATATATATATATATATATATATATATATATAATTTCTCCTAAGGTTGTAGATAAAAAAATAGTTTATTTTATTAGCTCATTTGCACGAGGAACTTAATCTCGGGACCTCTGGGTTTAGGTAGGCACTTATATTTAAAGTTTATATTGTAATGGAAACAAATTAAAGGTTATCATGAAATCTAAAAAAAATGTTTATTGTTATGTGTTTGGTTAATATGTATTCTGAAATTTTAACCTCCTGCGGAGCTCCGTTAAATCATATATCAGGTTAACACAAATTTTCAAGAAGCAGAAAAAAAGACAACAAAAAAACAAAAAAAAAACACTTTAAACAAAGTTAGATTTTTGTGTTCTTAAATTTTCTACATTAAGATATTTATATAACATTTGTTTTGTTGTCAAAGCGATAATTATTAGATCACAATCTTAATTCAATTTAAATCATTCGATAACAAAAAAAAAAACCTTTTTCTTTACATTTTCAAGGAAAAATAAATCCAACATTATACCTTAGTCCAACCACGTCCCAAATTATGGCACAGAAAGTTTATTATTTACCCTTAACCCAATTAGACTTCTTTGAGTCAAACAAAATAGCCACACTGCTCACAGCCACCTATTTATTTACTTTTTTAAACCATCCTCAGTCCCGCAATAATATAAGAAAATTGAAACTTCTCACCCTAGACCATCTGTAGTCGAGAACTCGATCATATGTACATATCTCTTTATGTTTACTGAAAGATATGCATGCCCTCACAATCTCTTCAAGTAGTAATCAAGATCCTGGTGTACATCTTTTATAATCTCAAACTGGTAATAAGTTGTAGAACAAGTCCTTTTTTCTTCTTTTCTCATGATTGTAAAAATTTTACATCCCGATTAATACCACTTATTTTCAACACTACGCCAATAACAAAACAAAAGAACCTTTTAAATACACACCAAAGAGGTGATACCATTTAGAAGTAGGAATAATGTTAGAATAGTGCGTATGGATGATGTAAATAGGGATTATAATTAAAGGGGATGGTTTTATTTGTCACAGATTTGCCCCCTTATGTTTCATAGTTAGTTTTAGTATTGAAAACTGCTACTGGAACATTACCAGCCATTGGTGCATTGAAAGTGGTAGGAGTTAAGGACCAATGTCTATCGACTTTTCCTTTCTTCTAAACTTGGCACTGTTGAGATCCTTGCAGGTATGGTTGCTTGGAAATATACATTCATTCAACCCTTTACATGTTGGTTTCCAAGTTTTGAAGACGCGCACTTGACTTATGTGGGTGTCCACGCAAACAAAGCGAGTTAAAACCATGCTCCTTGGTGTCAACCGCACTACACCAGCTATCTAAGCAAATTCAAATGGCACTCTAGCTGTCCTCAGGTGAAACATTCGTCTTCTATCTTGGTTTTTACATGACCTTTATTTTTTTTAAATGTTTATCATACATATGTTACTGGTTAATGCTCGCCTTATATAGTATAAGCTGTCAGAATTCTCTAGACCTATATACAATTGAATTAATAACACAAAAACAAAACTACCCCTCATTACATTTGAAAACAAAACACACACTTTAGCAATAAACTGGACATATTAAAATTATTAGTTTACTCACTCTTTAACTAAACCAAAGTTCTTAAATATTAAATAGCTAAGTGGATGGCAAAGGTTAGATAGAAACATAGTCGTGTTACAATATGAGACTCTCCTCTTGCAACTTATGGGACAATTGTTCCAAACAAACAAACAAAAAAAAATCTCGTGAACTCATGCCAAATTGTGTTTCCTGAAATGTACTGTGCCCCTAATCATCTTCAATTGACCCACTAAACTCACCCTAACTGTTTGGGTACCTACAGCCCCATAGGCTTCTTTTACACCACTGGTCGCAGATGCTGAATCTCATAAATGAATTTCAACTTCTTAAAGTGAGATTATCATAACAATCCTCTGCCAGGTGATTTACATACACCATATGAGAAAATTAAACAAGTTAAAAAATAATTACAAACATTAGTTGATTATATGAAGAAAAAACCTTTTTCAAACCTGAGATAAACATAGACTACAATGACACAATATCTTAAATAATATAGTAGTTTGACATAACTATTCAATGAAATTATAGGTTGTTAAAAAATAGACATACAAAATGTTATAAATGCCCTATCATAAGTATAGTCTACCATGGAAATACTGGGCCATTTTCACATAAATATCAAGCACTTATCATAAGGTGCTACACGTATGAATAATTTATAACTTCATAGGGTGTTTTAAAATAAATACTAAGCGAAATAATAAAAAGGACATTTACACAATGTTGTCTGTTATAAGATAATGGAAATAACTTCCCTCGTTCCTGACTGCAAGGAGCGTAATGACGGAACCAGGTACCACACTTGCTGGGGCCTGCTTATGGCGACTAATTGGTGAAATCAAAAGTTCCGGTGCGTCTCTTCTCAGCTGTTGGGGCTACACATCTCAAGTATACAGTACATACTTGTAAACACACAAGCCCTATCATAGGGTAACAATTGCAGATAAAGTTCATGGATTTAACTTCTTTTTCTTAAAATAACTTCATTATACTTAAACTGAAAATGCTTAAAACGTCTTAGACCTCGTCATGTTACTTGTCTGCTTCCCATACATGAATAAAGAATGACCTTGGTTGTGATGTTACTTTACTCTCAGAAAATCCCACTCTCTTGTCTCTTCCTCTAACTATATTTTCTTCTGACATATACAAAAAATAAATAAATAAATAACCTTCAAAGTTTCACCATAAAACATTTAATAATTCTCGATGCTATTCATTTCCAATAAAAGTTGTGTGGGTTCCTGCCCTTTCACAAGTTTTAATATTCATGTGACTATCACAAGTCTGCCCAGTCTAACAGCTACCGGCACAGAGGGACTAGCCTTAATGTTGACGCTGGTTATAACCATTATACATATATTTTAAATACTCACAGATTTTCTCTCTCTTATTTTGTAGGCACATTCTTATCGTGTAGGTCTTCGGGGTGCATCTTCTCTTCACATGGGGTATTTCTTAACTTCTTTGACGTAGATACTTTAACAATAACAAATAATCTATTACTGATTGTCGAAATTAGCCATTATAATTCTTAAATAATAATTGTGGGAGAAATGACCCTTTCCACAATACAAAAAAAAATCTCTCCACACTTTAGTTTCACCTTTCTTATCTTTCCTTAGATTCCAACCTTGAGAACAAAAGTGGTTTTAAACTTGAAATGTTTGAAAAATACACCTAAAAATAGTGGAAAATTAATGTGTAAGAGTTTTACAATAATAAACTAAACTTAAGAATGTCATGTGTTCTAGGTTCTGTACATTCTAAATTAGTGTTAATTATATATCTGAAAGGGGGTTGGGGATATGGTGGTCTAGGGATAGGGTGCGACACCTGTGTGTCAGTGGACCGGGGTTCAAATCCCAGTCCCGGTACAGATTTATCTGATTACCTAACCCTTCCTTCACCTTTGTGCTTTCACCCTTTGTAGATGTGTGGAATACCAGGCCTCCACCGTGATTCGCAACCCATGTTAAACTCTAGGTCCCCTCTGCTATCCACCATCACCTTCTCACGTATAATCCTACCATCTGGGGATATTCATTTATTTTATTTTCATCTATCCCAATCTAGAGGATAATATAATTCGCCTAAATGGTGTTCCCACCTATGAATAAATTCCTCCATCAGCCAGAATAGCAGAGGTAGGATAAGGTCTAATGACGAGAGCTAGAGTAATAGCCCCGAACCCCCACCCCCAAATACCTGAAGGTTTTATATAGTAAACTCGCTTTGCTCATTGGGGTCTCCACCTCCAAAACCCCAATGAGTTTTTTTTTAAATGGATGTAAACTAATGTATTCCAGAGCCGTTTTTGGATAGGTCTTACCGTTCAGTCACAAGAGACCTCCAAAGAAAGGTCGGCACCGACTTTAAAGTTTCTCCGTAATTTTGAATTTTTTTTCAGGGGTTAAAAATTAAAACTTTAACTTTTTGGAAATTACTCATCGATTACAGGCTAGAAGCTATAAGTTTGCCAAATTTCAAGTTTCTAGCTCATCTGGAAGTGGGTAAACATTAATGTCAGTTAGTGAATGAGTCAGCCATTTGGCTTTAGAGTAGTATAAGTATGGTAAGTTGTATATTTTATCGATGACTAGAAGGTAAGGGTTTAAATATTTTCCGGATATCGTAAGATTGTTTATCTTTAGTTGTGAACATTTAATGATCTGATTCAGTGGTCACATAGTCTAGAACGTTACTCTTTCAATATACTAGACTGCCGATTATGAGGATTGTGCTTTAGAATCTCAATCTGGTGTACTGAGGATGGTATTTCCTAAATGGATTTACTTACACTCTTCCTCAACGCAAATGGGGCTATACTTCATTTAAATTAGAACTTTACCACTACTAACACATTAGCGCTAATAGTTAATATAAGTATAACCCAAACGTGCAGTAAGACGCACTGACAAAAATAAATAAATGTAATATTTAAAAATATCATATTGTTAATATAATAGGGTTTGATATAATTGAACTTTTTTTACTAATTTTATTTTAGCACTACGTCTTGCTATCCGTTTTCGTTATTCATCTATGAAATAATTACATTAACACTTTAGGAATTGGGAAGTTTAAATTTAGATGAAGTTACCCTCATTTGTGTGGAGGAACTGTGAAAAACCATTTAGATAAAACCATCCTCAATACAACCAACCAGGATCGAACCAAGATCCCCCGTCTTTGGTAGTCTAGTAATTTTAAAAATTAGTGCCTTAGACCACGCAGCCACCAGAGTGGGTTGGACTTTATTTGAACTAGCGCCTTAATTTTATTTTAGTTATTTCTTCAAAATCAAAACTATTGATAACTTATCTAAGGAAAAGTGATTAGGAAATAGATTTAGGGTGAATAAAAACTACATTATCATGAAGAGTGGATGGGAAAATCACATGTAGAGTTTCCCCTACCCCCCACCAATACTTTACTATTTCCCTTCTACTCTCGCTGTTCCTAGCTGAGGTTCAAACCTCAACCTACCCGTCAAGTACTCCAGTCTAATGGTAATATAGAACCTTAGATCACCGTGACCAACCGATGGAATAACCAATCTTAATTTATTAGTCAGATATATTTACACATATTATGTTTAATATGGGACCCGCCTCGGTAGCGTAGTTGGCTAATGCGCTTGTCGTGTTGAGCTCGACTGCTGAGGACGGGAAGATCGAGGTTCGAATCTCGGTCGGGTGAACTAGGGGTGGTTTTTCCTAAATGGTTTTCCACTCTCCCTCCACTCAAATGCAGGTTCACTTCCTCTCATTCAACCTTCCCAATTCCTAATCCATTAGCGTAATTAGTACTTAAAGCGTATAACCCGAACGGGTAGTAAGACGCGGTGCTAAATTATATATAAATATTAAGTATGGAACACGACTCTCTAAACAAAGCATTCACACTGCAGCCTACTAGTTCACAAGTTTTCATTTTTAACTTTAAATTCCTTGTGAATCTCTTAAGTATCGTTCGATGCTGTGATTTAATAATTTTATTAAAACCACGAAATACATATTGTCAATCCGAGATCTTATATCAGTCGGTAAGCTTGTCTGCTTAGTGAGCTAAAGGTGCAGGGTTCAATTCCTGGCATTGCCGAAAAATTTATCACTGGTGAAATGTGATTTTACCCTTTCACATTGATAATTTAATGCCCGGAGACTGGATGTTGTAGCAGTCCTAGTCTTAAGTTATATTATAAGGCATATAAATCTACGACAGACCTAGCAAGCAGGTAGTATTAAATATGTCTCGAATAAAAAACTGGATGTAAAATTACATGTTGATAATAATAACAAGCAATATTTAAGAGATAATACAGGATTTTTCAGTGAAAGCGAGCTAAGACTAATAAGGACATAGGAGATGCTCTATTAAACATTTTGAGATAGAGAACGTTTGGTTTGCGATATGGGCCTAAATATGTCTGACACTTTTATTGATTTCTGGTTTATTTACATCTAATTGTTACATGTAATTTATTTACATTAATTAGTTGTAACATTACGTACAGGTAGTGCTGTACAATATACGATATAAATGACAAACCGGAGGAAACCTATCATTTCGTACCTCACAACAGTTACTAAAAATGATGGCCACCAACACCAATCCAAGTTTCTGACGAACCCGTTCAAATATCCCATGCGTGTTGCGAATCACATCACAGGCAATGACACTCATGGCAACCATTTCCATGTCTGTTTTCATTGGGGTCTCATACACAAGTGATTTGAGATATTCCCATACTAAATAGACTTCAGGCTCTCCACCACATGTTTAGGACCATATCCCAATAACTGGCTTCGCAGACCACACGTTCCCTGTCTCAAAATGTTCGGTAGATCATACACTATCTCTGGTTTAATTTTTGCACGCTTTCACTGAAACACTCTGTATATATGTGTTTGCACAAATATAATATACTATTATCTAACTAAAAATTATTCTTGGCTACAGATTCGAATGTTATGGGTTCAATCCCCGACGCTTCCAGAATTTTATGTTGAGCATTGTTTCTGGAATGGAGTCAACACAATCTCATGAGGAGAAATAAAGAGCTACTTGAATGGAATAGTAGAAAATCTGGTCTAGAAAACTGATACTAGCAGCTAAAAGGTTCACAAAACATTATCTATCAGCAAAAGTTGGCACCATCTTTACCAACAGATGACTTTTCCTAGGTCAATGAATTTGATTGCATGCTTACGCAATAAATATATAAATATGGCAATGATATAATACATACTGAATCAATTTCAAAATGATAGTAATATAGGCTTGATATTAAGTTTGGAATCTTTCCAACTATCACTAGGCCTACTCTTTCTGATCGATATACTATTTTGATTTCTACATCTAAAACCAGAATTGGTAGCATGAACCATATTAAAATGTCTAGGTCCCATTTAAATTCATTTAATATAATTATTGAAGTCTTAGAGCTACAAACATATTTTTAAAATTATTTATAGATCGTTGAAAATAATGTTGAAAGTTTTTAGAAGTGTTTTATATAAAGATTTCATTTCTTTTATTTGAGGTGTTTAACGGGCATTTTCTGAAACGACTGATTATATCAGCACAAGACATATAAACTAACTTAAATCTAGAACAGACACAACATCCAGCCCCCGGATCCTTAATTAATCGTATTGTGAAATTTAAAACCCACATTTCACATTCGATATATTTGTCGGCCATGTCAGGAATCGAAACCAGGTTCTTTATGTTCAGTAGATAGACATGCTACCAACTGAGCTAAGGTGTCAGACTATATCACTATTAAATGTTATATTTTATAGATTGCATTATGGGCTTATAGCAACCAAATAAACTGCTGAAAATGTATCAAATATGATAGGTGTAGCTTTACAATATGTAATAATAACTAGAAGGTTATATACAATCAAAAATATTCATAATTTATATAGTGTAGTAAAAATATAAAATAGTTTTCACTCTTTAACAAAAAGTAGTAACTTCATTTACTCAAAAAAACTTCATTTTATTCCAGACTTTTAATAGCTACGACCCATTTAAAACTGTATATAATTGTGTTTAAATATCCCAAAAGTCTATCAGCATCCAAGTATAAATCATTTATTTCCCCATACCCTTTTAATTTCTCATCGCAATAAATTGTTAGAGAAAAAATAAAACGAATGCCCTTATTCTAAAATAAAAATAATATGAATTACATCATTTTTAGAGAGAAAGGGTTAATTTGATTGTTTGTGTATCAATTTCAACTGTTCACAACTGATTAAGTTTCAATTTTGGGCCTTCTTGCCTACAGCCCAAGGCTTGAAGAGAGGTTAGATAGTAGATTTGGTGAGTAAGCGAGTGGCTCTGAAAGGCATATGACAACGAGCCTTTCCACTGCCTTTTTTTATTCTCCTCCCACCCCTTTTCCCTCTTCTTCACTACCAGCCTTTACCCCTGGAGTATTTCTCTCCACTTATTCCGAGGAAATCCCATTTTCTAGGCGATTCCCCTCAGGGACATTGTGCAGTTGTGGAGTTCCACACAATTTTGCCAACAACACAAAACAAGACATCTCATACCAAACATGCACAATTTTAAAGAGTATGCCACCAGTCACCGCTACTTTAATAAAGACTTTCCAATAAATAACATTTTTTTCAGAACTTGAGCTATTATGTTTTGATTAAACATACGCTTTTATGATAAATTGGTTAGTTTCATTAAAGTGATAGTATTAACTTTGAGAAGTAAGTTACAGACATTTATAAACAAAGTAATACACTCACATACTCAAAATATCGATACAAATAAGTTTCTGGAGACATACAGAAATATGCATCTCAGAACGAATACCAATTTTATTTAAATAATTTATCAAAACTTATTTGATAGACAATTTAAATGTATTCTTATTCTTTTTATATTAAATTTAATGTTATTTTATCAAATTTTACACCACCTTTCTTTATTTATGATTACACAAAACAAATACACGCACTGACAGCACTGCTCTCTGGTGAGAATAGGGTGAGACCACTTCGTTAAAAGCTTAGTACAAATATTGTTCTTCTTTTTATCATCTTGTAAATTAAAATGTTCATGGATGAACAAGTGGCCTGAAATAGATTTTATTTAAGACCTCACCAATTATATTTTAAAATTACATCTAAAACTTCGCCCATGGTCAGGGGGTCTAGGACATAAAATCACCATTGAGATTGGTTATCACTGATTGAGAAGTTTGGTTTTTAATCCAAGCCATGTGAACTGGGGTTGGTTTTCATCTTGAGGTTTATAATTATATTTAATACATACTTATACTTTCCATTCTCAGTAGATTAGGTCGTTAATAAATTGTGTGGGAGGTAACATCGTGAGCATACAAACCAGACACCAAGCTCATCAAATTTGGTTCTCTGGTGATGGGTAGTTTTTGTCTCGAATCCCATCTGGAAATAATGAGAATGATTTATCTTATTGGTTTCAATCTATTTCCACATGCTTATATATTTTCTCTAAAAAATATTTTTTTTAATACTTACCCAATTAGTTTGAACAAGGAATGGTAGCCAGGATGGGTAGTATGATGATATTCAAAAATAAAACTTTTCGGAAACTGTAAGTTCAAAATAATTTAAAAAAAAAGAGTCTTAAACTGTTTTTTTCAGCGCCTTTTAATATCCGTTCGGTTTATAAGTATACATGAGTTAGGTTATTTGAATAGGGATGAAGAAGGTAGAATGTTAGAAAATATATATACATACATTTTCGTGAAGGTATAGGGGTGAAACACTTAAGAAAATCCATCCTTAATTCAACTGACTGGGATTTTATCCCTTATCTTTCCGTCATCAGTAATCCAGCCTAACACGATAATGATGCGTAAGACCATATGACCACCAATACGGGTGTTAGAATTTGTTATATCTAGACTATCGTGAGCTTTGAGTTTTTATGCACCCATTTTTTAATTGTTTCGCAAGAGGAACATGGGCATTAAATTTTCATTTCTGTGAGAAGGAAGAGTATATAGACAGTCAATTTGTGACATCCGGGGGCTCATTAAGCGCCAAGTGGGGTGTAACGGAGAACAAGGAAGTGGAATGGCATGAGAACTCATCAAGAACATAAGATAATCAAATGAAGGTTTTCTAACATCCAAAATACGCCTTGCTTTCAGACAAAGGCTAATTATATTCAAGAGTAGATTAGAAATGTCGTATGAAAACATAGTAATGGACTTCAGGGCATAGCTTAACTATCTACAGTTGACAGGTTTTAACTAGATTATGTCAGCTGTAAATATAGTCTAAATAATACTAGGTTCTCCCTTACTAAAACATTCAGTTTTTTAAATTATTTATTTTTATTTATTTGTTGTATAATACAAAATGTTATCCATAAGTGAACCAAAATATTGCGAAAACATTATTTATTGTACATTTTTTAAAGTGTTAATGCATCTGAATATATGATAGTTTTACCTTGATTACATAGATTTTACATCAAAATAATACAACAAAACTGTTGAAGACATACATAACTTCCGCAAAACGTTTAATCTGTTTTTAACTATAAAATGTTATTGTAATTATATGTAATGCTATTAACGTCATTATGTGTTAACTTTTCTCCTAAAAACAATATATCTATTGGGCCAAAGTATACAAAACAAATAAATCAGAATGATGAAACGTAACATACAATTATTGAAAGAATAATATTCTTTTGTTTTTAAGGAAAACCACTTCTAATAATAAAATACATAAAAAGGATACAAAACATTATACAGTAGGGCGATGTATATTTATTGACGTTTAGTGAACCTAATGTCACAAGAATCAAAACTTAGGAACCATGACTTTAGGTATCATAAAATTATATCCAGGGAAGTTAGGTCTTATGAAGTATAGGCCAAGTAACTTTAGATCCACTGACTGATCAATTTAGAATGTTTTAAATATACATATTAAAAAGGGACTTTTTTAGACGTGTTGGATTAAAATAAGTTTGGTCATATTAATATTGGTATAGTGAAGTTATAAACAATAAAATTACCTGAAATGAAGCTAGGTCTTTTATTTTTAATTTATTATAACTCTTAGGTCCTCCAAAACTATTTATTATGATGTTTGGTGCATTATATACTAATTCATATTTTAGTACAATTAATTTAACTGAGAATACCCATCACGAACAACGCTTTAAAACAATCCACTACGCCAAGAACTTATGACGATGTTTTGATCTGGAAGCTAAGACGTATACCTCCTTTAGAGTGAAGCAATAAATCCACTCTCAATGTGAGAGAGTAATTATGGCTAGTATGTTTAATCATTACGCTCTCAATTCCATTAGTAAATAATTTCCCAGCTTAGAATGCACACATTTACATTATATTTCCACTTCTTTTAAGTCTGCATTAATGTTTTTTGTATTAATGATATTTTTTGTGTCCATTTAGATAAATAAATATAGCAACGTTGCATTGAATTGTATGTCATCCAATAAGAGGTAGGGCATTAATTATATTGTCTGAATTTCAAAATATCTAAGAATTACATACAAACGCTAGTAGTTCTATGAGCAGTAGACCTTGGATTTTAATATTATATTATTTCTTAGCGATCAAGTAAGACAATAAACAAATAAATAATATAATCAATAGCATATTATATTTATAAAGGAAATCAATTCTCCCACAGCTGAATACGTCAGTCTCAAAAAATGTCAAAATTTAAAAAAGTACGTCTTTGGTATTAGATCGATTGCTTAGAACGTTAAATTAAATCCCTCAAGATGCGCTAATAAACAAAAACATTTTTAATGGCCACCATATTTAAACGGACAACCAGATTTAAGAACTATATACTCATACAGTGCATTCCCTACATTGTTCAAACTAGGTTAAAAGAAGGTTCATACCAAATTTCGTTAAAATTACCCAACGAATTAAACAATAAACATTTTGAGTGGCCACAATTTTGAAATTGATAAATAGGTGAAGCAACCTTGTACACATTTTGTTATGTATAAGTTCAAAGAATGTCTATGCCCAATTTTGCTTAAATTGGTTCACACGTTTTGGTAGCAATCATGGAATGAATTAAGATACAGACATCCAGAGATTCTAGTTGCTACCATCTTAAAATGGACTGCCAGATCGTAAATCCAGGTATAGTAAATACGTTGTTAAGCTTAAGATCAAAGAATATATTTGTCATATTTGTTTAAAATTTGTCGACCAATTTGACAGTTTTCACGTAAGAAACAAAGATCTGGAAAGACAATGTCAAATGCTCGCTCCATTATTATTGTAAAACTCACTTTAAACACGAGAAGAAAATATTCTGGTGACTTGGTATATTTATGGAATAAAAAACATTTTGTCTTTAAATAGATGATACGACTCAATCGTACAAACTGTCTCATGGGGTAAATTATAGCTTGGAACAAAATTTTCAGAAATAGGATTTTCTTAAGTTAAACTAATGTTTTAATTAGAAAAACAAGCGTGTCTTCTGGCTTATAGCAATAAACATTACCTATATATAAATGTAATTCCAAACAAACTTGTTTACACCATTTGATTTTTATTTTCCAAAAATCAGCTATATTCCAACTAACCTTAAATTATTTATATCTTATAAGACATAAAAACCATTTATTAATTATCATGAAAACTTATTCCGAGGTATCCACTTTGAACTGAATCTTAAGAGTCATTTTATGAATACTTCACATTTTCTAAAATTCTTTTAATGTAAACTACTCATAAATTAACTTATTTAAAAAATAAACATATGTTATTACTTATCATGTGAAATAGTACCCATATATCAATTTTCGAAAGAAATCCTTAAATATATATTTAAAAGAACGCCAATTTTTCCAAATTTAGTCATCATTATAATATTTTTAAATTAATATTTTAAAGATAAACAATTAAATACAATTATTAATGGTGTTTGAAAATCTTAACACATATCTATTTTGAACCAAATAATTAAAGTACTTTTTAAAATATTATCAATTTAGAAAAATCAGTCAGCGCTAAAATACCCTCAATCATTTTTTTTATCACAAAAAACCAATATACAACAATATTTTTAATTAACAACACTCTCCAAATATTAATTCTAATCAAAATCGCTATAGCCACTCTTAAAATATTTGGAATTTTCTAGAATCACCCATTTATAAACTACCTTTAAATGGATTTTTAGACAAAGTCTAACTCTGCGTTGTTATTTAGGAGGTCACACATTCCCTAGACATCATTTTTTTTTTTAAATTTATAAAATCTCATCATTTTCGAAGAAATTTTAATTAAAAAATCGTTCAATAGTAAACTACCCTTAATTCAATGTCTAGGGTCAAAATAAAAATAATAACTTTTAGGGTATTGCGATAAAACATCTAAACATATAATTTAAACTAAATTTAACAAACCATTGGAGACATGTGGCCAGTGACAGACAAACATGTATCAAAACAGATTATGTGGGACAGACGTAATTGTAAAATCAACTTTTTTGAGTTCGGGGGCACATCATACCTAAAAATTCATCATACTCTAAAGATAGTAATGTCTAAATATTACCAAATTTTATCTTTAGATGAAAAGATATAAATTGTGTCACACAACTATTTCCTATGAGTATACAATCATTTTAAATAAGATTACTACTAGTCCTTTTTAGTTTTATATTTCACTTCAAAAAATTATTTATAAATGTAAAAATGTCATAGATTCGGACTTGCTTTTTTCGGGGGTGGGGGGTGGTATTTCGCAATAGCTTCTTCTTTTACCAACTACGTAAGCTTATACTCTTATTTGGTATTAATAAGTGTTGTTTAGTTTCAAGGTCGGTACACCACATTCTTACTTGTGCGTAGGTTGATAACTTTCTAGGCCAGAATTTAGCCAAATTAGGTGGTAAACAGGAATCTGAGGAGGTCGTACGTGTTTTTAAATCATTTTTTTAATTAATTTTACCACTAGAATCATAAATAAACCATTTCGGAGTAATAGTGTAAATTATGTGTTGAACAAAATAAGAAATTATAGAGTTTTAAAGTAAAGGAATTAAAAACAAATACATTTTTAAATGTACAGAAGTAATATTTTAGATGTCTTTGTTTAAATTGACCAAGAAAATGATTATCTTCTTTAATGCGAATATTATTAAAATATTTATATTATGAATTAAATCATTCAATTTGAATCAGATCGGAAATCTGCTCGAAGAATATACTTATTGCTACTAGACTGTGACTCCCTAGTGTTTGCGTCTATACTGGAGGTGCCAATTTTTTTTTTGTTTTGTTTGGGACGTTATTTGAACCCATAGCCCATGGACATACCTCTACCTATACACAGTGGATGTGACTTCTCTAATATAACTCTGATATTGACGTCATTGAAGGCAAAGTGTTGCAAGGTGAATGTGAAATATGATAACCAATCTATGTGGGTCATATATATGTGTTATCAATAGCTTTAAATGCAATTTCTGAATTCATAAATGACTTAGATTTAACTTTATAAAGTTATCATAAAATTCTCTTATTAATTAATCATTTGTAAATTCTAAATTTTGGTTAAACTGCAGTATGGATTTTTCAATCAAACATGTTTGGGCCGTTAATATTATCAGACGGGTGCCTTCAATTATTAGTGGTTCACCTTTTTGAAGCACGATATTTGTTACGAAGCTTTTATTTCATTTGGTTTGATCTAGCATTAATACTATTAAACAAACATAATAATAAATTAAAACTACATTTTAAATTAATCTAACATGGTTGTTCTAAAGGCATTTAAAAGTTGAATGTATTTAATACTTTACTGGCGAGCTATTTTAAACTGTGACATACATAATGATACATATATTATTTATTATTAAAATGTGTCAAAATTAAAATAAAATTGAAAGAATAAAATAAAACGTAAAGTAAATTTAATTTTTGATCATATTTAGAGTAAAAATACGTATATGACTAACAAATGAAAATTTAAAACTTATTTTTCATCTTGATAAAATTCACGAAAATGTTTGAAATTCATGTATCATTTTAGTCTTCTCTTTCCCGGGACTCTTAAAATAGTTGTTAAAGAATTCAAAGTAATCTATATTTAAACCAATTCTTTTTAACAAATAAAAAGTGTAACGAGACTTTAACAATGGTTAACTTAAAACAATATAGTGGTAGATGTCCTAACCTGAGTATGGACTTTTGTTTGTTAACTTAACGGTAGACCTCGCATTGTATAATAACTTTTACGTGCATGATAGCGCTCGCACAACTCTGTAAAATCAGAAGTTGTGGTTGATATCAGATATCATTATACTAAACACAAACGGTTGCATGGCAAAAGATATTAAAATTGGTTCTTAATTAATTGACTTGCTAATTATTTGGATCTAAGCTCCAATAAATATATTGACGAGAGATGTTATGATATTGTATAAAATGTTATGTTTTAACTAGGACTAAGGTACGATTTTACAATATCACATTATTAAAATTTTAAGGAAGATTAAAAGTTTCAAACTCTCTAATAATAACATATTTAGATCTATATCAACATTGCATAAAAATTACAACTGAACTGATAATTAGATAAAAGATCTACAACATAAAACCTTGTTTTTTGTTTACTCTTGTAAGGAAATTAAACCAACAAAATAGCCGAGCTGGTGATACGAAATCAAAATATTAAATTCTATAAATTCTTTTGTTTCAAAATAGTTTACAATTTTCCAGAAAACATAAGAATTTATCATGGAATTTCTTATCACAAAATAAAAAATCTATTGATTGCTCTAAATAGAGCTAAATTCAATGCTGAAAACTACAATGAATATTTGAATAAGCTCCATCTAGTATATGAGGGCTTCTATTATTAGTACCTGAAAATGCTCTCTTCACACAAATACACACACACACACACACACACACACACACACACACACACACTGCCGAAACTACCTAGGAATTTGTGGCAATGAACCTTTATATATGATCAGCCTTTTGGGCAGATACCATCATCATATTAGTCCTTTAGGCCAAACACATGTCCTTGAAAAGAAACCGAGCTTCGGTTCAACACGTTAAGGCCCTGCCTACCCTCCCTGGCGGCGTGTTGAGCTTTCAGCTCTAAAATAGATGGCGTTGCTAACGTTATACAAACTGGTGGATTCCAGCCATCAGGTTGGCAGAACTACTGGTTTGTTTAAACAATTGGGAGACTGGCGACCACGACCGGTAATCAGTAAAGGCAGCAAGCAATATTTTTTCCAAGAATTGAGAGAGATAAGAAGTGTAGTGCCGGACCGTAAAGTGTGTAGGCGACCAAGTTTGACTAAACGTGGGGAGACATAACGTCAAGATACAATCACACTCTCGAGCAGAAAAATTTGCTTATTCATTCCAGTCAGCTAGACGTCCATTAACCTGTAGTACCACTTTTGAATTTTGAACCTTTTGATGCCAAAGTTTAGTACTAGTTTTGTACCATTTTGTACCCGTACCCGTTTTGAGTAATTAGCATATCAAAGTGGTGACTCGAGGTTAATGCAGTTGTACCACTTTTGAATTTTGAACTTTTTTTGATGCCAAAGTTTTGTATCCGTACCCATTTTGAGTAATTAGCATATCAAAGTGGTGACTCAAGGTTAATGCTGTTTTACTACTTTTTAATTTTGAACTTTTTTGATGCCAAAGTTTTGTACCGTTTTGTACCAGAAAGAAAAAGTATTGTACCCGTACCCGTTTTGAGTAATTAGCATATCAAAGTGAGTACTCCACGTACTCCAGGTAAATGCGGTTGTACCCCTTTTGATTTTGAACTTTTTTTGATGCCAAAGTTTTTTTAATAGTTTTGTACCGTTTTGTAACACAAATAAGTTTTGTACCCGTACTCATTTTCAGTAATTAGCATATCAAAGTGGTGACTCCAGGTTAATGCTGTTGTTCCACTTTTGAATTTTTTGATGCCAAAGTTTTGTACTAGTTTTGCACCGTTTTGTAACACAAATAAGTTTTGTACCCGTACCCATTTTGAGTAATTAGCATATCAAAGTGGTGACTCCAGGTTAATGCTGTTGTACCACTTTTGAATTTTTTCATGCCAAAGTTTTGTACTACTTCTGTACCGTTTTGTACCACAAAGAGAAAGTTTTGTACCCGTACCCATTTTGAGTAATTAGCATATCAAAGTGTCACGTGACTCCAGGTTAATGCTGTTGTACCACTATTGAAATTTTTTCAAATAAATATCTGGTGAGGGTAGTGATAAATAATAATCTACACTTATTTATCAGAGAAAAATTTATTTAAGGTAAAATTAGAGATAACTTACTTTTGAAGGTTTTGTCACTAACTATAATAAATAACCTATACGACTGAGTATGTAGCCTACGATTTTGTCGTACCATTTATTTGAGTTTATTAGTAAGAAGGTAAATTAAAAAATAACTAAAATTTAATGTGCTAAATTTGGCCACTGTCCTTTGGCTAATTTTTAAAATTTAAAGGCTAAGGAGGCAATAACATATTTTAAAAGCAGTTTCATTTCGAAGACTATAACAATTTTGACTATAAATATATCTTATTTTTATTACTGATATTACCACGTCATACTACCTGTTCATGTTATACGCATATATGATAATCTAATTGGGTGGTAATGAGGAAAGAAGCATTTGAGAGGTAATCTACCAGCATTTTTATTTTGGAAGATGGGGAAACAATTTAGGAAAAACTACCCTCTATAGACTCGACCAGGATTTGCACCCCAAGTGCTCCGCTATCAGCAGGCCAATTTAACACTAGTGACACCTTAGACCACTCAGCCACTGAAGTGGGTATCTGTTATTTAATACGGTCTTTACAGTTTTCAAACATCTATAGGATTTACACAATTTTCCAGAAATAAATGTTTTTGGGAATAATTTTTTTATCCTATTGGTAGAGTTTAACTTGAGTAATATCTCCATGGTGTCAGCCTGCAAGCAGGCTATACCAATCGAGAGGCTGCCGTATGTTGGCAAAGATAGGGCCAACATTTTCAAGCTGAGGGTGCCATGTGGTTAGCACAACGAGCCTCCAGACTTCTATCTCAGTTTTCTAGACTGAAGCGCTACTTATTCATTCAATTATCTCCTCATTTGTCCTCACGAGGTTGATTTTGGTTCCGTTTCAGACCCACTGCTTCACAGACAGAATTAGGGGCACTGGGGATCGAACTTGGGACTTCAGTATCTGAAGACAGTAAATCTGACCACTATACAACAGAGGCGGTCGGGTATCAAATACTTACTTACTTACTTTATGGCATAGGGAACACAAAAGTTCATTAATTTTAATGGTTTTAATTATATATTTACTTATCATCGGCTTCATGTCGTGGTCAATATTGCTAAAGTGCTATGACTGAGCACTGAGTGCTGAGTGCGTAAATTAATCAGCTCAATAACTTGACTAGTTCGATTCCCTGTTAGGTTGAAATTACTTAGTACTAGCGTGATACGAACTCAGCCAAGGCACAAGAGATTTTGAACATACAATAAGTGCGTTACAGAGTGTTAGTAACATTTACTTTCAGCTAAGAGCTTTTCTTAAAAAAAAAAAAGTACTTGAAATATCAGAATAATCGCTGCATTGTTATATAGAAGTATTTATTTGTATCTTAATTTTGATATTATTTCTACAGTAAATAAAATAGTATCGCTGCTCATCCATTGTACTTAAATTAGTAGATACAGATAGCCTAAGCGCCAGTAATATGCATACCATTAAAAAAAACTTACACTTTACTACAAGAAGTTAAATAATCAATTATATCTTTGATTTTCTTTGTGCGCCCTTTCTTCATAAACTTGTTATTCACAAGGATATAAAATAATATTTTGTAAATACTTCTCCACCTCAAAATTTATACAATCCATTGAATTTTGTTCGAAAGCAAAAAGGTCACATATTGTTAATTATATAAAAAGTAATCACCGTGGGTACTTATTGTTCGGGATTCGATACATTTCTTCCAAAACGAGCGCACAAACTGCGAGAATGCAACAGGTTCAAATTAAAAGTAATCACATTTAACACGCTAATAAAATAAAATTAACATTTTCACATCTTGACTACCAAAAACTTCGTTCATTAACTTTTTGAAAAATAACTTATTCCAAAGTCCAATGAGAGTCAAATACTAGACCGTAAAATAAAAACTAGTATATAAAATTATACTGAGAACGTCTCCAAATTACATTTAGTCCAAACTTTATTTAAAATAACTATGTTTGATATGAGCAGGAATGTTTATTTTTATTTATTATAATAGTGGATTAAAAATTCAATGTACAGTAGTTTTCATTTACTTTGAATATTAACACTTATTATTACAACGTGTAGTGCTAAAGAATGAGAAAACTCAAGAAAGAATATAAGATAAGAGTGAAGAATTTTACATGTTTTACTGTCTCAGTTAAATAAGGGCTAATGTCATAAAACTTTGTGTATGGAGAAGCATGTGGCTTTTTCTTTGAAAATAATGTATCACTAGAGTAATACTCTCATTGAAGTAAGTAGGGACCAACTATATTTATTCACACAGCAGGAAGACTTTGTGAGTATTTTAGTTACTGAATATATTAAGATGTTTAATTGTTTATATTTAATTACGCAAATTTTCATAATTGGACATTGGCCCTTCTTATCCTAACGTACATGGTATTAATGTTTCTTTGGCTCAAGAAGGTCACAGAGATTAGTTTAACCCTCCATTGCCGCCTGCATTCCGATACAGCAGGTTAGCCAACGCTTGAAAAATGATACTAGCTTGTAAATGGGTAATGATCATACTAACGGCACCTATTATCAGCTATGACAACTAGTTGCAGAAGGAAAAGTTGTATTTAAAACCATGTATTTTGACTAGAGAGTCGACTTGGGAGTCGTTAGAGCTCAATATCGTCGTGATTATTGAAGCTAACACAATTTATAAAAAATATGTCTAAAAAGAAAAAGAAATTATTCATTAAATAGTATGTTATAAACAAACACTCTAGCTTAATTGTACAAAGAAAATAAATAAATCCATTAATAATTTTTGTTTTCCCATTTAAAATGCATTGAAATGGAAACATTTTAATGAAAATATTTCAATAACTATTTTTAGCATGGTTTGAAAATTCCATAAGAATTATGAAAGATGCCCAGATATGTTACTAAAATAAATAAAAAACAACAAGGTTGAATTATTAAATATATTTTGTTCTAAATTCTTTTGTTTAGAACCGTACATTTATGGGTAGGCAGGGCCTTAACCAAGATAGCTCTGGTTTGTAAGACGGTTTAATAACCTTTTCCGAAATTTTAAAAATACAATAGGAATACCTATTTTACTTTCTACGAATTTTTCTGTCAGGTGTTGTATTCTGTATCTCTAATTTGGGATCAAATGGTGTCGATTTGTACAGTAGCCAGATAAATATAAGGAGATATTGTCAGTATGGGCTATTCTTTGAGCAGATTTTATATTCCCTAAGTGATTATCCAAGTGACATAGGAAGTATATCTAAGTTCTTACCTGAATTAAATACACGCCTTTCCATGTTTACCATTTCAATTGGTGACTTTAATCACCAATAAATGAGTAAAATACATTTTATCTCGAAATAGAATGAATAAGTAGGTGTTAATTAAACCGTGCTATATCGTTCAAAGGTTATTCGTGTGGGGGACTCAGAAAATAATATGTATTCATATTAGACCATAATATCAATAATGAAGAAAATTACAGTTAATTAATTGATAATATCAAACATTAATACAATCCATGTTTTAATAATCGTCATCAAAATTTCTGACACATTTTTAACATGCTCATACTTTTGTTTCTTAACAAAAGTTTATCGATAATTTCTAATGTTACTCATATTCTATTTATTATTAAGTTATAAACGGAAGTATACCAATTATTACTTTAAAGTAGTCTGTAATGCTAAACTTTAATGTATTTTAATTATTTATAATTTTTTTATCACGTCTTATTACCTTTTCAGGTAATACACATATGTGATAATTACATTAATGGAGTAGGGGGGGATGAGGAAGAAATGTATTAAAGGTATTCATCCAACATTTGCGTGAAAGAAGAGTGGGAAAAGTTTAAGCAATACCACCCTTATTAGACCCGACTGGAATTTGAACCCCGATCGTTTTCAGCAGGTTAGTCTTTCAAGAGAGTGCTGCTGCCTTAGATCATGTGGACACTGAATCATGCTATAGTTAATTCCTGGTCATATTTTCTTATCAATATACCATACTGAATACAAATTTAAAATGTCAAATTCAAAAAATCGGACTGCTTTCCTGTTATTAATAATTATATTATCAAATGAATGCATTGGCCATCTTTTGAAAAGTTATGTTACCTTTCTATTTAAGGTTGTAATTTGGACTGCTAGATGACTCTACATCTAGTAGGTAGAGTTGCTGCTGTATGAACCTAGATGTCAGCACCTAGTCTAGATCAATACCGCTAAACTGAATCCCTGCGCAAGGCTCCGATAAGAGAGAAACATCCCAGGGTCGTTATATTAAGATTTCTCGTCTCAACAGCCATTTTGGATGTTGTTAAATACGTCTTTATTTATGGTATTAAAATATATTTATTTAAAATATAATATTGCTATAAATGAGAATTCTTTCAAAAACGTATACACACATTGTATAGAGGAAACAACAGGTAATAGGGCTAGTAAAAACCCTAATGACTTATAACACTTGGCTGAAGACACAAGCTCGATTATTTTAAAATATATATGTAATATTACAGAAACGTACAATTCCTTATTTGACAGGTTCATTAAGTATTGCAAACCGAAAAACTGGCCTCAAATAACGTATTTAATTCTGAATTGATTAGAATTTTGGTAATGACAACGACATTTTATCAGACGTGCTTGTACGAAATTTTATAAAACAATATTTATCAAAACAATATTTATAGTTAGTCGTAGCATTTTAAATAATATAAAACATCTACATTAAAACTATATTTAAAGTTAGTCGTAGCATTTTAAATAATTTAAAACCGTTACAAAATAAAAATAAAAGTTTTCATGAAATGTACTCCTTGATATGTTAAATATAAACTACAAACGTTTTCAATTTTATGTTGACTAATGATACTGACATTTCAACAAATCAAGAAGTTTCATCATCGTGAGAAACTTATTTATTTCAAGCAAAGAACATTGGCAAAATAAATGTTAGAGTTTGCTAATATGACAATAAATTTTGAACAAAGGCAAATACATAAATATGCATCATTTTAATTTCGATTACATTTATTATAGCAGTGGCCAAAAGTAGTGAGACCTATGACAAGCCAGAACTGAAGAGTACACAAGTACCTCACAAATACGTAAAATAAAAAAATAAAAAATAATAGCTAAATAATGATACATACTGATGAATAATTACAAAATTTAAGACATAATTATAAATAACAAATGATAAAAATAATAAGCAAATAACTTAAGAGAAGTAAAGTATAAGTAGTTATAATAATAATAATAATAATAATAATAATAATAATAATAATAAATATTGTTTAAAAACTAAACAACTTTATTCTTAATATACTTTTTTGTTTGGTTGCTATATACAAGCTTTAAATATAATTTTTATATCGGTTGCAGTATACCATATATGTTATAATTTATCCTTTACATCTTTAATAAATAATAAATGTTGTAGTTGCAGTATTTATATACAAATATCTAACTCTTTATATAAACATCAACTATCATTTTATTTACAACAAATCAAGTTCTCTATAAATATAATCATAAAATGATTGCACAGGATTATTAAAAATTCACCCTGCAGAGGTGGCAAACATTTGATATAAAACTTAATGCCGTTTTGTCAATAAAGATTTACGCAGTAAAATGGTAGACAACAATTGCTTTAATTATAGTGAATCTAGTGATATAAGCTTTTATGTAAACACTTACTGGTGTGAGCCCGCAAGCAAGCTATACTGACCGAGTGGCTGCCAACATTAGCGATGATAGTGCCAACATTTAAAGATAGAGGGATTCATGTGGTCAGCACAATGAGCCTCCATGCCGTTAATATAAGCTTTCTAGACCGGAGCTGCTACTAATTTATTAAAGTATCTCCTCATCTATCTTCACGTGGTTTAGCTTGATTCTGTTCCAGACTCAGTGATTCACAGAAGAGTTCTGTAAACGCCAGGGATTGAACCTGGAACATGTGGGTCTGGAGCCGAGAGCTCTGATCACTAGATCTTTACCAATAAAATGACTATTGTATTTATAGTACAACTGCGTAGGGACTATAATCCTTATTATTTCTCGTTGGAGGAAAGGGCTATATAATTATAACACGCTTTGCTCGTTAGGGGCTTTACCCCAAAACCCCCAGTGAGTTTGCTTTGCAAGTGGATGTATGTAAACTAATGTAATTCCAGAGCTGTTTTTGATAGGTCTTACCGTTTAGCCACAAGAGACCTCCAAAGAAAGGTCTGCACCGACTTTAAAGTTGCTCCGACATTTTGAATTTTTTTCGGGGGTTAAAAATTATTTTTGAAATATTATCGTTGGTTACAGGCTAGAAGCTATAAGTTCACCAAATTTCAAGTTTCTATCTCATCTGTAAGTGGGTTAACATTAATGTCAGTGAGTGAGTCAGCCATGTGGCTTTATAGTAGTATAATGATGATGATAGATTTTAATAAAATAAATATAGACTATTTCCACAGTATATTAGATCAGTCACTACTCATCTGTGTCCACCTAGCTATTGTGCTTGTTATGAAATTAAACTAGTATATAATCTTTGTGCTAATCTAGCAGTTTCATATCAATTTAAATATCTCAATTGATACAAAATTATTTCTAGATAGTTAATATCTGCTTTGAGGATCAAATGGTCTAAGAACCGCGTCAGTGGCCGCATAGTCTAGGGCATTACTCTCGTAGTAGACTAGACTACCGATGACGTGGAGATAGAGTCTCAAATCTTGATTGGGTGTACCGATGGTGGTTATTCCAGAATGGTCTTTCCATTGTTCCTCCATGAAAATGTGGGTACACTTCCTATAGATAAAACCTTTCACACCTCTAAATGGATTAGAGTAATTATTAAATGCCCGAACGGGTAGTAAGACATGGTACTAAAAATAAGAATGGTATAAGATGGCATCACTCTCGAAATAGACTGGACTATCAAAGACGGGGAAATCGGGATTCAATTCCAAGTAGAATTTACTAAGTATCGTTTTGTTTGGATGGACTTCCACGCAAATGTGGGTTCCCTTTCTCAAAATTCAACCTTTCAAATCCCTAATTACTTAGCTTAATTTGTAAATGTGCGTACAACCCGAACGGGAAAGGAGTTCTAGACCAAAAAGAAATAGGTTTGTGCACCGTAGATATATTCTTTCTCTTTAATCTTAAAATATAGATTATTAATAAGAACTCGTAAGATTTGTGAAACGTTATAATATACACTATTGCATAAACCCTCCACCAAAAAGCATAAATGAAATAATATACACAGTTTAAGAAACATTCAGTTAAGTAGAAAATCTCTGACCACCAAAGATCATATAACATTCAATTTGACATTTTTTGATATTCCATAAAATGTGTATGTATATATGCTTGCTTATAGAAAAAAAACTATAGGTTTTTAAAAAATGTATGCCAGTTTAAAATACTTTTAATTTTAACAATACTACACTTTTGAATGATAAGTTATTTCGAATCTCAAATAGTTTTGGATAAGTGATCTAAATTTTATATTTCTCATAATGTAGATTTCCCTTAAGATAATTTTCACGGGAAAACAAAAACTGCCCTTTTTGTTTGTAATGTTAAATAATGCCTGAATGCAAAATTTAATTAAAATCGTCAGAGCGAGTTTTGAGAAAATAATGTTTTTTTCTTTTGTTCCTTTAATTAATTTTAGAGTTAGATGTATAATTACAAATAACACTCAGGAGGACCATAATAAAACAAAAGATAGCAAGTTTTGACCCGAACGGTAAAATAGTTTCGGCTCTAAGCTGGGGTACAGACAGACAGAGAGACAAACATAAGCTATCGAAAGAGCTACTTTTTCTATTTCGGGGGCCCATAAAACGTCTACTACTACTACTACTACTACTACTACTACTGAAATGCATAAGGCAAAAGAAAAATAGACATCGTGGGGGTAACCATCAATAACAAAGAACTAATGTTCATGACGTTTAGGACGTCATGATTAATTTTGACTCCAAGACCATAGGAACTTGTGACTTAGTGTAAGTCAAAATTTAAAAAGGTCACTTTCTAAGCCAGAGGCTTTTAAGTTAGGACAGTGTCAAAGAACACATAAATTAACCAAGGAAAAACTTCCATGTTGAAGTTAATTACGTATATATCCAAAATCAAAATATTCTAACTGACATTTTCCAAAACTAAGGCTTATCACTAAATTTTAAAATAAAATTTCCTTCAAAACATGTTCAAAACTTAAATTTCTCTTAACTATACTATAGACCAAGTCCTAGGGACTTGATGACGACGGGTGGATACAAATACCCCAGATACGTCGTCCGAGTTAGCGGCGAGTTGTATCGGGTGATCCATCATCCTCTAGATACTTCTAGGGTGGCGAATCCGACATCCCAGACTCCATGTTCCCTCTCTTTGCTAACGGGAAGAGTTTCCTTGTTGACTCTTTGCACTGTAGAACCGCTCTGTACTTTGATACCGCTGGCTGACCTATATATACCGTCAAACTGGCTCGGACATGAAGAAAAGGGAAGGTGGAATAAATTAAGAAACACAGGCAGAAACAAGGAAGAATGAAATTGTGGAGAAAAAGGAAACAAGAGAAGCAAGTCATGAGTTTCTCTGACTGACTGCCAGCGTCGCTAGGTGCGCAGCAGGTCTCTGCGTCTACCCCCAACTTCAGTTCTTCTCTCAAACTGAACTAGTCGCGACACACGTGAGTCGGCCATGATAGACAATTCTGTGGTTTCAAAAGTGAGATAGTGATATCTGTAGACATCTTGCCGAGGTGAGTTACTACACAAGCATCTTATATTAAAATGTATCTGTATTAATTTACTTATTTAATATCCACTATTATTTTTAATGAGAAATGGTGATATGGATGTATTTTTACTATTTTATTGTGCACGGCGTGGCCAACGTACGTAAGTTCTTTATCTGACAACATCTTATAGCAAAGGCTATGCATTCACGTATCTAATTCATAAATAAAATAATATTAGTCCTCTAATTCGATATCTAGTACAGTAATTACCAAAAGACAATATTTTTTGACCAACCACGTGTTTGAATGTAGGACGATACGTAACTTAAGTAGATCAGAAAATATAAGCTTAGAGGTAGTTTATATTAAATGTGTTGATATAATTTCTATCTTGCACAAAAACACCAATATATTGAATTTTACTTGTAGCTGTTCAATCCATCTGATTGACACGCTACACATAGACGAAAAATAGTTACTGTCAAAGAATTTGGTGTTTTATAAGTATGTGGCAGATTACTTGCCCTTTAGTTGTTCAAACTCCCTAAAGGTTGGTACACACAGAACGCTAAGCTTAGCTAAGCAATGATTGGCTATGCTAAATGCCGATACACACAGAATGCTAAGCTAAGCTAAGATAGGCTACCCTGATTTTGGTTTGAAGAACAGTAGAGAAAACTAAAATTTATTTCTTTGGGGCCAACATTGATAGTATTTTATCATATTATATCTGTTATTTTATAGGTATTAATAATATCTATCAAAAGTGATAGCAGGAGATAGCATGACTTGATGTATGAATATATTAAAATTGTTCTAGTAACTTTAGTAATTGACTTCTACTGGTATTCCTACCAAAACCATACTAAGAGATATTCTGTGCTGTACTAAGACTTTGTCAGTTTGGTTTCACACTCATTGCTAAGCTAATATAATCTATGTCTCTTTTTCCACCCAAATTCAGTATTGTTTCTTTCTGGCCTGCTCTAGTAAAGTTTAGTTATGATGGTGTTCTCCAAAATGTCTTGATTGCGTTCAGGTTATAGTACTGAGGAAGAGACGATGCTGCTGTTAGCAGTTGCTTTGGAAGTTGAAAAAAATTTAGGAAGTGGAGTTTTGACTTGTTCACTTAAAGCTTCCATTTTAATATAAAAACATGTATTAAATATAAAACCTAAGTATAATATTACTTAAAAACATGTGAAACAAACTGAGAACAAAACTTCAAAACTCCTTCAGTTACTTTCACCATACCATCTCTGCGTCTGTTCAATACGGAGCCTAAGCTGCTTTATGCGCATGCCCAAAGTAAGATGGTTCAAGATGGGAGATGGAAAAACTACCAGTCCAGCACCCGGTAAAAACATGGTGCGGCGTAGCCAGGCATAGCTTATATTAGCTTAGCTTTCTGTGTAAACCAGAAAATTTAAATATATGGTCCGCTAGTTTTATAAAGAGCTAGCAGAGCCAATCTTAGCTTAGCTTAGCGTTCTTAGTTTACCAGCCTTAATTCTTTATAAAACTAGCGGACCATATATTTAAATGTGCTGGTTCACACAGAAAGCTAAGCCTTGCTACGGCACGCTATTTTTTTTTTCCTATTTCTGGCCGGGCTATATTTTCCTTAAGTTGCGCATTCGTATAACACAGTTTGGGCTCCGTGTTGAACAGACACGGTGCTGGTTTGGTGAAAATAACCAAAGAAGTGTTTTACATTTTGTTTTTAGTTTGTTTCGCGTGTTTTTAAGTAATATTCTATTTAGGTTTTATATGTAATAAATGTTTTTATATTAAAATGGAATCGTTAATTAAACAAGTCAAACCTCCACCTCCTAAATTGTTTTCATCTTCCAAAACAACTGCTAACAACAGCATCTTTTCTTCCTCATTAGTCTCATCTGTGTTCAAACAAGACATTTTGAAGAACGCCATCATAATTAAACTTCACTGGAGCAGACCAGAAATAAACAACACTGAACTCGGGAGGGAAAAGAGGGACCACAGCTTAGCTTAGATAAGCAATGAATGTGAAACCAAACTGACAAAGTCTTAGCACAGCACAGCATAGCTTATCTTAGCTTAGATTTCTGTGTGTATCGGTCTTCACGCCTACGAGGAACTTTTATCTGCAGCTAAAATACAAACCAATTAAATTGTAAACATTCTGCAAGATATTCCCAGGGATAATCGTAGATTCACCACATATGTCATCGATTTCAAGCAGCTTACGGTGGAAATAGACAGCGTAATCCTGAAGCTGATCAGAGCTACCTACTATACACGTCAAGCCATCGGTTTTTGACTATTACATGTTTGGTTGTGAACTAAAAACTATTTCACTGAAACATCTAGTAGACAATTTATAAATGTTTATAGAAGAATATATTCGTCATTCTTGTAAAAATGTATGGTAAACATATATTTCTATTAAAACGTGTTTTATTCATACTAAACACGCTTCCTTTCTGTCCATCACCCATGACCTTTTCCTGTCTCGACGTCTTGGGCCACTAGCCCTGCGTTAGATATGAGTCATCACCCTTGGTCTAGTTTGGTCTCAACTGGTCGTGTCACTAATCTGTTGTCAGGTATGAATCCTTAAATATACGGGGCTGCTACATCACCCTTGCTTGGTTTTTGTCCTAACGTGTCGATCCGCCAAATTGGCGCCAGGTACGGGTCATCATCCTTGACCACAGACAAATAATATAGCCAGACACTCAACCTCCATATTAAAATGGTTGCGCTCTTTTTGGTAGCTTGAGTCCTTCACTACTAGGATCGCTGCAATTACTCCTATCATCACCCAGTGAGGCTCAATGTGGAAGGACTCAACCTGGCAAAAGGAGAGCAGCAAAAACCTCGTAAGGTTGAAAATCTGTTTCTTACTTGTCTCTACCCTTGACCTATTCCTGTATCGACATTTCAACTGCGAGTCCTAAAATAGATTCTTACGTCATCAAGTCTGCATCATTCTAGGTAGGGGAACTCACCATACATCTCTCATTCAATGCGTAACTTCCATCGATAGAGGAGACTGGGTATGCTATCCAGAGGTCAAAGTTACCAACCTATGAAATGGGACAGTAGCAGATTTAAAAGAAAATCACCAACTTCCAGGGATTAGAAACCAAGAGGGCACACTTCCTATAAAACCCACTCCGGAATACTGCAGGCCTTCGATACAATATACCATACTCCCCCATACAAATTTGGAAAAACCTTGATAGTAGTTTTTTGGTAAGAAGTGCATAACCTATACACCCTGGATGCTCAATCTGGATCAAAATCACTAATATAATTTTTTTTATCAAGAGTTGCATGATTTTGTAGTTACACCATTTTTGAATAAAAAATATTATTTGGGTAAACATAAATAGAGAAATGGGGTTATCTCAAGGGGCCTAGTTCTACTTCTGTCTCAAGTGGATACAATTTGGCAACTAGACACCAAATAAGATCTGTACTGCATTTTAAGAGTGGAAAGGTCTATAAGAGGACAAAGTTTGATTAGAAAATCAAAGCTCCATTAAGTCGAATCATGCTAAATAAACCTCAAGATTACAGTTCAAAGGCTAAGAAATCTTATTTGGTGTATTAATACGACAAACCATTTACATCAATATACCTTTTGAGACATAGGGCTTAAAATATGACAGCCTTAAGCTTAATAGAATGAATAATATTAATTTTCAAAGAACATTATTTTACACAAAATCTTTATAAAAATTTGACATTTGTTTACCGAAACTTCATTAATAATCAACGACTATTAAAAGAAGCTTAAATATATTATATTTATCCATAGTGTGGTCTACCATTTTATCTTTAGACCAATTTTAATGCATTTGACCTCAATTTTCCCCTTGTCCTTACTTAGTTTAAGTATTAAATATTCCTTTTGAAATAGCTTATTAATATTCAAACATAGGCCGAATTTCCTCAATATAATTATGAATAAACATTTAAACTATAAGATGCTGTTCTTAATATGAAGGTGATATTATAAGTTCAGATTAATGATTAGCATTAGTTTTTTTTATAAATTCTGTGTATACAAATATGTTGTTATACATCTTGTATCTTGCGTTCTAATTTTCTAAATTAAAATTGAGATAGAATTAATATTAAATTTAATTTGGTATCAATGTATCAACATTAATGTATCTAAGTTTAAATTTATATTGCTTTTTAGTTTTTTAAATAATTTAAAAAGTTTATTTTCTTTATTTTAGGACTCTTCTTAGCGATTGTTCCTATGCCAAATATCAATTCTATCTTGTTTCTGTAACTCCCTCAAAATTTTGATAGATTTAATAGCTAGCCTAATTCCTCTATCCATCAAAATTAAACATTCATATTTTTAAATTAATATATATATATCTGTTTCTTAAATAAAACCTTTTATTTGGTTGAAAGGATAAGTATCTATGAAAAATTGATTTTTCAAAAGTATATATATATATATATATATATATTCACTTTTAAAATTTATATCAGTAAATTTTAAAATACATTGCATCATTTTACACGGATCGATGACTAACTAATAAGAAATTTAAGATGTTTATTTTTATTAGAAGCATTACTTATCGAGTTTTAATAATTGAGTAGTTCATCCAACCATTAACATTTTATCGCGTAGTTTTATTAGGTGTATGGCTGTAAGCTGTAGATGGTAGTTCAATTATTACAGTTCCCGAGCTATAAGAGTGATGTCAAACTTGATATTTTGTGCTTTATGTGTATCATTGTTAAGATAAAGTATTCTTTATATCGTAAGGAATATGTGACAGGGAGGGACGTGACATCCCGGCTCGGTTGCCTTAAGTGTAGACTATTAGCCACTCTGGTGGCACAGAAAGTTGCCCAGGGTACAACATAGGAGGTTGTCTACACGTCATACCCACGATGAGATCATGTGATCATATTTCTTATGAAGTTTGGTAGCAGGTGTGAGTCTTAACCTAAGTTAAGTCTAACTAACCAAACTCTGTTGATATTTGGGATCATTCCCCTAAAGGAAAAATACCCATGTTACAAGACGGGATTCGCATTCGGGACTCCTAAGCTCCTAGCCAGGTGCATTGATCACTTACACTACGGAACCGGTTGGTAAGGTAATTAATGTATGGGTTTTAAATGTTATTGTAGCAAGAGATTTATATTAGGTGTACACAGTGAAATAATTATATAAATAATAATATTATTACTATTACTAATCTGAAAATTATATATCTGTGACATGCTAAAAATTTCATATTTGCAATAAAAGATCCTGAAAATGATTTTTGTTACCAAAAATTCTAACACACATACATTCAACATATCTAAGAATAATTATATTTCTTAAACAATTATATGATTACAGCCTCTTTGTAGGATATAACCATTCCGATAAATACAAACAAATAAGCGCCCAGTCCCTTAACACCCGCTCAATTTCTATCAAAGAAGCGTACACAATCAGCAAAAACTTTAATTATTATGGTAAACAAGAACTGAGATGTTCCATCTACAAATTATTTAATCTATCACCACCAACACCCGAGATATTCCTCAAATACTGTAGGTATAGCGAAAAGTAAAATTAAACACTGGAAACTTCAAGGCATGATTCAAACAACTATGTAAATATTTGTGAGAGAAAATATTATGATATGTGTAACACTTTTTGACACTATGTACTATAAAATTTGTAATTTACTATAATATGCTACGTGTTATAAAATGTTTAGTTTATCTGCCCCTTATAGCAGAATGTTACTTTCGCCCACATTCAGAATTGATAGCATCTTTTCTTTTAAATCACAACTAGCTCACATGGAATTATAAAATAGTTTTACTTTAAAATAAATTGTATAAAAGCTCACGTAACTATGATATAAATTTATAAATGAACATGAGATATTGTATTTAAGGATTATGATGAAAGCGCTTATCAAGAATACAGCGTTTATAAGTAAAATATATATACCAATAGTTATCAAAATATCTAATATATAAAAATAAATCTCTAAGTCGTATGAAATCTTATGTTTATAATATAATTACAATATTTAATGAACTATTATGCATTCTATATTACCTTAACGCCAAGTGTGGTGCAGTTGGGGTTGTTTTTCAAATGAAGCTCATTATGTTGTTTTCCCTTTAAATCCAAATGCAAATGCAGGTGCACATCATTGAAATAACATTCCTTTTTTCTCATACCTTGAGTCAGTTATAATCCTTATTCATAGACCTATATGTTCTTGTGTTAAGGTTCACCAACCAATTTAAACTTATTACGATTATTCTATATCTACATATCAATAAATTTGTTTTAGTTTTATAATAATAATAATATGGTGGAAGCCACTAATTACTGATATTGGGAAGGTATCCCCATACTAAATAATTTCCATCACATTTTATTTAAATTAAACACTAAATAGTCAGTCATGTTTACTTTGATGTGTAGGAAAATTTATTTAAAAATCCAAGAAAAATGTGATCAGACGTATTTGAAAAATATCAATAACCTTAAATTGTTTTATTATATAATGATAAATAAATGAACAAGCATTAGGCCTTTTATAATAGTGTAATTAATAAGCCTTGATTTAAAATATTTTTTATTGTTGTTACCTGGAATTGAGATAAACAAGGTTTTTTGATAATATTCCTAAAAAAGAAATTCATATCTATGTTACCTAACTTGGTTGTTTATTGGTGTAAGGAAACGTGTAGTGTATGTATTTAACATCAATACGATTTTGTATGATGAGGATTAAAATAATCTTTATTATCTGTACACAATATTTTTCGTACATATTTATTACGAATAACAGAACACATATTTTTAATTTTTCAGCGTTATAACAATATTTTACTTTTAAATTTTGTAAAAAATAACTTGATGGGAATTACATCTTTACCATTATAAATAGTGTTGTATATTATTCTTGAAATAAATTCTAACTTATCAAATTAATTATGAATTAAAACAAAACCTTTTTACAAAATATTTCCACATTTTTCAAAAACTTCAACATTTCCTCAAATGTCGCGTTATTTCATTTTAAAATAAAGCTACGTGCTTTTTAGTATTGTCATCATTAATTGAACAAACATTTCGTATCAAGTAAGTATTTATGGTGTTAATTACCATGTAAGTGTAAATAATGGAAAAATAAAATTAATATAAAATAAGATTTGAAGTATAACAACAATACTTAAAGAAATTATGTTTTGGGGTTAATTTATAGGCCTATATTTGAAAAGTGGAAAGTGTTAGGATAAAGAGTAAACAAATATTCTTGGTATCTCTTCAACATCATAAAATTCATGAAAGAGCTACAAATTATATTTTATAATATTCATTCAACATTTATTACCATAATTATTGGATTAGTTTAGCCTTTATACAATACTTTTTACAACTATTATTAAATTCATTTTAGTTTACAAATTAATATAAATGGTGATGATTCATTTTGTATTTTTTAGCTGTGGTTAGAGGAATGTGATGACAATGTGATGACAAATGTGATGTTAAGTCTATGAAATATCTACTTTGAAGTAAATCACAACATTTTAGACGATAATACACTGAAACGAAAATTATTTGATCAGTTTTGTTTTCTCCTACGAGTTGTCTGTAGATCAATATGTATATTAAAAGTCTCTAGTTCTCAGTTTACATAGAACATTGCTTTTTTAAATGTTTACATATATTTTATTAATAGGTAACAGTAAGGGGTGAAACGAAAACAACAATTTATAGAAATTTTCAAAGTCTTGACTCATTTATTATTTTAATTATTTAATTTTATTCTTTCAAAGTATAAACATTTGTTACTATAACATGACTATGGATATGGATGACAAGTAAGTCAATCTAATATAATTATTATATATAACGGGCATGAAAAAATTCGATATGAAGAATTATTGTATATTTATTGTATCGTTACTTCGTTTATTTAAGAGATAATATCACCACAGAAATGTTTCAAATAAAATAAATAATTTCAACGATAAACTGGAATTTCTATATCATTTATAGAATTACAAATAATTTAAAAACCTTGAAGACTTGAGTTTATTAAAATATTTTTTAGGTATATCTGTATTGAAGACTAATAATGTTGTACTTATATTTTGGTTGAATAATATTAAGCTTTATAATGACCTCTCAATATTTTACAAACCCAGATTACCGAATTTTTATTAACACCCAAGACAAACTTGCTCCTATCTCTGAATACTCTACAAACATGTTTGTTCTTAAAATGACCACGGAGATTTTTTTCATAAAACTACAAGTATAAAAATCACAATTTACAAATTAATGTTTTACAATATTGTAAATATAAAAGGTTTCATAAATAAAATAGTTTGAGTTGTAAATTCTAGTGTGATTGTAGAAAGTGTTTACAAGACTGATGTTTTATTTACTTATGAAATATTAATATATACAATTTAGTTCCCATTGTTAGAGTGACCAAAATTACACAAATCATTTCAAATGATTTTATGACAGATTAAATAATAAAATATCAGTTATTTAAAAAATTTATGGACATAAACACAATTTGCTGAAGCTTCTAAATTAGAGTTAAGAAATATATTTAAATTACGGAATTAAATTGATTAAATTAATTTTCTTTGTTTTGAGGTTCAAATTTATTTAAGGCCACTATATTATTTAATATTTCGTAACTAAAGTGGCTGTTTATTATTAATTTTATGCAACAATAATGACCTATATCTTGTAATAGTATCACCTAAGCTCAATAACGTCTTGTTTACTAACCTCATTAAAAACCTTAGCTCCTGATTTCAATAATAATTGTCTCGTATCCTAATCGCAATAATTATATTGTTTCCTAACCTCAGTAATTATATTGTCTCATAACTTCAATAACTTATTGTCTGTTAACCGCAATAATATTCTTGTCTCCTGACTTCAACAATCGTCTTGTCTCTTAACCTCAAATATCACCTCAGTAATTGTCTTGTCTCTTATCCTCAATGATGCTTTGTCTCATAATCTCAATAATCATTTCATCTCCTAGTCTCAATAATCATCTGCTTACACCCTCATCATACGTCTATAAACAGAATATAGATGACACTTAAAATGTTTACACATGTGGGTATATTCATTAAAGTAGTATTCTGAATTAATGAAATACAAATAACACATTAATATTGCACTATTAAAGTATTTTACATATTAGTTTAGACTTGTAGAAAATACTCTTTTATTTACAAGTGATTGTGAAACCAAACTATCATCTTACTTGCAAGAAACCGTTGTAAATTGTAAAATCTTACTTGTAATTACAAGTGTACACTTGTAGATTTATGAAAGATAATTTTATCATTTCTCCAAATTTACAAGCTAATTCTCTTGTAAATTGTAGTTTTGTAACTTTATGAATGTATTAATCCTATGAGGCTATCTTCATAGGATTTATAGGAAAGAATACATTGTAAAATCAAATTAATTTATTTAATAGCGCTGTTATTCGAAAGTTTGTTATGCTTAGGTAATATATATTTGAACTTTTATGGCGTATATATATAAACCCATATTTAAAAAAAATTTAAATTAAGGACTGATTTTAAATTGTATCAGACATGCTTCGGTGATACAATTTATTTATATTTAGTATTAATTTAGGTCTTAGATGCTCAAAATGCTCAATATTTCATCTGATTTTAGAATTTTTTTAATTACAATATGTCATAGTAGCTAAAATAATAACACTTTTAATACCCCCATAATCTAATTTTTTAGGAATAATAAGAAACATTAATGTGATAACAGCCTCATTAAATTGTTCTTTGGTTTTAATGAGATTGGTCTTAAAACATTCTCTATTTCTTTGTAGATCAAAATTATCCACACACTGATATGAACAGAAACACAACAATTTCATTTTTCTTTCATTTTTGTAGCCCCAGGAATATTCAGATATGAATTTTTGACATCATTCCCATAATACCATTCCGACATAGCTACAAAGAATACTATTATATTTTTTCAACCTAATATTTCATTGTATTATTGGAGATGTTTCTGATTTCAAAGTCAATTTTTTAATTAATCAACAGTTGGTTTGTATGTTAATACAATACATAAATAGTTTTTGAATTTTTTTGGTGTGCAAGGGAAACAAGTTGTAAAACAATTAATAATAAAATAGGTTTACCGTTTACAGTCATTTGTCAACTACCAGTGTAAGAGTGAAATCAGGTGTAGTAACTATTATTTATATTTTATTTTAAAATAAATACAAAATGTTAGATAAATATCTAGATGTTGTGGATCATTTTTCATAAACACACTCAACATTTTGATAAAAAATCAATGGAAACCAACTTGACTAATTTAATATTAATCATCATAGTATAATATTAATATATGGCCATATGCAAGAATTTTACTAAGTGGATGCTTTTTTGACACTAGAGTGGGTGGGTTTGCTTGCGTCATCCTAGGTTAAAAGGTGGAGTGATATTGTGCTCGGGACCACACTATCATCCACTAAACTTTCACTGACGTTCTTGCATACCACCCTTATTGTATCCATGAAAATATTAACTTAATTTATGATGTCCAAAATTTAAAGAGGTGATTCAAAAACAAATGAATCCGTCTGAAATTGTAGACATAATTATAATATACCCATATTGACATCATCAATATATTATTATCAACATATCAAAATATATTTTGACATTGTAAACAAAGTAAATTATTGAGTACACTTTTAAATATATCTTTGAAATTCCGAGGGCTTCTTTGTGATAATTTGTTTTCTTCAGAGTCTCTTCTATTCTCAAAGTGAATGTCACTTTTATTGATTGCTTTCAGTTAAACAGTTTCACAGTTTCAAGCCCTGTAGTGTCTCTTCCCCAGTTATAAAATTCTACCAAATTATAAACCTATTTACAACATTGATCATTTTTGATGTACTCATACATAATTATATTTATCAATTTAGAATATAATATTTTACAAAAAAAATCTTTTCACATAAAATAAATTGCTATCTTTTGTTTCTTTTAAAAGTGAGACAGATTTGGTTCAAGTAGCAAAGTCTTTCTCGATGAGCATTTCCACCGTCATTGACTAAAGTATAATTTATAAAAAAAGTTTTGGCTAAATTAAAAAAAAAACTTTGAAAGATGAGTTTTATTATAATACAGATAAGATACTGGATTTAAAAAAAATTGTGTTAGTTATATACCAAAGTGAAATTGAACATTTTACTAAATTGCACTTATTTTACTTCAAGGATCTGCTTAACTTAATTAGGAGCCGAATTTGATTTCTAGGGGTGCTATGGGGCACCACTATTAAATAAAGAAATTAATTACCTTTCACTAAAAGTTACACTAAGAGCTTTTCTTATTATAATGATTATAATAATTAAGTTGGAATGTATCGCTAATGGTTTTTAAAACCATTAAATATATAAAAATACGTGGAAAAATACACATAGTGGAATAAACTATGGAATTGCTATAAATAAAAGCATATTACTCTTACTAGAGCATCTCAATCAATTTTCTAAAGAAAGACTTTGATAAAAGACACGTCATGATCTGTGAGCTATACCCGCTTGTACACCAACATCCCAACCCTCTATCTAGTAATAAGGGTCCATGGAAGAAATGTCATAATTTGCTATTTTACTGATGGAGTAAAAATTTGTTGACCTTGGAACAGAACCTTGAAAAATACATCTCGATCGTCCGCAAATACAAGACTTGGGATATATGTACTTTACACAGGGTCCCTCTGAAGAAGCATCTGTCTCTACTACTCATACAAAACTAAATACATAAATATAACACATAGCTAAATTAAACCTGTAAATAAATCTAATAGAGTTAAAATATATTTTAAAAAAGGGTACGGAAAAAAAGGAGTAAAGTCACATTCACACACTTTTCAAGAAAACTGCCTATAAGCCCAAGCCCACATAGAGATTCTAATCGATGTTTAAATCTTTTTTATTAAATTTAAATATAATGGTGACATATTTTAACCCTACTATAAAGTCCATTTGGAACGTCATATGATTGTCAATCAATAGTTCAATTTGAGTAAAAATTTGACTTTCCTCCTTATTTCCTGTACTCTTACAATATAATTTATCAAAAAAATTCCTATGAAGAATTTGAGAATGCTCAGTACATCCATTAATGAAGAACTTATACAAGTTCAATTCCTGGTTATCTATGAATAAACTGATGCAAACTTTTGAGCGAGTATGTCTGTCAGGATCTAACTCTCACCCTTGAAAGTTAAAATCAAACCTATTCTAAATTCGTTTGATAGGCAGATTTAATTTTTGTTCATACTGATAGTTATACTTTTCGAAATATCTAATTAAATAGTTATATTTGATCTATAATCTTAGGTAATTATCTCAAAAGAAAATATTCCTTACCAACATTGGTGTAAAGGTGTACACTGTAAACATTATTTGGCTTGAAAGGTATTACTTTGTTTAGTGACCCTTTGGTCCTATCTCATAAGCTACACCATAGTGTAACCAATCAGGGTAAGCTTGTCACCTTTCATGGCCCTAATTACTTTAAATTAAAACTTCAACCTGGCATATAACTCACAAATTAACACCACAAGGCTTTAACAAGTATCAAAACAACTTCCTCCATCAGCAAAAAGCGTCTCATCCTCAACACGAGGTGGATAACCGGTCCTCACTGGTAAGAACATCGTCCAGTCTCGTCTAGCAGCGAGCCCTGGTTGCGAGGGACGCCGCCACTACAAGCGTCGCTACGATGGCGCCCCACACTGGAAGACAGAGTTGTCGGGCCCGCGCCGACGAGTTGACCACGTCGTTGCGGTGCAGTATCCACGAGGGAGGTCTGCTCGCACTAGGGAGGAGGGTCTGCATCGTCCGTGACTCCACCAGAGACCCCGTGGTCACCGTATCGGAACCAGCGTCGTCCATCCCCTCCTCCTCTGAGTTGTCGTCGAGGTCATCTTTCTTGAGTTTCTTCTTCTTTTTCTTTTTGTCGTGGACGTGGGACGTGGGTTTCTTGCGCGAGGTTTTTAGGACATCGGGTTTGGCGGGCGAGGGAAGGATAGTGGTCTTGGGCGCCAGATGGAGCTCTAAGAACATAGAGAGACAAGCATTTACTTTAGTATATTCAGTACCACTGCTCACGCAGTTTAAGGGTTGACATACGTATTACTTTCTATCAGCTCGTAAAATATTCTAGATTTGGGACTTTACATATATGTATATGTATACACGTATATATATATTTTTATATATATGTAAATATATATATTTATACACAAAGTTGTACTTAGCCACGTATTGTTTAGCAGTGTGAATTAGTTAAGATATTTAGGAAAAATTTTAATAATCAATTACGATATTAGAGCGGAAACTAGGAAAATAATACAGTCAGGAAAAGCATACTCTTACTCGGTCAATAAGTTATTGACATTTCGCCTGCTTTTAAGGAATATAAACTCAAAATATCAATAACAATAATTTTACTGTATTTTCTTTAAGGATGTGAAACATTGTCTCTTACCTTAAAAACTTTTTTTTTAGTGTTCGAAAAAAAAGTGTTTAAGAAGATAGTTGGTCCAAAAAGAAATGGTGCTATTGGGAAATAGAATAGGTTACATAATGATGAGTTACATACCATGTATTAAGGAATAGTGAGAATAATCAAGTATCGTATTTTAAAGTTGGCCAGACATGAAGTACAAATGGAATAATCTGAAATCTTGTTCAGGGTATTAACTGGCAAACTCAATGGTAAGAGACATTGGTAAGACTTACACACAGATGAAAATATAACATTATAAATGGATCTGAAAGAATTAGCGTGTAATGATGGATATAAATGGATAGAACTAACTCAAGATAGGGATATGGAGTGATGAGGTTGACTCTATAGAGTTAACTCTAGATAGAGATAGGGTGTAATGAGGTGAAGTGGATATAAATAGCTCATGATACGGATATGTTGTAATGTGGTGGACTGGATAGAACTAGCTAAATATAAGGATAGGTTATAATGAGGTTAGCTGATTAGAGCTAGCTAAGGATAGGGAAACGTTGTAATGAGATGAATTGGATAGAACTAGCTAGAGATAAGAATAGGTGGCTTAGTTTTGTAAGTGCGGCAATTAACTTTGAGTTCCTTATAACATTGAGTAGGTAATTACAATATTTACCACTTCGGGTTGTCCGAATATAATTACGTTATTGGTGATGGGATGAGCAAGATAGAATTTGAAATAAACGTACTCGCAATTCCTAAGAAGGATATTGGAAAGCCATTCAGCAAACCCTGACTTGATTCAAACCTCAATTTTTTTGTTATAGGAAAATTCAATTTATTGCGAGAGTGACACTATAGATCAGTGGTTTACAAACTACGGCCCACGGGCAGGTTTGCTCAAAGTTTTTTTAAAACTGGCTTACTAATTTTTTTTAAACAAACCTCATAGTTTTTGATACCTAAAATGTTGCTGACCCCTTCTATAGAGAATGTGATCGATCACACATACTGATCTTAAGAATCAAGATTGTATTTAAGACTTATATTTTAACAGTATAATCAGTTGGTTAGTAAAAGGAAGGTTAAGTACCCTTTAAGGTAATAATACCGATCATTTTAATTTAAAAAATTTTCGATTAATTAAATTGATTGACATTCATTTTCAAAACACTGGCCTATTTATTCCAGTAAATCACTGTCAATTAACACGTCCTAAAACTTAGAGCGTTACCACTTTTAAAAGGTTCTTGAGAAACGAACACATGTAATTTTGGGTTCACTTACACCTCCCCACCTTTATTTAGGTCGAAAAAAATATTTCCGAAGTTTTCTCACCTCCCCATCTCCCTCTTTTACATTAAAAAAGAAACCGAGTAGAATTCAATTTAAAGCTGACGATTTATAGTAGATTTCGATCAAGTAAGTAGGAGCTGAGAAGTAGAAGAAAGTGAAATTTAAAGTTTTAAATGGCGTGAAAGGCTTTAATTTTGTAGCGAAAAGGACTTGATACATAGTGTTTTTAAGAATTTCTTAAACACCAGTTATATACTTGAAACCTTTAATAGAAAGTACAAGTTCTTGCTTCTTTTAAATTCAATTATTTTCAACTTTCTAGAAGAGATTATAAATAGAAGTATATTTCTAAGGCCCAAAATGTATATACGATAACGAGTGTGGTTTTTAAATACTTTGACAAATGTTAGTTTTAATTTTATGAATGAGTATTTTTATTTAATGATATTTTCGTTATTTATAAATTATTGGGTGTTTTTATGGTGAAATTATCGAATACCATATGACGGGAATTTTTTTGGATCCGATATGGCCTTACCTTACTATGGAGATTGGGGTCAATACCTGGTATAGGGCAGTAGTAATAAGAATGAAATAAAAACTAAATTAGTAGTTATATAAGATAGTAAAACAATATAGATTATCGGACTTAAAACTACTTGTATGTTACACACACTGTTCAAATATAAATTTTAATTATTAGAACGGGATTAAAATACAGTCCCTGAAGTAACTTATGTGTGTAGGAGGTAAGGTTTCATCACTGATTAGTTTGAAATTAACTACCTCAATGTGATTATTTGAACATTATGAAACATTAAAAATACTGATATGTTGAAACATAATTTACTTTTAAATTAATATAAGGGCTTAAATTAGCTAAAACTATATTTAAGAAATGACACTATAAACAAAAATTTGCTAAATTTAGTACCAGAATGAAACATCTTAGTTTTTGTTTCAATAAATTTTCCTTACGTTGAAAAACACGGGACTATTTACTTTAATATACATTTTATTGTAGGTGAGGTGGATGAGAGAAGTGATGGCATTGGCATTTGCCTGTTTGTATGGTAAACCGCCCCCCCCCCCCCCCCCCCATGGAAAAACAACTCAACGGATTCGAACCTATGGCCACCTTCGTGAAAATTAAACACGCTATCTGATTGCATGTAATTAGTATGAAAAAAGAGAAGATATCAAAGAAAATAATGGTATTAAAGTTGTTTGAAAAATATGGCAAGGGAGGCCTGGTGTAACAAGTTATTAGTTAACGTTATATCGAATGGGTCTACACTCACCGACTCTCGTGATCAGCTACAACACAAACACTAACATCAAGCCCGAGCCTTGACCTTCACCCTCCAACTGGCACAACAGACTAAGCGGAGCCTTCAACCAACTGTCTGCTCGGGTCTCGATCCGTGGCCGGCCGGAAACGACTAAACTTCCACGCGGCCAGACGGAGTTATCACTTCCGTCGCTAGGAGGACCTGGATCATTCTAGGCGCCACTAGACGTATTCTTTGCTGTTCGTTTGTTCTATCATTTCCCCCCCCCCTCCTTCCTTTTCCAGGCCACTCTGTGGATGCAATAATTGTATATATAAAGATCGCCATTTTGGAATAGTCACTTATTATATCACCGACTGGGTTGGTGAGGACGGCGACTTGGGACCGTAATCTATTTTTATTCAAAATTGCATTTTTCGACTTAAATGGGGAATGACTCTCTAAATTACCGTTTAGGACTTATTTATAAATAAAACTTAGGAATTATGAAATGTTGTGGGCAGGTCAATACCAATACGCTCGCGGGGTACGAGGGTTAACGTCATATTGATAGTTACAATTTGATTATGTTTTGTTATACATTCATAATGTATATTTGTTTATTTATAATATTTTTGATCGCGCCAAGGCGTACTCGGCGAGTCAGGCTTACCGCCCGTTCTTTGTAGTTCGCATGTTTGGAGAATATGAGTTTATTTAACTGTCTATTTAACTGGGAGTATACAGGTGTTAGAGTAGAGGCTTGGCCTAACGTTTGTTTTGAAATCAACGTTGTTGATTTCATTAGAGTTAAATACTCGTATATGTTTATCGTTTTTGGTCTAAGTTTAAATGTATGATAAATATTGTTTGATTGCGCGCGCTTAACGCTATTATTGAGGGAACCGTAGAAAGAACCATAGAATCCCACGATGTCAATTAGTTCTACTGTTATAACTTACAACAAACGTATAACTGTATGTTTCCCCTTTTATTTTCATATATTGTTAAAGTAAGATTATATCCATAACTCCGAGAGTTATTTGGATCTTAGTGAAGAAGCGCTTTACGCTATATAGTCTTGTTTGCATTAGTTGTGTATTTACTTTCTGATTGTGCTTAAATAAAACAACTATGTTTATGATTGGTAAACTTCTTGTCTGGTTTTCCCGTCACACTTCGTATAATGTTAGAAATATGTTCAAGGGGTTTACAAAGTGATAGCAGAGCGTGGTTCTATGGTTCTGGTTCATGGTTCCGTGGTTCGGATTTTGGTTTATGGTTTTATGGTTCTAGGTTTTGTAAGTGTAGGGTCGTGTTGTGGAAATTGAGCTGGTGTTAATATTTCCACGGGTTTGTTTCAATGCTTAATATATTGTATCAATACTTGTCTTTATTTTGTTACATGCTGTCGTTGACCATGACTCCTCCACTAAAACCTGACGACAAGCCCACGATGACGAGATCGGACGTGTACAAACTTAGCCGCGATCAACTCCTCGCCGAGCTCCAGGTTTGGTCTACCCCTGTTCCACCCAACGCTACGGTGGGTGAGTTGAGATCCCTGTTGTGTGAGCTGGTGAGCGAGGTTAGGGGGCTCCGGCTGACTTGGGGATGGACAGGGACGCGGGTGGTGAACCAACTATGCCCTGCCCTTTACCTACCCCCCTCGTGCCCGTAGCGTACCCTAAGTACCAAAGCAAGGTTCTGTTGGAAATTTTGGGCCGCATTCCCGTGTGTGATGGACAGAACCACATGGATTTATTTAACTTTCTTGTCGAAGTAAATCGGGCTTCATGCCTGAAACTTGTTAGTGAACCTGAATTTTTGACTTTATGTTAAACGAAGAGTCTGGGTTTTTGACAGAATTATTATCCCAGGGGATACATGCCAATTTATCTATAAGGGCGGTAACTGACCTCATTTTGAACGCGCTTTTGCCTAAAAGGGTTAAAGAGATGTTGTGTAGGGAAGTAGTTCACAGTTTCCAGTCTCCCCATGAATCACTCAGGAACTTTATACTCTCTATTACTGAGGCAGCTCGTGTGCTTAACACTGAACTTAAGGAGCCCAAGTTGGTAGATATTATTTTGGAAAACGTATCTCCACTTACAAGGCGCCATTTTGTTTTATCGAACAAACCATCCTCCATCCAAGATCTTTATGCCTTGGCTTCACTCATTGAGGGGGTGCTTCTCTCGGAAGAAGAATATCTTAACGCGCATGCACCCTCAGTTGCAAGTCGCGGGCAGATGGGTTCAAGTCCCGGGGCAACTAATTATGCGCCATCTTTGGGTGCTCCTCCGCTTGGTAGCCGTACCAGGTACGTTAGGGGTGGGAACCCCGTGGGTTCTAACCCTGGGAGCCGCGCGCCTCGTGACTTTTCTAGGGTCAGGTGTTTTCGCTGTAATAGATTGGGGCACGTACAGAGGCAATGCAGGGAGGTAAACATTTAAGGCACGCTCGTGTCCGTGGTGCGGCCGCGTCTGTAGTTCATAAACCACGGGTTCCTAGTCCCGTTGTTCCTGTATGTATTGGCCCAGTGAAATGCTTGGGTTTGTTTGATACTGGAGCTAGTCACTCCTTCGATTGTGAAAAACTTGTTAGGATAATTGATAATAATATTGATACTCTTTGTGAAAACGTTGCCCCTTAAACCTATTCTATGGCGAATGGGCAATGTTTGTTGGTTGACCGTAAGGTAAATTTTCCCATTAAAATTGGTCGATTCTCATGGAGACGTTCTTTTTATGTACTTTCTGTCCTCCCGTTTGATATGATTTTGGGGAACGATTTTTTGTTTGAAACTAACGCTAAGTTGAATATGGGTAAACGGGAAGTGTCTTTTAGTTTTGCGCCCGGAGAATTTATTTCGTTTGTTGCTTGTGATACGCCGCGGACCCTGATTTCTATGGAAGGATAGTGAGGCCATTCAAGGGGTAATCAACCGGTTTTCTGACGTAATCACGGATAGATGGGGGAAATGTGATGTCCTCCCTTATGACATTGTTGCTCTGGACAACATACCAGTGCGTTCAGGGCCGTACTCCTGCGCTCCTCCTAAAATGGAGATCCTTAGGAATTTAATTTTTGACCTGGAGAAGAAAGGGGTGATTCGTCCGTCTAAATCGCCGTACGCCAGCCCTGCGTTCATTATCCCTCGCAAGGGCCAGGGACATCGTCTCATAGTCGATTACAGTAAAGTTAATAAAAAAATTATGTTTGACCCGTATCCGATGCCGAGCATCGAGTCAGCGTTTCAACATCTTGGTAAAGCTAAATACTACAGTCTCATCGATCTTAACGCTAGCTTCCTCCAGTGCGCGCTCTCGGAGCCCTCCATGAAATTTACTGCCTTTATAACCCCATGGCAGGTTTATGAGTTTAACAGAGTCCCCTTGGGTATCAGTTGTGGGGGGCAGGCGCTAAGCAGAATTTTAGATCATATGCTTGCTGACTTAAAGTTTAAATTTGTTTTCAACTACCTCGACGATATCTGCATTTATAGCAATTCCCTGCAGGATCATTTACGTCATGTAGAGACAGTGTTAGGACGGTTGCGCTCGGCTGGGCTCACTGTCAACCCGCAGAAGGTCACATGGGCTAAGGAGTCTGTCCCGTATCTGGGGTACGTTATTTTCAAGGGAAACCTCCTTGTTGACCCTGAACGCGTCAAGCCTATTATTGACTTCCCCACCCCGAAGAACCTTAAGGGCGCGGCTCGGTTTTTGGGGATGTGTGCGTACTACGCCAGGTTTATTCCCTCATTCTCCGAAGTAGCTCACCCCCTTAACGCCTTTAAGAAGAAGGGGACTGCCTTTGTGTGGGGTGAAGAACAGGACAATGCTTTTCTCGCGCTCAAACGCCATCTTATCTCTCCAGCTGTATTGCGCATGCCGGATTTTTCTATTCCCTTCCAATTACATGTTGACGCTTCGTCAATAGCGCTTGGCGCGGTCCTCTCGCAGCAAGCCCCTGAAGGTAGTAGGCCGGTAGCGTTCGCCAGTAGGACCTTAAATGTGGCAGAAAAAAAGTATAGTACCTATAAAAAGGAATGCCTTAGTTGCGTTTTTGGGACAGAGAAATTTGCTGACTATCTCGAACTTAGGAAATTTGATCTGTACACCGATAATATGGCTCTCACCTGGATGTGGAACCATCCCAAACAGTTAGGTAAAATAGTGCGCTGGATTTGGAGGCTCTCCAGGTTTGATTTCACTACCCATCATGTTGCTGGCAAGGAGAACGTAGTGGCAGATGCGCTCTCGCGGATGTCAGAGGATCTCAACCCCGTGGGGGGCGGGGGAGGGGAGCAGGAAGCCGGGACTTTAGGTGTGATCCATACTATTCCTGAATCTTTTATCTCGATTGGAACTCACCAGGCTGAGGACGAGTTTTGTAGGCAAGTAGTTGGGCGGATTAGAGCTGGAGAGGTCGTCGGAAACTACCACATACGCAAGGGACTCTTAGTGGCAAATATTAGAGGGAGAACCAAGTATTATATTCCCGAGAAAGTTAGGACCATGCTCCTTAAATATTTCCACGACTCTGCCTTTGGTGGGCACTGTGGGGTGCTCAACACTGAGCGGAAGGTTTCTAAAGAGTTTTATTGGCCCAATTTATCTAAGGACGTGAGGGAATGGGTACGTAAGTGTGAACCCTGTCAGAAGGCTAAGCCCTCCCAGAATTCTAAGATAGGTTTCCATTCTGCAGACATCGCTACGCGTCCCTGGGAGAAAGTCTTTGTCGACTATGTAGGGCCCCTTACTCGCTCCTCCCAGGGCAACACTTCAATACTGGTTGCCATGGATGCTTTTTCAAAGTTTGTGATTTTGATCCCCCTCAGGGACATGAAAGCATCGACGACGGTGAATGCCCTGTCTAGGCGGGTTTGGGCTATTTTAGGGACACCCAGGATTATTGTAAGTGACAATGGGCCCTGTTTCAGGTCTAAAGCATTCGGGGACATGTGCTTCTCTTGGGGCATGAAACATGTGACCACCAGCCCTTACAACCATTCCCCTAATCACGTAGAGCGCTTTAACTGTAATTTGAAAGTAGCGCTTACCATCTTCCACCACCATGACCACTCTCACTGGGATAAACATTAAGAATTTTTGAACGTTGCGTTCAATTCTGCATTCCACGAGTCAGTCGGGGCCACCCCGGCTTCAATCTTCCTAAATAGGGATCTGAACCACCCCCTTCTGGCGACTTGGGACATCATCCCGCTTTTATCAGAGGCCTATGACCGCCCCTTTGAGGAAAAATGTGAACTTGCCGTTAGAAATTTGCAGAAGTCTCAGAGAAAAGTGGCTTCGACCTACAATTGGGGGCGTGTACCCGTATTATTTAAAGTTGGAGATAATGTAGTTTGTAAATGTTTCCCCCTGAGCTCGGCTGTGGACAAGACGTCGGCTAAACTGGCGTACAAGTGGAGTGGGCCATGGTGTATTGACAAGTTCTTAACGCCCGTCTCTGTAATGCTGAAGGAAATAGCCGACCCATCGGTTACCCGTCGGGCACATGTCAGTCACCTGAAGTCGGTGATGTAATAAGTCAGTGCCCTGTGTTAGTAGGTACCCGTTTGGTATCGATTGTATAGTTTGTATATATTTTAGTATAATAGTGGGTTGTGTGTTGTGTAATATTCAATTAGAAAAGGGGGGCCCCCTACTTTCTAACATAATGTTGTAAGGGATATGTAATGTGTTTCAAATTGTAACCCCATGGGACTTTTTGAAAGGACTAGTGCGCGGGTGCGCGCAGGTTTAAAAGAAGATGGAACAATTGACTGGGCCTTTGTTTGAAAGACTTTCATCCTTGGGCTATCTGCAGGAAGACACCTCTATGAAAAGTGCCTAGATTGTCCAACCCATGTTGGCCCGAACGGACTAGACTCGTATTGAACCGTTCTTGGCTTAGTTTTGGACTGTATATTTGTGTTTTAGGTATAATGTGTCTTTATTTTGTTTTCAGAAAGGCCTTCCTCTTCCTCCTCACCTACCTCCACCCTTCTGGTTCTGGCGGCTATATACTGGACTTTACCGTCTTCTGAAGAAAGATATCAACCGCATAAGATGGGCCGGTCACCATAGGAACGGGTCTCGGCGGCAATGGATCGTCAGGAATGAGGAGTTGGAGGGTTGGGGCTTGGCATATGGTGCTTCGTCATGGACCATCCTGGATTTTGTCGAGGTACTACTGCCATGGAAGTCTGCTAGTTGGCTGTGAGGGCCACTGTCTGGAAGCCTTTCGCCGGGACTCGTGTGACTACCTCCTCCGTACCAGCTACTGATGGCAGGGATGGTACCTCCTTGCCGTTCCACCCACAGCTGAGGACATTTTCTGGCTCCCCTTTGGGGGGGGGGAGGATGTAACAAGTTACTAGTTAACGTTATATCGAATGGGTCTACACTCACCGACTCTCGTGATCAGCTACAACACAAACACTAACATCAAGCCCGAGCCTTGACCTTCACCCTCCAACTGGCACAACAGACTAAGCGGAGCCTTCAACCAATTGTCTGCTCGGGTCTCGATCCGTGGCCGGCCGGAAACGACTAAACTTCCACGCGGCCAGACGGAGTTATCACTTCCGTCGCTAGGAGGACCTGGATCATTCTAGGCGCCACTAGACGTATTCTTTGCTGTTCGTTTGTTCTATCATTTCCCCCCCCCCTCCTTCCTTTTCCAGGCCACTCTGTGGATGCAATAATTGTATATATAAAGATCGCCATTTTGGAATAGTCACTTATTATATCACCGACTGGGTTGGTGAGGACGGCGACTTGGGACCGTAATCTATTTTTATTCAAAATTGCATTTTTCGACTTAAATGGGGAACGACTTTCTAAATTACCGTTTAGGACTTATTTATAAATAAAACTTAGGAATTATGAAATGTTGTGGGCAGGTCAATACCAATACGCTCGCGGGGTACGAGGGTTAACGTCATATTGATAGTTACAATTTGATTATGTTTTGTTATACATTCATAATGTATATTTGTTTATTTATAATATTTTTGATCGCGCCAAGGCGTACTCGGCGAGTCAGGCTTACCGCCCGTTCTTTGTAGTTCGCATGTTTGGAGAATATGAGTTTATTTAACTGTCTATTTAACTGGGAGTATACAGGTGTTAGAGTAGAGGCTTGGCCTAACGTTTGTTTTGAAATCAACGTTGTTGATTTCATTAGAGTTAAATACTCGTATATGTTTATCGTTTTTGGTCTAAGTTTAAATGTATGATAAATATTGTTTGATTGCGCGCGCTTAACGCTATTATTGAGGGAACCGTAGAAAGAACCATAGAATCCCACGATGTCAATTAGTTCTACTGTTATAACTTACAACAAACGTATAACTGTATGTTTCCCCTTTAATTTTCAGATATCGTTAAAGTAAGATTGTATCCATAACTCCGAGAGTTATTTGGATCTTAGTGAAGAAGCGCTTTACGCTATATAGTCTTGTTTGCATTAGTTGTGTATTTACTTTCTGATTGTGCTTAAATAAAACAACTATGTTTATGATTGGTAAACTTCTTGTCTGGTTGTCCCGTCACATTTCTATAATGTTAGAAATATGTTTAAGGGGTTTACACTGGCTAGAGATGGGAAAAGAATATTACATAAAGTGTGCAAGTGAGAGGAGAAGGATTTTAGATGAATAGAGGAAGATAGAAGTATTTTAATAAACTGACAAGGCCACAATTTGGAAACAGTTGATGATTATGATGATTATGTTGATGATTTGAGTGTTTGGTATTCCCCCCTATACCTCCATACCCCAAATAAAGCACTGTACCTTGTAGTCGAACAGCACCTTCCACCTTCCCCAGCGCGTTGACGGAAGAGCACAAGTAGCCCCCGAAATCTCTTCTCTCCAAGTTTCTGATAGTGAGGTTCATGAGAAGAGAATATTCATTCAATAAGATCTCTTCTATCGAATACTTGTCATTATCTATGAGTTTCTCACCTACAACACAAGACCCACATATTCTGGACAAATTGGCACAACGTCGGTTGATAATATTCATTTTCTGTTTTCAACAACATGTCACCAAGATTATTAGATAAGTCCTTGACACGATTGATTTTAACTCGTAAGTCCAAATATTAAAGTGAAATGGAAAGGAAATATAATGAAGGTCTGTATGTTTACAACTTTTTAATAAATAACTTTTCTGGTAAAAGTAAATACAATATTACTTTGGTAAATTTTAATATTCTACAAATATTAATCCAAAAATTGTATTTAATGTTTGTTATGGGCACAGTGGCATTTGAATCGGAAGTAATGGTAGACTGCTGGTTTTGTTGACTTTTCAGGGCAGAGTCGAGACGTAGTCTACACCCAATATCATCGCTGAGGGAACTGCAAGTCTTATGTAGAAAAGATTGATCTTCGCTCTCGCTTGGATGACTGTGACCAAAATCTCTTCGCTTTCAGCTATATCAGAATAGGGTGTGCTGAGTAAAGAAGAATCCACTGGCACCCTCGAATAAGAGCAGTTGAAAAAATTGTATTATATTTAAGGTGGGAGTTTCGGGAACATAATAAAAGGTTAGTGATCTTACAATTTTTATAACAAAACATTTATTTGTCCAAAAAAATACAATTTTGCTCCATTGGCAAAGATTTAATTTTTTTTTTCACGTGGTGATATCAACAGTTGTTTAATATCCATCAAGGATTTCCTGGAATCTAATGAAAACATTTTCTGTTCATTTAAAATGTTTCCCATCTAATTCCACTATGCTCATGACAGATATTCAACAACTGTTGATATCACTACGTAAGTATAATTAAACTAAACGTTGCTACTTGAGCCATTTTTTTTTTTAATGTTTTTTCTATAAAAACTGCAAAAACACTGATCGTTTTTTACCGTCCCTCTACATCTTCACTGAGAAAGTTGACCACACTAAAACAATAATATGACAAAGCTTTTTCCCACTGGTATCATGCAGTTACCTCAGCGATGATATCCAGTGTACTCCTTCCTCTGTGGTGGTACGCGTCAGCCCAGATGCTCTCCCAATGGCAGAGTGTAGAAAAGAAGGGTCTGTTTGTCTCATATCTACTCGTCCAAAATTGCTACAGAATGCCTCCATATTGGCGTTATCCCGGTAAGGAATCGAAAGAAAAGTATCGATAATCTAATAATTAACTCTATCGAAAGAAAAATATCGATATATAATATTATCTAAAGAATAATATCGATAACTGTAAGTATCGTATCGAAATTTTAATAAGAATACCTTTTTTATCTAGAAATAATAATAATTTCAGCCATTGAATCATAATTGTATTTTCATATATATTTAATCACTGACAATTATGAAATTAATGATTTATCCATATTATAGTATACTTAGGTCTATCGCGTCTATGTTATGTGTTGGAAATATATTATGATGAGCTTTGAAATTGAATACTAGAGTTGATACTTGCTTATCATGCAGAAAATGAGTGAAGATTGAGAAATAGTTTAATTTGTTCTTCGTACATAGTCCACACTGGTAAACATGAGTGAAAATAGCAAAAAAGTTGTTTCTTTCGATACTGGTCCGATACCGAGGTGCGAGTAGTTATATCAGTAAAAGTAACGGGATGAGAAAATATCAAGTATAAAAATACTAGTATCGAAAGGAAAATATGATTATTAGTAAAGTATCGATACTTGTTTCACATCCCTACTCCTGGGCAACGTACTTCCTTGCTCGGCTGGTCGTAGCCATCTAAACAAAGGCGCTAGACGGCTGAATTCCTTTAGTCATCTGTGTGGGAGCGGACTTTTTTGGAAACGATTTGAACAATTTTGTTTGAAAAATGTATATGAAGAGTGTATATAAGAAGATCTGTTAGATTTTCTGAGGAAAACTTAATTAGTGATAACGTACTGATAATATATTTTTGAACATTATTTTCCCTACGTGAGAATGTTTGTGGGATTGTCTCGTACAATTTATTTTATTTTGTTCTTATGAACCTTAGCTTACTTACATTATTGACTTATAGTTGGGATTCAAGAAATGATTTTACAAATTTAGTTTGTTTAAATTAGCTTTAATAATAATTGTCAGACTATATTAAATTGGTCGGATATCCAGTGATGATATGCTCTCTAGTTCTAGATAAATATACTTTTGTTGTGAAAGGCTTTATATAAAATCTTTATTTTATTATACATTATTATTGAGATTTTAATATTAAAAAAAATCTTTTTTCAATGAAATTTAGTTTTAATATTTTGATTTGTGGGACCTCCAAAGAAGTAAGTTAAAATATATTATTTTTATATAGCAAAAAATCTTAAGGGAAGATCCTTACAATGTTAATCTTATGTTAAAAGTTTGCTAATCAAAATAGCACATACATATTAAATAGCTAGCTAGTATTTATATTTGAAAAAATTGAAAAATTAAAATTTTAGATATCTGTTCCTAAAGTAATTCTCAATTAGTAAATATACAAATATTTTTGTATAGAGTAGACTCAGATTTATTTTCAAAATGAATTATTATAATGTTGTAATATTTTATAACTTTAAAATATTAACATGCAATTATTTTATCAATATTATTTAATAATGGTAAATTGCTTAAGTAGATAACTTTAATAATTTAATAAGTCATTGTCCTGCAAAGCCTTGAGAAAAGTATATGTGCTCATGTGATTCATTTTTTTAGATTAAAATAAAATAATTGTTGTATATTTAAGTTTCTAATATAATAACAAACCCCATATTGGTTTGTTGTAAAACCTTATGTACAGTACATTTATTTTTATTTATTTTATAACTTGAAGTTATTTTACCATTTTTATTAACAACTTTTGGAACACTTTATAAATTAATTATTTTTATGTTAATTATTAAAACGTGTTAATGGTAATTTTTATTTAATCTATAATCCTTGATACTTATATGATCAACTTTAAATGAAATATCCGTGAACATTTTTTTCTATCTCACTCAAATCATAGACCAGTTCAGCATCTTAGATGTTAAAGAAGAAACACCCCTTGTAATAGAAACCCAGATCTTGTATCAGATAACATAGTATCTGGAAGAGTGCGTGTATTATCGTTAAACCCGGACTGTAAGCTCTCCAGGGACAGTGAGTATGTCCGTGTAATCCAGGCCTGGATAAATACGGTGGAAGATAAATAACAAAGGGATGAGTGGCATGGAGGAACTGGAAGGGAATAGAATGCCTTGACCACAGAGGATTGTTTGCTGAGGGTGAAGAGGGGTAAGTTACCCACAAACCAGCAGAGCAAGTAGGAGAGAAACAAGGCTCCTAGCAAGATGCTCTGTGACCACTGGCTATGAGGATTGTCTGGTCACAACAAAGTAAGGGTGAGGTTTGGAGCAGGAGGGGAAGGAAAGATGTAGGGGAGTCTCGTGGAATGAAAGGGAGAGATCTTTTGTGAACACACCCCTTGAAACAAGGGTTGACCAATGTGTCGTTCTAGAGAAGGATCAGAATCAAAATTGTAATAATTTGTCATGGGTATTATCAACCAGCTTCATAGTAGAGTGATCAGTACCCCTAGATGCTGAGTTGAAGGTCCTGGGTTCTATTCTTGACTGGTTCCTCAAAAGACTAATAATTCTCATAGTCACCAGGGTTTGGTTAGTTAGTCTTAGTTTAGGTTAAGATCTTCATTGGTTTCCCACCGTCATACTTACTATCTTTGAAACATGGAAATAGCCTCCACGGAAAGGATGAGTGATTAAAATATTCGGGCATCCCCTGGGCAAAGGTACATTAGTATTGGCTAATATTTTCGCAATCTGAGCTACAGATCGATGTATCCCAGACAAGCCATTATTATTATTATTATTATATATCATCACGTGTAACTACCCGTTTGGGTTACACACACTTACGCTAATGTGAAATGATAGGGTGATCGTGAGATGAAATGGAGGACCTACAGTTTAACGTGGGATCCGAACTGCGGTGGAGGCCTGGTTATCCATACATTCACAAGTTGTGATTAATAAAAGTCTTGTCAGAGGTGAAGGAAGGGTTTGGTAATCAGATAAATCTGTGCCTGGACCAAGGATTGAACCCCGGACCCCCAACACAGAAGTCCAACACCTTACCCCTAGACCACCAGGTCACCATGCCATTATTATTAATATAGATCTTATCAATAGTTGTTTTATTCCATCCACTTGGTTTATGTGCATACATAATAATTAATAATTATTACGTTACGACAGTGGGTATGAGTAAGGTATATTTAATATGTATCCACATTTTCCTTGAGATAAAGGAAGAATAAACACCCTCCAACCGAGATTCAAATCCGGACGTCCCCGTCTCGGCCAACCAGACTAAAATTACCTACACCTAGACACTGTTTATCACTATAACCAAGATGGCAGTTCTCATTTTCTCATGAAGACTATTTTTAGAGCTTCTTTACATTGGGGAAATTTTTCGATTTTCAACATTTATCCTTAACTATTTGAGATATAAAGTAACTTATAAACGTAAAGTAATATTTTTTTTAAACACATTTTTATAAAATCATTATTTTATGAACTATTATAAAATATATAATATAAGCCTACTTTTCAATTCTAAGTCAGGTCTTGTAAAACTATTTGAATTTTATCTTCCTTTGGTGGATGAAGGTGTTTATCTTTTTTAATTGCTCTGTAACAGTGTTCCTAGTTACTAATACCATGAAGTAAGTAGCTTGGTATATTATTTAATTTAAGATCTTTGGTGTAGTGTTTCTACAACAATATATTTCATTTCATAGACTTTAAGAGTTTATAGTAAATTTATATTTTAAGATAAAAGAAGAATAAAGTTTGTGTAGTTCATTTATTTCCAATAGTTCTTATTATGATCATTTTTAGTTTTGTTTTTTAACACCGCGTCTTACTACCCGTTTGGGGTTGTACACTATAACCATTTAGTAAGGTCACGTTTCATTGGTTCATAGGTCATGACTATCTTGTTCCATGATGGTAGCAATATAAGTGTTTGAAATTATTGACTGCTGTTTGAGAATATTATGTGCTTAATAACAGGTAAGTACTTTAATTATTAATTAGTTTTATAAATTGAATAGTATTAGCACTGTCATCTTATATTTGATAAACAAAAATAACGTGTGTGTCTGACGTCTATTCCTATTTAAGGTTATGGGAACAATTATTAAAATTAAAGAGAATTATTAAAGCTAGTGTGGTAATGAAATAAAATATGAGTTTTTTATATAGCATCCAAATAGTAAGGCATAGCACGATGTTGCGTTATAGCTTCTAGTAGATTTTGAGAATGGATGCTCGATTAGAATGTCATACAACCAAACAATCGCCTAAGCTCAAGTGTTTTACGTTTATAATCTTCTAATTTTATTTGTCCTAGCATATGAATGATATCGTCAAATTGTCTTCCACCCTTATTATTATACTGATCCTATAGGCCTAATACAAACAAAATTATGAAAGCAGAAACAAACACTAAAGAGTGTGTACAGTAAAATAACACTTACATTAATAGTCCAGAGAAAGGCTCTCTCTCTCTGAGGTTTTTGTTTCTTAGGGTGTCTAGGAGGAAGGGGTTATGGAGGAGAAATAAGGGATGGTAGGAGGGAGGAACTGTCAACAGCTGCAACTGTATGTCCAGTGTGCCATATGGCTGCTTGCAACTTCACCGTCTTGTGCTAGTTGAATCAACAGAACCTTCAGGCTACTCAACTTTTCTTTTGTTCGACGTGGATGTAAAAATAAGAAGAAGAAAAACAACAAGAAATATATAAAACAAAAATAATATCAGAAGAAAGTTCCGAAATGTTGTATGTACGCTTAAAGAGATAAAAAATATATATCTTTTAAACACGAGATAGTTTCAAACATTTTGATAGCAGTTATAAATAAATGTTTCAACGATAAATACAATTTAGTAATGGAAAGAAATGTGAGCTAAGATCTGTATTAAAATATTTTACAAAATAAGACCTTTTGACAAAATATATCAAATATTGCATCTCTAGATAATTAATGGTCATCATGAACAACGTACCTCTGTTTAGAGAATGGCGAGGGGAAAAAGAGGAGAGAGGAGTTTTAATGTCTACAACATGCACGTGGATGGAGGTGAGCACATAAAAGTGTTACGTAACAAAGATCTTATAATTAAAATAAAATGTTTTCGCCGTTATTAAATATGATAGCTTCCGATTCTGAATTGAATTAATTAATCTGAGTTCCTCTTTTACTGTCACATAAACATTTCTATGAAATCGTTTAATGACATTCACTAATTATTGTTAAAAGTTACGTAACACAAATTGAGGAAGGAAGGGGTGGAGGGAAGAGGAGAGGTAAGGATAAATATCTTCTCCTTAAGTCAACAATCCAAAGGTTGGTTTGATGGGATTTCTCTCAATTCGGAGTCGAGCGTGTACTTAGCCTTTCGGTTGGTTATTGTTGCCTGCACCATCTGGTAGAGATCCCATATAGACCTACTAGGGAAATTAAGGTAGTGCGATGTTTCCAGTTGCTTTCAAAACTGAATTTCCATGATACCACAATCGACATGAGACTGGCGACGCCTTAACTTTCCCTAAAAGAAAAAAAATATTGTGCTACGGATTTTATTGCTCAAACAAATTCCGTTGACCTCAGCTGGGTTTGAACTCATAAACATCGGGTCCGAAGGTTAGCACTTTACCATAAGACCACCGAGGTCGATTAAATGTGTATTTAGTGTTAAATGAAAGATTTGAGGTGGAAGGACCAAAAAAAAGTAAGAAATAAGTGCTACGTGGTTTATGGATGACCTCTTAGTTATCAGTGATCCAAGCTATATTTGAATTTTGGTCACAGGAATAATGAAATTTAAATTAAATGCTGTAATATTCATGACAGATATTCAAGAACTACTGGAACACTTTATTTATTCTGAACATGAACCTTTTTTTAAAAAACAAATTTAAAAGCAAGGACCTTGACTAGCATTCCTTCCCATTCCAACTTAAAGAGTCAGTTATTCAACCCTATCTCTTTATTCTTTAAATGCGTACTTATGTATATGATTAAATAAATATAATTATATAAATAAATACATGTATATATACATTCATATACCCATGTATATAAATAAATTATATACATATATTATTTACATATACACATATATATCCATATATAATATTACACACATATATATATATATATATATATATATATATATATATATATATATTAGTTTAAAATACCCAGCTTTATCTGGGGAAAATAATTTAGATTAAAGATAGTAAAAATATTACAAAGGGCAAAAAGGATAATAAGTAAATATAATCAAAAGCTTTTGATAAACAATTTAAGTAAAGAGGGTTAAAAAGGTAAAAAGACACTAAATGCAAAAATGGTATTATTTTAGGGTACAAAAAATAAAAAGGGGTAAAAAGGGTAGACATTAAATATGATAGAAATGTTTATAAATTCTTTAGTCCTTTTACAACCTTTAACTTTTTATCCTTTGTTTAGCACTATTTCCCCTTTTAACCTTTTAGTTCGCTCCACACATTTTCTATAAACCAATAGTTATCCTTTTTATAATTTGATCAGATTTACTTTTTACCTTTTTATATCCTTTTACATTAAGCTCTTGACTAGGTTCAGGGGAAATAATTTAGGGTAAAAAACAAAAAAGCCAAAAAGGGTAAAATGGGTAAAATTATGTGAAGTTAATTCTTTAAAAGGGTTAGTATTAAGGGAAAAAGATTAAAAGTATTAAAAGAGAAGGGTTAAAAAGGGTCAAAGGGGAAGAAAGCAAATATAATAAAAATCAAGGGGTCAAAACCACACATCAATGTGTTGTTCTATATTAAATTTATAATTTCAAAGTGATTTCCTTTCCCGGGTTTAAATTTTGAAATTCGATTTGTTCAGACGTCAATCGGCTATCCGGAAATGTCTATTTACTTACATGTCAAACTTATATTTTAAATTACAACAAAAAGGTTTTTTTATATTAGATTTGTAATCTCGAGGGGACCCCCTTAACCATTATTGCATCTTAGTTGAAATATAAGTGTCAGACTTTAATGGTTGCTTGAGATGGTTCTTGAACTCACCTGACAAATTTCAATTTTCTACCACATTGAAATTTATTTTATTAATTTATTTTTGGAAATTAAAAAAAAATTCACTCTCCACATTTCTTAATCTGAATAATTAATACTTATTTTGTTATTTGAGTCATACCTCTATACTACTGGCATATTTAAAATTTCTGATTCACCAAACACATTTTTGGCTACCAATCTCTACTCCCCCATTCACTTTTTTCTCCATTTAAAATCTTAAGTCTTTGATTAGTATTTGGAACGTTCTTTATACCTTTTTTCCGCAGTGAAGTTTTATATAAAACGTAGAAGAAGTTGTTTGAATTAGTTTTGTAAATTGGAGGCCCTCCCAAATTTTTTCTTTTGATAAACTCCTTTTTAGAAATATTGAAACTTTAGGACAAATTAGGTTATAAGGAATTTTCTTTCAACCTACCTGGAACATTTAGGTTTACTACCACACAGTTAAGTAGTCGTTTACTATAATTATTTTAAATTTTGAATCGCCACAACTTCTTTTATGCAATTCACACCAATACGTTTCAAATTTTAGGATTAAATGGGTTACCAGTTGTCTCTCTAACTCTACAAAATTTTAATTTTCCATCTCATATATAAGTGTTTTTTTAATTAAGGCCATCCATTAACTGGAGACCCATTTAAAAATGTATTTATTTTAAGTGAATATCATAGATAAGCTTTATAAACAAATGTCAAATAACATATTACCATTATTCCTATACATCAGCAAGAAAATTTTTATCTTAAGTATAAAAACATTTATCTTTTATTGTTTATTTTAATAACTTACACATCTTGACAAGCATCAAATGAGATTTTGTTATTATAAATGACTACAAATAATTCCCATAATGCATATTAAATCTTGTTTTGAATTTTAAACATTTATAACAATTTGTTTATCTATGCAAAAACATAACACTAAATTTTATAAGAAACTATTCATTTTTTGAAAATTAGAACCAATATATTCCCTATATTATTATACAGGTATGCAACACTTAATTCGTTTAATAGTGATTCGGTCTAGCAAGATAAACGTCCCTGGTTCAATTCCTGTTAAAGTTGATAAATCTATTATTTTATTAATGCGTTTATTCACATCACAATAATGATTTAATGACTGGACATTGGCATATTGTTTTTGTTCTATAATTATTAAATTAGCTTATAGTGCCTGTGTTGGATTAATAAATTTATTCAGAAATATTACGTTAAAATTGTAGTGTGATTCAAAACATAATATTTATGTATCACAATAGAATTAAAAATTTTGAAAAATATGGTCTAATACGATCAAATATAAATATTTTAAACATGGTTTGAAAATGTTGCTTTGTTCTAAAACTTGCTACTATAGAAAAAGCATAAAATTCTCCAAAGAGTGAATCTTTTCCGTTGAAAATATTACTTTTCTTAGTTCTCCTTTATATTATTTTAAAATAGTTTGGTAACACCTTCAATTTCCGATTGTAGACTTAATTTGAAACGGTCTTTAGATGAAAGTTCAAACTACAAAGGTCACTGATAATGCAGAGCTTTAATGGCTTGCCTTATTAGTAATAATATACTGAGAAATAGAACACCAAAGAACCAACTAGAAACCTAAGAGAAATAAGCTGTTTCAACTCAATTACTGAATACTTTTTTCTTTCTTTCAATGCACAATCGATAAATATTTAAAGAACATTATTTGACTTTTTAAATTTTATTGAAACGTTAGATACTTAATGCATTCAAGCAACAAACGTGTACTAAAAAAAATTATGTTTAGTGGAGTGTGCCAAATTTATGTTTAATAAACAAATCTTTTGTTTCTACTAATTTGAGTTAATTTTATATGTGCTAATATGCCTGTTTATTTGCTAGTAATCCTACTATTTTAGCCACTGCCTTCTATTTCTTCAACAGGTTTATTAAATTGTGTTTAATAAATTTATATTATCCATTTATAAAGCTTATATATGTATATCCGTAATATATTATTATACTAAAAGTAATTGTTATTTGCTAAGAAGTAGTTTAGTAATGTATACCGTAATTTTATTCCTGTGATGTGTATGTTTTAGTCAAACTTATTTTGATATAATTTTTCATCAACTTTATTCTTAAAGAAGCCGACATTTTAAAATGACCAAATAATTTCCAGGACTAGTTATTTTATTGCATTAAAAACCAATTAATAAATATTTTTAATTGATGTATGGGAAATTTTGATTAGAATTTATCTAGACAAATTAAATTTGGTTTGAATGAATCATTGCTAGAATGGTTAATATATTATATCAATGCAAATAATAGAAAAACTATTTATTAAAAATATTGCCTTAATTATATATGCTGTTTGTATTTATTTATGTAAACAGTCTAGTTTAGATATAATTTTGAGCTAACCAAAATATCATTTCGGCAATTTTTATCCATAATATTTATACTAAAAATACAAACCTAGCATTTTCTAAAAAGATAAATATTTCTTGAGTCCATTCAATAGACTTTTAAGATTAGGTTTTTTGTGATGTCTTAACTAAAAAAGGTTTAAATTTGTATAAAAACAATACATAAGTAAAATACAAACTACAAAGTTCAAAAAACCCATTTAAATAAATGAGGTTTAAATTTATATTTGAAATTTACTGAATGCTTTATTAGATTTTTTCCACTAAACGCGAGCTTATGGGCACAGAGTTTATCAAAATTTATGAAAATAGCACCGAAAAGCTCAAATCTAAAGAAATAACCAAATAATCACTATTCAGACATTGTCTACGCTTTGGATGATTCAAACATTACTTTTAGATATGTGTCAAGTTATATTTTCTAGATTACATGAAGTTCCTACAAAACTTGTAGCTACAAGAGAATGACTGTATTTTAATCTTGAATTTTGAGCTAAAATCAATGCTTCAATGTAAGCTATAGCAAGCATAATTTATTCAAAATACTGTCTAATGCAACCACTTAATTGAAAGATTTTTCCTATTTCTGTGTAAAGTTTTAATTAATTTTCTATTTCTAAAAATCAATCAAACTTAATCTGCAGGAAAGTTCTATAAAACATATACTACTCAAATATAATAGTTGGTGTTTTGGCTGTGGTGTTAAACATTCAAAGGGAAAAAACTTTAACAGTTGATTATCATATTAAATTTGTTAGTCATGAATTTAATACTTTTAGTTAAGTAATGATTTGAGTATATATGACTACACACCATATTATTTAATAAAAAGTCACAAATAAATTTATCAATAAATGTATTACATTATAAAATATCCTCTATAAAAAGAATCCTGTATCAAATCTGAGATTATTTATTTCAACATCACTTTAGAAACATATTAAAATTTAGATCCTTTTAAAACAGCTATATATTAGTTTCCTAGTCCCATCTAAAATACCGTTACAACATTTATATATTAGTTTATAATCCCATCTTAAGATCCCTTTACCACAGTTATATATTAGTCCCATTTTGAGATCGCTTTAAAACCGTTATAATTGTACTAATATACTGGCTCCATCTTAATATCCTTTTAGCATAGTGATATATTATTCTATAAGGGGACTGACAGACTGGGCGAGCGAGCGAGCGATTAAAATATAAAGAACACATTGGTTGTAATGAGAGGTGGCCAGACTGGAGCACGCGAGCGAGTGAGCGACTTAGCGCGCGCGCTTGAAAGATAGAACTGCTTATATTCTCCAAGCTCACGCGCTCGACCAGGTACAGTCTAGTTTACAGGCGCTAGGCAATACTATTGTATGTTGGTTCATTGAGTGTTAGGGAAACTTCTCATTTTGACATTTTTACTACTATCGATAGGTTTAGCACACTTGCTACTAATGGCCTAATTTAATTGGTAAGATCATAGAACCATATATATATGTATGGTTCTATGATCTAGTGTGTGTGTGTGTGTGTTTATGTATAAAACTGATACGTTAAAATACTTCAATATTACCAAAGTAGTCCTTTACAATAATAAACACCATTAGCATGGAGAAAGGATGAAAAAAACCACAACAATAAATCACTTGTCAAAAACCACCCTCAGTGCAGTGAGCCAAGATTCGAACCTTTGCCTCCACTTCAACAACAATTGAGAGCTATTTGCTAATCACGCGCTCGCTCGCTCGCTCGCAAGATTGGCCGAACCCTATTCATATCTCAGGGTACCTTCACAACAGCTCTATAGATCCAGGCCACGTGGCAGTATTAGGGAGGCCAGTACATACGTACCCTAGTCATATCTAAAGGTAACTTCCACAAACTTGATAGTACAGTACGTGACAGTATTACTGTGAGCCAGTTCAACGTAACCTAAGTCATAATTTAAAGTACTTCAATCAACACTTTTTAAGTTCCATTTGGCCACATGCATATTAGGAAGCATAACATACTACTATCAAATTAAAGGGTTTGCTTTACATCAAAGGACTTCATGTTCCATCACGTGGTCAGATTATTTAGTGAAGTTGAGTAATAACTACACCATATATCTAAAGAACCTCACAAACAAATTTCAAAAAAGTATTACATGATAACCTCATATAAAGAATCCGTATCAAACGAGATATTTATTTCTAAAGTACTTTAAAACATTAAATTTTAGATCCTTAAACAGCATTATTAGTTAGTCCATCAAAATACCTTTACCATAATAGTTATATCCACAAGATCCTTTACACAGCTTCATAGTTCCAGGTCCACGTTGAGTATTAGGAGGCCCATCTATACCTAGCATAGTATATTATCTAAAGGGACTAATCACAGCACGACTTTACATTAGGGTTCCAGACTACCGCGGCAGTGAGATTAGGGGCCGTAAGATACTCTTATATTCTCCAAGCTACCTTCGACAACAGTCTTTCAAGTCAGGCTACTGGTAGTTGTTAGAGAGGCCTATTTTACATACTACTATCATATTAAGTACACTTCACAAGGCCTATTAATTGTCAAGCACATAGAACATATTATATGAGGCCAGTCATCGTGTGTTGTTTAGTATATAAAGTACTTAAAAACTTCATATTACCAAGCTTACGTATCAATAATTAGATGGAGAGAGATACCCCTAATACGTAACCCTCAGTCATAGCAAAGGGATTCAACCTTTCCTACTTCCAGCTGAAGCTTTTGCATATCAGATGATGGCCCAGTCGCATGACGAACCCTATTCATATCTACAAGGTACCTTCACAACAGCTCTATAGTTCCAGGCTACGTGGCAGTATTAGAGAGGCCAGTCATACGTACCCTAGTCATATCTAAAGGTACCTTCACAACAGCTTCATAGTTCCAAGGCACGTGGCAGTATTAGAGAGGCCAGTCATACGTACCCATGTCCCTGTACCAGCTGTTCATTGCTCGGGGCGAGGCCTCGACGTAGCATTGGATGAGGACATCACTTCCAACAGGAGCGGCCACTAGCTGATTTGACACCTTGATCAGCGGGTGGACTGAACAAGGGAAGACAGTGCTCGTGTCATTTAAAACATGGCGGCCAGGACAGGCCCATCTCATCCTACGGATGACACTCTAAATTAAGGGTGGTTAGTACAACTCGAGCCTGACGTCACTTCATAATAACGTTTTCTTTATTCTACTTTAAAAATAAACGCAATAAAGATTAGTGAAATATGTTTACAATATTTTATTTTTCAAAAACTCCATGTCATCAGCACATAATAATTACTGAAAAAGCAGCCGCCTTATGTTTGGGAAGATAATGCCAATTTATGCTTGTAGATGAAGTCATGTAGTCAGCACAACGGACCATTAGGCTCTTAAAGCATATTTAATAGAAAATAACAAAATTGAAAAATAATAAGTTTGAAAAAACAAACAATCAAACCTTTCCTGATTCACACTTTTCGTATAAAGAATGAAAAAAACCACACTGTGTGAGGTTTTCTAGTTCAAAAGTAGTCGTGTACTTAATATACTGGTTAATTGGCCTTGAAATAATCTCTTAGAATGACGATTGAATGAGAAATCTCATTTAGTGCAGTTTTATATGCAACGCCTGACAACAGTGAAACTGGGGTCGAAGAATTATTTTCTTTTTTAAAATCTTTCAATTTTGTTGTGTCCTGAAAATTATATTAAAACTGTTAAACTGGTGTTCATTCCAATGTTTTATAACTGAAAATGCAAAAAGTCACATCACGCTGTGATGTCTGGTCAGATCTGTACTACCTTCCTAAGCTAAGTGCTGTCCATGGGGTGAGGCGGTTTTAATAGACCCTGGGAAAAATAACCATGTGTTTTTGCGTCCAATTAATATTCTAATATTTCTTGATATTCTAAGGAAGCTTAATGTTTGTATATTTACAAAATGTGTACATTCTATTTATTTTCAAAAATATTTAATATCTGTAATTCTGTTTAATTCTCCCCCCCCCCCACCCCAGTCACCGGAAGAATAAAGATATCAAGTCAATGGCTAACCTAAACTAACCTAACCTAACCTAACCTAGCACTACCAACATTCCTTTCATACTAGTAGTTCTGAAACAGAACCGATCAAAAAATTAACATTATATACCTTTTCTTAATGACTTCCAGTTGCTAGTATCAAAGCTTTGACTCGCCGACAGACGCAAACACTTACTAGGCAGGCACTAACGCCCACGTTTTTTAAAAGGCGTGACCAACACGGTCTCTTTTAATAACCGCACTTGTGACCAGAAAACCATTTAATTAGTAATCCTATTTACATCATCATAGTCCTATTCAACAATATTAACAACTACTAAATGGAATCACGTTCATAGAACGTGATATGAAAAGGTTCTTTTGTTTGTATTGGCGGTTTAGGGGTATGAAAAGAAGTGATATTATTAGCAGAGAATGTAAAAACTTTATAAGCATTAAAAAGATAGAATAAAGACTTGTACACATCTTTATACCAATTTAAATTATGACAGTCTTACACCCGGATCTATGATTTCAGTTGAAGGTTATTGAGGAATGTGCACATTGCTATAGTGAAAACATAAAGACGTATTTACAATTTGATCAGAGTCATCTAGTCTACGATGGGCTTAGGTGGCAAAATGTTTGAATTATTATTACTATATCCCAATGAGATGGTTTCAAATAAATAAAAGTAGGTTAATGAATCTAGGAACTGTATCTATTGCGCTATTTTTATGATCAAAGAAGTATAATTATCTAGGGTAAATTAAAAATCATTTTGTGCATAATTTTGTAAGAGAGCTGTATATATGTTGGTTTTATTTTGCCTTTGAAAATGTAAGGAAAAAGGTTTTTTTTATTTTGTTATCGAATGATTTAAATTGAATTAAGATTGTGATATAATAATTATAGCTTTGACAACAAAAAAAATGTTATATAAATATGTTAACCTAGATATGTGATTTACCGGAGCTCCGCAGGCAGGTTAAGTATAAGTGCCTATCTAAACCCAGAGGTCCCGAGATTAAGTTTCCTCGTGCAACTGAGCTAGATAAAATTGAACTATTTTTTTTTTACATACAACAGTAGGAGAAATATATATTTAATTAAAATAACTAAATATTTTTTTTATTTTATTTTTTTCATAACTTAGGCCTAAAGCTTAAATCGTAGTCTAATCAGTGAGTGAGTCCGTTATCTCATTATTTTAGAACGACAGACATACTCGACCAATCGGAAGATCCAGCGTTCACTAGAACGCTTGACTCCCATCCAAGAAATCAGGGTAATACTACTCTGATCGTTGACCTTGGTAGTCTAGGGTGAAGTGCTCTACTCAGGACACGACGTTCATAGATTCAAACCCAACCGGCTTTACGATTTTTTTAATGAAAAAGTTTCAGGGCTTAGGAAGGTTATATCCAGAGGAAGTGTACGCACATTTGCGTAGATATAGTGGAAAAACCACCCTCAGTATACCCGACCGTGATTTGAACCTCAATCTTCCCGTCATCAGCAGTCAAGTCTAGTCAACGATGAGCGCATTAGACCACGTGGCCGCCAAAATGGGTCATGAATTAGTTGATTAGCCTAATATCCCAATGTGTTTAAACTCTTTCCAAAGTAAAGGTTGACACTAGTTAGTGTTGTCTCGATCCATGAACTCTTACGGACACTAGTTTTATTTTTCTTATTGCCGCTTATTACTTACTACCTGTTCAGGTTATACGGATTTATGATAATTACTCTACTGGGGTAAGGATTTGGAAAGAATCATTTTAGAGGGGATCTACCCGTATTTTCGTGTAAAGAGAGCGGGAAACCATTTAGGACTAAAACACTCTGAGTAGACCAAATAGAGATTCAAACTCCAATAGCCCTGTCCTAAGCAGGCCAGACAAACATGAAAGTGACGCTTTAGACCATTCGGCCTCTGAAGTGGGTTGACATGAACACTTGTCATATTGTATACCTTCCTAATTCACATCATGAACGATGACCCAGATATCATAAACTAACAATATATTTCTTACAGTAGACCCTGTCACGTTTCATAATTTGATGGAAGTTAAACAATCAATGGAACTTTGTGAGGGAAGGGTTTTATTTAAGTATCGAGGGTATATAAACCCAAAACATTCACCTTGTTGAACAAAAATAAAACTTCCACAGCTACAATGACTCAAGCTGCTTTGTTAACATTACCCTCATACCATATTATATAAAAAAAAAGTTTCTCTGTAAATTGAAACACATTAAAAAAAAACTATTTATTCATATCTACTTTTCCTTTATATAATTTAAAAACTTTATTGTTTTATTCTTTTTATCTCATTTACACGAAATATAACTTTGGGAAAATACTTATAAGTATTTCATATCCACTCGAATATTCTAGTAAGAGGATTGATAACCATAGCAACCAATACACTACACCCTGACTCCCCTTAGAGCCAATAACCCTGCCGATGACGCAATACTCTTTACTGCGTTCACCCACCAGTACTTGGCTCAGATTAATAGCGTCTGGGCGAATATTCCGTGCGCGAGTTAATCGGTTTAGTTCTGTTTTGATATGCCTACATTAACTTGATAAGAGCTATTTACCTCTCCAAAAGCATTTTGTTTCTACTTCTGTAGTACTTGTATTCTAGACAGTCAACTTTAATACTAAAGTAATTAGGGAAATATTTTAGAGTGTTGCATAAAATATCCTGGGAATGCAATATTAGTGTTCCTAAAAATAATACATTATAGCTAAGTTTTGAGTGATATGTTTGAATATGTTTAGTTAGGACATTGAGGATAAATAAGAAGTTACTTGATTGAAAAAGTCTAGAAAACTGAGATTAATTACTGATCACATGACATCCTTTATCTGCTTGATTGGTTTAAGTCAATTGCTAGAAGACGGTGAGAATATATTTTTTTATATAATTATTGTTTGTAAACGCTATAAAGGTATTGAATTTTTATTTATTGTAATGGTAATTTTACCTTCTTAATAAATACAGTAGTAATTTTTCTGAGATCTAAACCTTAAATTAGGTATCTATAGGTTGGATGGAACTTAACACGAGTTAAGGAAAAATATTTTGAAGTTTTTATAGCAAGAAAGAATCTTTCTGACCAAAATAAATATTGTTTCAATAAATATGTTATTGTAAGTGCTTTAAGACTAGAATGGAATTTACCGATGAATCTTAACATCACTAACATAGCAAAAGTAAAATATATCTTATAAAATGTTTAAATTTTGAGCTTTTACCAGCCATCATCGATACATTCTGGCATTTACCGATATACCTTAGTAAAAGTAGTCATATAGTCATAATTATTAATTTAGTTAACTAATTGTATTATTTTAATTAACTTTTTTTTTTATTTTAGTTCCAATAGGTTTAGTTAGTTTAGGCTAAACTAGGGTATTAGTTTACCGTTGAGAGATGGTCAAAACTAAATTGAGGGATCTCCTCTCGCATATAAATCTATTCTCCAGATTCTAACATGTTCATAAGACACATTCTTTATTAGTGCGTTGTTCTGGTTAAGGACAAATAACTAACCTAACCTAACCTAACTAACTAACATGTTGGAATAAAATGCTTGGTGATAGCTAACTAAAATATTATATCTTATTAATTAAAAATATAATTATGATTACTTTTAACATAACATGTCAAAAAATTGTAGAATTTATTAATGACATCTTGTAAAAGCTAAAAATGTAAACATTTTACTATAATATAAATCGAACTTTCACCAGCTTATATTAGTAATGTTAGGATTTACCAGTAAATTCTAAGATATACCAATCTTAGAACCATTATAGTAACACATACATTTAGTAAAATTTTATTCCCATATTTATCTTAACAGTTCTTGAATATTTGTTTTAAAATTATTGGCATTTGATGGGAAACTTTTAAATATTTAAAAATGTTATTAATAAATTCTAGGCTGTCATGACAAATATTCGAGACCCGTTGCGAAGACTTAGGAGTATAAAATCTAGTAAATGCATTGTTTTCTCTCTCCAAAAATATATTTATTGTAATAACTGCGAAAATACCGACCCTTGCTTGATTTCCCTTCCATCTCCACGCCCCCTAACATTCCAAGAGTGCTTCGAATAACTGAACCTTAAATTATAAAACTGTTTATATAGGGAGTAAACGTTCAACGTACGACGACCTCCTTTGGTGGACACATGTTCTAAGGCGTCACACTTGTAATAAACAAAAACTTAATAATATAGAGAGAATGGATTTCAAACCTTGGTCCGAAACCCTGAGGTTGGTTTTTCTAAATGGTTTTACATTCTCCCTCCACGAAAATGTGGACACACCACCTCTAATTTCAACCATCCTAATCCTTAACTCACTAACTTAATTAGCATATATACGTATAGCCCTATCGTGCAGTGTGAAACAATGGGGGGGGGGGGGGGGGAGATCGTATAATAAATGTTGTTGGAGAGGCTTACAAATTTTTCCATTCATAAATGTTCTGTAAGAGGTTTATTTAAATTTAATTCATGGATATCATGTCAAAATAATTAAAACTAATAATTCAGGTATTACATCCATATGACAAAACAACTATAAATCAGTACTACTAATGATCCACGCTGGTTGGCACACGATTAAAGTATCGACCTTGACAATCCTTGTCTGCCTGTGACGGGTAGGTCGGGGTTCTATTCCTGGTCAGGTGTAATGAAGTGTTATTTTCTAAATGGTCCCACCCAGGCCAATTCAAGTATATTTTTTACCTAATTCAACATTATCCCATTAGTTCAAACATGCGAACAACCCGGTCGGGTACCACAACATTGAGCATAAAAGGTGTTCCTCAGTTATTTTATTATGTTGTTCATAATTACTTATTTTATAGTAAAAAAATATTTCACTTTAACATAAAATCTTGTATTTAAAAGTTAATTTATATAATCTTTTTAAATAATCTGTATCAATTTATATAATAATATTTTTTTATAATTATAAATAATTATTAATATATCATAAAATATTCCTTTTATTTTAGATTTAATATTAAGTTGAATAAAAAGAGTTCATATATTTCTTAAATTTTAAATCAAATGTTTGTCAACTAATGTTTAATATTTATAAAAAATTTAAGTGATTTCAGATAATCATTAATATTATTTAGCATCACGTCTTACTACCCGTTCCGGTTAAACGCTTTAAGTACTAATTACGCTAATTAATTAGGAATTGGGAAGGTTGAAGTAGAGAAAGTGAATCCACATGTGCGTGGAGGGAGAGTGGAGAAACATTGAGGAAAAACCATGTCCAGTTCACCCGACCGAGATTCGATCCTCGATCTCCCCGTCCTAAGCAGTCAAGCTAAAAACGACTAGCGCGTTAGCCAACTACACCTAAATCATAAAATCAATAAAACCAACTTATATATTACATTTTACTTTGCCTTTACCTTTAGTTCATGATTTAAAGAATATCCGAAAAAGGACACAGTTGCAATGCTGACACATTTTAAGTACTGGAAGGTCAAAAACTGGTTTTATAGTTTATCTGCGCTTTCTGTTGCTGAATGTTCTTGTTAATAATTAACAAGCAAGAATTGCTAATCTTATTAGTCAGAATATTATCAAGTCCTTCATAATTAGAGTTGAGTAGCCAATTAGACAAAGTTAGCGCAACTACGTTAATGAGTTTGCTTGGCTAACTCAATTTATTACATACAAAAGGACTTCTACTTCTACTTGTGTTTATTTTCTAGAAAAAATGTAACATTTTTATATTTATTGGTGTGGTGGACCACTCTCGTTGCCGATTCATTTAGTAAAGTTTATTAACCTTCGCCTTAAAGAGTGATGTATATGGCTTGATTTTGGATAGAAGAAAAGTTTAGATAATTATTAGCACCGCTTTTTACTATCTATTCGGGTTATACGCACTTACGCTAATGTGTAATGTTAAGGTAATTGTAAGATGAATTGAAGGACCTACAGTTTAACGTGGGATCCGAACCACGGTGGAGGCCTGGCATTCCCCACATTCACAAGTTGTGATTAATACAAGTCTTGTCAGAGGGGAAGGAAGGGTTTGTCAATCAGATAAATCTATGCCGGGACTGAGGATTGAACCCCGGACCACCAGCCCAGAAGTCTGACACCTTACCCCTAAACCACCATGTCACCCCTTTAGATAGTTCCAAGATTTATAATATTTTACTTTTTTTTTAGGTATTGATAATATCTATAAAAAGTGACAGCTGAAACTAACATTACCTGAGTTATGAATATATAAAAATTGTTTTAGTAGCTTTATTAACTACCAGATACGATTCTACCTACAAAAATCATACAATATTTTATAATAATAAGCTACAATTTATTATTTCTAATTTAATTTAAGTATAGGGGTAAAGTGTCGGACTTCTGTGTTGGAATTCGGGGTTCAATCCTTGGTCCCGGCAAAGATTTATCTGATTGCCAAACCCTTCCTTCACCTCTGACAAGGCGTGTATTAATCACAATTTCTTAATTTGTAGAATACCAGACCTCCACCGTGGTTTGGATCATACATTAAACTGTAGGTTTTCCATTTCATCTCATAATAACCCTACCATTACACATTAGCGTAAGTGCGTATAGCTAGAATGGGTAGTAAGACGTGGTGCTAATAATAATCTTATGTTGTATTTTTACTATAGTTATTATATTCACATTAAACTCTAGAATATTAACCAGCTAGCAGCTTAACCCTCGATCCACCCACAATTTTTGCTGTTTTCATCGGTCGGCTACGTGTGAACTAGTCTTCCGAGCAAATATGGAGTTCCGTAAGACCACTGTCATTCTTGTAGTTAGAAAATTTCAGAATATAGTTGATCTAAATATACCTGTTAGTTAATGTGGGGTCTAATTGGGATGTTTTCTCAGCTCTATTATTATAAGCACCAATTTGATAAGTTGTTATACAAAATATACAATATGTATTACAACCTATCAATCAACACCATTTTCTATTTGCCAAATTTATTTTTGTTTTTCTTCATGCAATGCAAAATAATGAATTAAGATGTGATAGAATTTTTATTTTGCTATTTAAATGGATTGGAGCCTGTTGTTTAACATATTTGTGCAACTATCTATCACCCAAGATAATTGAGAGCTCAGTACATTCGGAAAGATAAGGTGAAATACTATATTTGAAAAAAATTGAATGGACCGGAATCGGTACCCATGACCTTTGTATTTACACATAACTCCAAACTATACATATATATAAAAAAAAAAAGCTTTGGATTCTCCAAAGTATAATTTACTATCAAAAATTGCTGAATATGTCATTAGTTAGCTATACTAGCCTTTGTTTGTGATCATGACTATACAGATTCAGGAGGGTTGCAAGGAGATTTGTGTGTCGTGCATGGGCCTATTTTTGGAAAGATCAAGTTTGTATACCCATAGAAAGAAGAGGTTTGAATCCCCTCTGTGGATTTTGCTAAAGTTATGTTATTTAAATAATTACAATTAGGTATTAAAATATTTTAATACAGCTTGTATGACAAATACAAAACACTATCATTAATAATTTGTCGAGCTAGACAATAAGTTAAGCATAAATACATATAATAAGATATTTAGGTTTATTTTAGTATCCGCAAGGTTGTGACAATACTTATTTTTTCTAGTTTAAGTGTTTAGTTAGTTGAAATAAATAGATACTAATAACCATTATTTCAACACATATTAGAATAATATGACTTTAATTTTGAAAGTGAAACGCAAACAAAATATGTTCATAACTTGACTTATTTTGTGGACTCTGAATATTTTCTGGCATGGAGGGTCTTGACCTTGACGGATTAGGAGGGTGGGACTGTGCACGGCTCATTACTGTTATGAAAGAACTATTATCAAATACTTCATGAAACTAATACTGGACAATCGGTTACTCTTTGTGCGAAAATGAAAAGGTGCACGCTCTCACGGCCCGGTGTTGCGAATCGTCAAGTTAACATAGACTGCAATTATTTAATTATGTAAATGATTTAAAAATTATATTTTTCTGATATAATTTTAATTACTATCCCAAATAATACGGTTGGTGGTATCTGTGCGATATATCATTGTTACAATCACAGTATTTCAAACTGCTCTAGGTCGTACAATATTGGAAATCCTTGACGACAGTGAGATAAGGCTTTTTGAAGCTGCAATATAGGCTTACCCTCTTTTAAAACAATAAAATTTAAGAGTAATTTACACATATTTAAAGGATTCTGGTATATAAAATGCAAATACTTGTGTACCTAATATAAATTCAACATTTCTCACTACCCGCCTCGGTGGCGTAGTTGGCTAACGTGTTCGTTTCGTGATGAGCTTGACTCCCGAGGGCAGGGAGGCTGAGGCTCGAATCTAGGTCGGGTTAACTGGGAGGGGTTTTTCATAAATGGTTTTACACTCTCCTTCATGAAAATGCAGGCTAACTTTCTCTAAATTCAACCTTACCGATTCTTAGCCCATTATCATAATTGTACTTAAGCGTGTAATACTAACGGGTAGTTAGACGCGGTGCTAAATAAATAAAAACATTTCTCATTGCCAACATGTTAGTATACATGTTTCATAATAAATAGCACAGAACTATTTTAGTATAATGACTGATATTTATGTGTCAAACTAGTCCTTTGCAATATATTCTGTTATAATTAATTTTTCATTTTTGGGATTTGAGTTTCGCGGTGAGTATGCAACACCGTGTCGCTAGGTAGCGCACTATAGTTCCTAGCACTTGCATCTGTGTTATTATTATAGGACTGTCCAGTATTAGTTTCATAAGGTATTTCCTACTATCATATATTTTCATTTCCAAAATTGTTTATTCTTACTTTAATTTGACCTTTTTTTATAAGAAATAAAGACGAATACTAATTATTTTAAAGTTATTTAACCCCTCATCCATTATATTAAAAATAGAGTTAGTCCCATATCACAATGTTTAAAATCATCCCATGACTCTAAAAGTTTCTTTAAAAAAGCCTCCACCGTGGTTCGCATTCCACGTTAAACTGTAGGTCCTCATTTCTATCTCACAATCACCCTACCATTACACATTAGCGTATGTGCGTATAACCCAAACGGGTAGTAAGACGCGGTGCTAATAATAATAATAATTTAAAAATGAGGTATACTTGAGTTATATTGTACGTACTGATTATGGATGAGCTAAACTATTTATTATATTGCTAAAGTATCTGTAGAATAAATTTAAATTAAATACGCAAGCATTAGCTCATTTAAATGATTTTATAACAAACTTTTTCCAAATATTTATTATTAGCAGCACCGCATCTTACTAGCCGTTCGGTTATACGCACTTACGCTAATGTGTAATGGTAGGGTGATTGTGATATGAAATGAAGGACCTACAGTTTAACGTGGAATCCAAACCACGGTGGAGCCTGGAATTCCAACATTCACAAGTGTCTTGTTCAGAGGTGAAGGAAGGGTTTGTAATCAGATAAGTATTTGCTGGGACCAAGGATTGAAACCCGGACCCCTCATACAAGTCCGACACCTTACTCCTAGACCACCTGATCACCCTACTTCTTCTAAAGTCAACAAACATACGGTAGGTTTTATTTTATTTATATTATCGTGCTGTCTCGTCAGCGCTGCCTGCAACATCTCGTATGGATCCCATTTAATAGGGTAGTTCAGAAAGCGTGATGTTTCCCCGTTGCTCTCCTTACCGAATTTCTATGAGCGAGTGCTAAAGATTACCTACAAACTTCACCACAAAGTTATTTTTACACATAGTACAGGGTTCTTTTACATATCACAATCGACCTGGAACTAATGGCTTTACTTTTATTTCAAAGGAAGTTGTGCTACGTACTTTTATCACCCAAGAAAAATCTGTCGATCTTGCCTGGGTTTGACCCCATGATCCTCGGGTTTTGAGGCAAGCACTCTACCCCAAGATCACTGATCTCAGCGAGTTTATACTACCTTGTGTTAAATATAAATACCCCATCTAGCTCTGTGCTAATAGTAGTTTAGTTAATGGTGCTAGAGTTCGTAAGGTTAGCTTTATCTTCACTCATCTGGTGGGTTGGTTAAGCTTAAACCATCCAAAGTCAGTGATACTCGTGAATTAAACTACTCAACATCAGAGATTATCAAATTAAAGGCTTACAATACTATTTTTAATGTTTTAGTGTAATTTATATTTACATACCATTTTATAGTGCCATAGACTTAAGGTGTGAGGATAAGGGACACAAGAAAAGATCAGTATTTATAATTTGTCACGAGCATAGTGGAATTAATTGAGAAACTTTTTAAATTAAGTTAAAATACTGTCATTAAACTCCAGCAAACCCTTTGACAGATATTCAACAACTGTTGACGTCATCGTGTGATGGAAATTAAACTTTATGTTTCTAATGAAGAGTAATTTGATTTAGTATGACCAAAAATCTTATTTTGATATCAAAATTGATAAAATTCTGCCCTAACTAGTTCCCCCTACAAGTCAACCTTAAAATTATCCTTCACTAGATACAATCACTTTAATTACTATACTAATGAGTTTTTAAACACCAAAATTGTGTGAGGTTCGCTGACATACATTATTTTTATACTTTAAATATACCCACGGGAGCTGTTGTCTCAGAGAACCTGATTGATCAAATAAAAGGTACCGGTACAGTCTATGGATTTGAAATTTTCACAGTCCATCGTATGAAGAATGGAAATCCAGATATCCCAAAATCATTATCTGTGTCAAACATGGCGCGTTTCCGCCTTTTCAATTGTGTAAAAAAAAAAAAAAAAAAAATCCTAATTATATTTTCACTGTTACCAAGCATCTAAGCATCTGTTCGGGCTAAGCCACATACATAGATTACGAAAGTTTTATTGTAAATGATTAAGGTATAATTTGGAATAAACATACAAACATTTGCTTGGAGGGAGAGTGAAAAATCATTTAGGATAGAACGCTTTCAGTTTACTTGATCATGATTAAAACTGCAAGAAACTACTCCACCATTGGAACGACAAAGAAGTATGTATATGTTTTCATAAAGGCCACTCAATATAAAGGAACAAGACCAAGAGGGAATATTTTTGATCCTTCAATATCATTAATATAAATAAAATTTAGGAACATAATATCGATAAAATAAAATAATATTGGACGTGACTAATTGCCTTTTCCCTGTCTCCATTAAAATATTCTTGCGTACAACTGTGGCAGTTTGTGTTAAAATACTTGCCTTGATTGAAAATATTCGCGAACCAAATAGAATTGAAAGATTAATTATAAGGGTAGAAAACAACAAATTTATGGGGATAAAAACTGGACAAAAACGAATCCCTATAGCCAGGTTTAAGGACTAGTAAAATATCCGTATAGCCAACTCTTACAAATAATTATATCAAGAACCCATCTTACAACCTGTTATTTCGGAAACCAAATACACGATCTTGCTCTACCCAGCAAATCATATTGAAGTGAGGTTTTCTGTACCATCAATTTGACAACCGGGAAATTTAAATCGGTTTAACGGTTTATACATTTTGTAATAATTAATTTTTAACCTGATTTGTGTGATTGCATGGTCTAAGGCGTTAATGGCAATATATTATACTTACGATGACAAGGTTATTGGGCTTCAAATCCCAGGCGAGTGTATTGATAAGTTTTCCCCTCCAAAAATAATGTGGGTTCACTTCCTCTAAATTCAACCTTCCGTATCCCTAGCTCACTATAGTAATTAGTACATATGTGTATAACCTGAACAAGTAGTAAGACGCAGTGTTGAAAATACATTGTGGAATTAAAAAAAAATCATTAAATGGACTCACTATTCTTAATGTCACTGATTTTTAAAGTAGAATACACAAAACCACTACACAATGTGACGTCCGAATAGAGCTGTTTTACCTATTTAAGTAAGGTGTTATATTTGAGTAAGATAATCTCTTAAGGTGGAGGGGCAGGAAGTGTTAGTTAAGGTAAGTACTTTTGCAATTTTCTTATCAAAACTTTTTGGTCAAAAGAAATCAAAGGTTTTTCCAGTAGAAACATAGAATTTAATTTTATTCACACAATGACCTCAACAGTTCTTGAATATACATAAAGGGTGTACTGGGATTTAATTATAACTTTTTACCTTATTTTTAAAAATAAATTCATATATTGCTGATATGCTCATGATATTTGTTCAACAACTGTTGACGTCACCATGTAAAATTAAATAAATTAAATAAAATTAAATAATGTGTTAATATCAGAGCAATAAATAATTCATGTTTGCCAAAAATATGTTTTGCTGCATACTAAACTGTCCTTAGCTTACGTTTATTACAGTGGCACATTAAGGAGAACTATAGAACTATACTCACAGTGTACTTGAACTATAAACCTCTTGCTCACTGACGGTGGAATGCCATTGCTTGCTATGCATAGATAGGCTCCCATATCCGACCTTTGTATAGAGTTTAGTAGTAGGTTCTCTCCGTCATACTGCCTCACAGCTGAAACAAGAGGGATGTATCTCAGTGACATCACTGGTCACGTGAGAAGAGGCGTCAGTAATATCTGGTTTGAGGATGGAGTAAGCGGGTATATTTTAACACAAATAATTGCTACTTAAGTAACTGATTAAAACCTTGCACTAATTTATTGTGTAATTACATATTACATTTAAATCACTACTTCAAATCTATCACACTTTAATTTTACCATTACTTTTACGTGTATTTTAACACAAATATTCGCCCATTAACGTGACTGATTAAAACTTTCATTATTTAATATGTACTATTTTATTGTGGAATTAAAACATAACATACTACTACATTCAAATCACAACTATAAAATTATCACACTTTACATTTGCCTTTACTTTTACGTGTATTTTAACACAAATATGTTATAATTAAGTTAACTGATTAATACCTTAACTATTTAATTCGCACTAGTTTATTGTGTAATGTCATATTCTTCCTGAAATGCAAAAATCCATTCCAACTATTCATATTTTACATGTATTGCTTATGCTGCATCAGAGTAAATATGCGAGTAGTCTGGACGAGTAGTAAGACGCTATAAACTTAAAAAAAAATCAGACATAGGTTCTCACACGATTCAATACTAGCATTGGCGATCATTTATCAAAAACAGTTGAACTACATTACTCACTTTCAAGAACCATACGAAACTTTGTGTGTCATCGTACAAATAGATGCATTATGAACAGCAATAGAAAGTGGTCCAATTAGACTCAAAAGGATTATGGAATATAGATAGAATTTATAACATGTTTTAGATTATTCTATGATCCGTGCCATTGTATTAAAACATGACGAGCTACAATAGTGTGCCTTTGATTAAATGACTGAGAACGAGGCCTCTACCATGTTCACCTCTGACAATATGTGTTCTAAATGTTTAAAAAGGGAGATCACAGAATATTAGAAAGAACACTTGTGAGTGAATGTGTAGTCTGTTCACGGTAGGAATTGACTTCTGAAAGGCCTTTTCTACCAAAATCTATAATAGTAGGATATTGTAGAAAAAAGACTTTAGGAGTAATTCCTACCGTGAATGGAATATATGTTTATTCATGTAAAAAATATGATGGCCAATAACAAGATTTATTTTCATGAAACGTGTTTAAAAATTAATTTTTAAAGTATTTTATCAACCATATATTTAATTAAAATATACTAATATTATACAATTTTTTTTCTATATCATTAAACACCATGAAATTAATAAAAAAATTGCTTTGAAACCTTGAAAGTCTATTTCTTGGAAAGGTTTCTATAACCATATAAATAACGACCCTTTTCCAAATTTGTTCTTGTCTAAAAGACAAACCCCTTTCCTTTTTTAAAAAAATTTGAAACAGAAAACTGTCGTTCTTGAACTAAAATATTTCATGTTAGCCTGGTTTAAAGGCCACAGGGGGCAGAAGGGCAGGGACTATTACCTTCAGTAGTTTCCCCTTCTTGCTCTGAGGGTTAAGAGTAGTAAAAGATTGGGCCGGGTTCAACCGATCCGGAAGAAAGCGAGACAAATGTTTTCTGCAGGATTGTGAAGAGGTCAAGTCCCTTGATTGGTCCCTTCTGACCTCTGACTTCCTAGTGGTTGAGGAGGTGGGGGAGGGGTTCGGAACACAAAGGGATAGATAAATGATCGTCTGGTCTTCAAACAGCAGGTATTGACAGTCAACCTCACACGGACGCATTACTTCTTTATCTTTCCTTTTATCCGTTGGTCTCTAACTATACATTTTTAATATCGGGTGGTGAGTTAAATTTGAAACATTTATTACTTATGTATTAATTATATTATTATTATTATTAGCACCGCGTCTTACTACCCATTCGGGTTATACGCACTTACGCTAATGTGTAATGGTAGGGTGATTGTGAGATGAAATGAAGGACCTACAGTTTAACGTGGAATCCGAACCACGGTGGCAGCCTGGCATTCCACACATTCACAAGATGTCTTGTCAGAGGTGTAGGAAGGGTTTGGAAATCAGATAAATCTGTGCCGGGACCGAGGATTGAACCCCGGCCGCCAGCACAGAAGTCTGACACCTTACCCCTAGACCACCAGGTCACCCCTTATGTATTAATACTTATTACTGCGTCTTACTACCTATTCAGATTATATGTATTTCTGATACCTAATCTAATAAGCACTGACACAGTTTTAAGGTCATCCACCAGTATTTGCGTAAAGGAGAGTGGGAAACCATTTAGATAAAAACCACCCTGATATGACCTACTCGAGATTCGAACACTGATCTTCTCGTCATCAGCAGGCCTGCATAGCACGGTAGTGACGTTTACGACTATTCGGCCACTTAAACTGGTATTATTTACTGTTTATTAGGATGTTACTGGAAAAATCTTCAGACATTTGTATAATGTTTAAATGGTTAGAGAAGCTAGTTATACTTAGTAAATTTCTTCTTCCATCCCCCACCCCTAAACACATTAAATTAAGTTTATAGTTATTTAGTTAAACAAGGTATCTGGCACCATAATCAGTCGGCAGCGTGTCTGCCTACTGAACTAAGGTTCTCGGGTTCGACTCCCGGCAAGATTGAGAAATGTAATGATCATTGATGATGAAATGTGGGTTTACACTCTCACATTGATAAATTATCGTCCGAGGACTGGATGTTGTGCTTGTCCTAGCAATAAGTTAGGTTATAAGGTATATGAGGCTATGACAGGCCTAACCAGACAGTAGTGGACAATTATATGCCTTAAATAAAAAATTGACGCAGGCCACAGGCTGGAAACAGTAATGGATGTAAAAGTGAGGTAAAGTTTTTTTGAATACCTTATTATTGCAGAGGAGGCAGATACAAATTATAGCTACCACACTTTAATGGAAATATCCTTCCAGATACATATGTCTGTTGAAAGTATATATGTGTCTACTGCATTATACATTCTGTTAGGGCTATTCACCTATTTCCCAAAATAAGGTATGAATATTGAAAGAAAATATAAAGGAAATTTACTCTCATTTACTGGGAGATGGAGTAGGAAATCATAAAGGAATAATCAATGTTTGTACATTAACATCAAATTTAAAATTCAATACCCATCACTAGAAACAATTTTTTGTGTGTGTGGTGGTAATAGAAATATCTCAAACAATCTCACTTTTAAAGTAAGTCTTTCATGGAAAATAAAATATCCCTCAATTTACAAAAACTCAGAACTACAAGACATTTCTAAGAAAGGTGTATCAACAATTTTTATTTTTATTTTATGAATAATAAAAAATTCTCATTACCATCCATCCAAGAAATCCTATCTAGAAATATTAAAAAATTAAAATGTAAGATAAAAATTCACTGATACTTGAAACCATAACACATTGCATAGTGAAACATTTTATTGTAACTCTCAAAATAACAAAGCTCACTGAGTAATTTCATTTAAACTCTCAATTTGATATTTCAAACAAAGAAGGTATGTAATTAAAAACCAAAAAGAATTTAGAAAATAAAAATAAAAATTCTTGATTCTCGTATTTTTGAATAAAATACCAACAATTTTAATTTATTATATATAGTTTTATTCTTTTTTTATAGATAATATATTTCATTATTTTAAGGAGATTTGTTATTTATCTTTTTGCTCCTTACTTTATTTAAAATTTACCTTCAAATATATATAATTCATGGAACCACGCATTAAACCTATATATATATATATTTCTAATTTTAAAATATAATCAAATGGTTAATAACTGACCAAATTATCCATCCAACCACTTAATATTATACAAGAACAAAACAAAAAATAACTTTATAATTAATATATTTGGCCAGCTATCAATAACACTGTTAAGTCTTTCATTCAGCTTTAATTTTTATAGCAAATCGTATAAGTATTATAGATTAATCTTTTAAATATATAACAATCGATGTAGTTTACATATTGAGCTAGTATTATTATTATTATTAGCACCGCGTCTTACTACCCGTTCGGGTTATACGCACTTACGCTAATGTGTAATGGTAGGGTGATTGTGAGATGAAATGAAGGACCTACAGTTTAACGTGGAATCCGGACCACGGTGGTGGCCCAGCATTCCCCACATTCACAAGATGTCTTGTCAGAGGTGAAGGAAGGGTTTGGAAATCAGATAAATCTGTGCCGGGACCGAGGATTGAACCCCAGCCGCCAGCACAGAAGTCCAACACCTTACACCTAGACCACCAGGTCACCTTGAGCTAGTATTAAACTATCTATTAATCTATCTATCTATTGATATATTTGTCCACCCAATTATCCACAAAATATTCTTTCATTCACTCAAGGATTTATATTTTTCAAAAATCCTTAATTTACTAGATAAATAACACTATATTTTTTTATCTATATGTTCATTAACTAGTGGATCATTGCAGTTATGGCGGCAAATTATTGCACTAAATTATATTCTAAACATTTTATTGGGAAAATATTTATATAATAAAAAACTCTTTCTCAAATTTCTAGTTAAAAGTTTACTCTTCAAAGGCTTTAAAATCTACATAGCTATTTAGCTTTCTATGTTTAATTTGAATTAAAACTTATATTTTCCCTATTCCCGCCACGCAAAGAACTTTTAATCGAAACTTCATCCAGCTCTCATATTTTGGTTGCATCAAACCACTTTAGTAAGAATCGAATAATTATTTTTAACCTAAGAGAAATATTTTATTCAGTGATATATAACTACACACAAATCATTGTTTCCATGGTGATGTAAACAAAATATGATTGCACAGATAAGTCACCGCCCACAGAGAAGGAACATTATTGAAAAGTGGTCTTAAGTTTAAGGCTAATATTTTTGCCAACATTCTGGATCCCTAATACTTAAAATGGAAGTTCATTTTTCAAAATAGGTTTAGCCGTTTTATAGTTATTTCAATCATGGGAGAAGGGCCTATAAAATTATATATAATAATATAAAGAGAAAGATATTGAAATATTGAGAAAATGTAGAAGTGAGGTAGGTGTGAGATTTAAATTATTTGTGTTAAAAAGTGAGTGCAAGAGAGTGAGTATGATCGAGTGAGTGTATCGAGTGATAGTGAGATATTATGTGAAAGGGATAGAGTGGGAAAAAGAGATAAAGTTCGACAAGGATTGACTAGGAAATAGAGAGAGAGAGAGTGTGTGTGGGAGGGAATTGGGGGGATAGAAAGTGTGTGCTAGAGAGAGTGTGCTAGAGAGAATGTGAGAAAGTCTATGAATGTGTGTATGTGTTTGAGACATAGATAGTGAGAGAGAGTGTGTGTGTAGGAAATACAAAGTGTTTGTCTGTGTGAGAAGATAGATGGCATACACAAAATATCACTTTGATATATTATTAACATTCCACGGTCGTTTTATTAAGTTTTTGATGACCTGGCGGTCTAAGGCTAGGGTGTCGGACTTTTTTCTAGGAGTCCGGGTTCAATCCTCGACCCCGACACAGATTCATCTGATTTCCAAACAATTTCTTCACCTCTAACAATACAACATGTGAATGTATTAAATGCCAGGCCTCCACCGTGGTTCAGATCCCACGTTAAACTGCAGGTCCTCCATTTCATCTCACAATCATCCTACCATTACACATTAGCGAAAGTTCGTATAACCCAAACGGGTAATAAAACGCGGTGCTAATAGTAATAGTTTTAAATTTTTGAAATTATAATATATACAAAATATATTCAAATACAATTGTATCGTTTTTAATCTATAATTCATGTGTGAAACAAAACGTATGAAAATATTTTAGTGAAATTGACTACTTAAAATTTAAATTTGTGAATTATAGTCAATATTGTTGATTTAAATGCGAATTAAAGATAACAATATTCAAATAGCAATAATAAATTCCCCAGTCTAGGAAATTATTTCCTTTCATCAAAGAATGTATATAAAAGATGTGCTACAACTAGCTATTGTAACGGAAGGGGGAAAAGTATTAAGACAAACAAACTTATGTATTTCTAACCTACTATCAGCGATTTATTTAGTATAAATACAGTTTACATCCATTACTGTTTCCAACCTTTGGTCTGGGTCAGATCTACATTAAAGTCACTTTCCATTACCGGATTGCTAGGCCTGTTGTAGCTTTATATGCCCTATAATCTAACTTAAGACTAGGACAGGCACAACGTCCAATCCCCGGCCGTTAATTAATCACTGTGAAGGGGTAAACATACATTACACCCATAATACATTCTTCTGCAATGTTGAGAAATGAACCTGCGACCCTTATCTAGATAGTCTGAAACTCTCCCAATTGAGCTAGGGTGTCGGATGTTTAATATATTATTTACATATTTGCCATTAATTTTATATAATTTCACTGTACAACTTAAAAGTTATTATTTTTAACCCACGAGAAATATTTTTATTTACTGGTATAAGACCAAGCACAAATCAGTGTTTCCATGAAAAGCTAAAAATTCTCTGGGATAATAGGGTATTCATTGGAAAATATTATGTTTGGTGACATTCTGAGCCCCTAACCTTAAAAATTAATGATCGTTTTCAAAAATCGGTTCATTAGTTTTCTTGTAATTTCAATTATTGGAAACGGCTTATCAAACTATACATAAAATCAGAGGCAAATATTTAAAGACAAAGAAGATTAAGGATAAAATCAATAATTAAAAATATGTATATTTTTTAACTCATTAACATCAGTTTGTTCGATAAATAGACAAATAATTGCTTTAATCTTTCTATTTGTTGAAACATATCACTGAAAAAAGGAATTGAGTTTGTATTATGTTTTGTATATAGAGAGAAATATTTTATTTATATAATAATACACAAGCTCACAAACAAATTAGTGTTTCCATGGTGATGTAACCCAAGAATGAAAATCTTAATATTATCTGGGGAAATCAGATTTTCCTTTGAAACAAATATATTTTCCGACATCCTGGACCTCTAACATTTAAAAATAGAGGTTACTTGTCAAAATCTTTTCGGTCATTTTCTTGTAATTTCAATTGCTGTAAAAGTGCTTATCAATTTTATAAAAAATATAATTTTATTTAAAAGTTACATTTAAATTATCCTACTTATTAACTCTAGAATAAATTGTTATCTCGATTATAATATTGAAATTCAACTTTTTCTAATATCGCAAGTCCATCAACATTGTTTCATTGTGAGGTGTGGACATTGCTAATACAAATGGTCCATATCTGTGAATACTCGTCCTGTTTCCTCAGGGCTGTTATCGAGACAATGTCCTGCTCAGACAACGTTCGGAAGCAACTTTGACAGGAAACACACAACGTGTCTCCTTTAGCCCTCAGATCCGTTGTGTGTTTTTCAGTTGACGACGAACTAGTCGAGTTTGGTCGATGCCAAAGAGATGCTATATAGAAAGAGGGGGTATGAGAACAGCGTTACCAATGACGTTAGCAGACTTGTGGGTCTCACAGAATATGAAAGTCAGATTAAGAGTGTCGTTCCATCTACCCTTCCCTCCCCCCCCCCCCCCAACCTAAACCCAAACCAAACTCATTCTATTTTTTTTAGGGTGTTCGTAGCGACCCGACAGAATACTAAAATAAGTCTTACCTCCTTTTACTTCCCTCATCCCCCTACACAGTGTCTTCTTCAACCAGTCTTATCTGTCGCAAACAAAGCATCCCCAAGACGAAAGTCTGTCATACACCACCAGACCTCCGGGCTTTCTGATTAACATCGCATGAGGAGAAAGTCTGTAGAGTGGCACGGTAGAGATTTTTTTTTTTATTCTTTCCTCCGAAACAGAAGTATTTTAAGTTGGTATTTCGGCTGAGTGGGGTTATTTAACGAGGTACAATTTTCAAATGCTAGGGGAAAAAAAAATAGTTTAGTTTTAGTAAAGATAAGAATGGTAGAACGTATACTTCGTATGTTTCTCTACTTTAAAATAATAAATATGTCTGCTAATTTAATTTTCTTATTATTTAATTTAAAACTGGCTAGATAAATCTGGATGGTGAGACAAGTTAATTATTACCTACAACACTTTATTTTTCATAATCTATTCTTCTTTACAAAGGAAAGTTTTTCCATCTATAAACATTTTATGCACACCACTATAACATAACTGATTTGAATCAAAATGGGTATCTTTTGTCAAGAATATCAAAGTTTTCTAAAAATTCCCCCGAGTGAAAAAGAAGTAAATATTGACAGAAAAATATCCAAGGCACTTCACATAGTTTTAAATAGAAGTTCTGGAATTTAAAAAAAAAAATTATTAAGCAAGATAACTAAAAAAAAATAGTGATAATAATACTTTAGAGGAAATTTTACAATATGTTTATAAAACTATAAAAATGCATGTCTCCAAATGGGATATATATATATCCCATTTTATAGTTTTATAAAAATAATGTAAAATTTCCTCTAAAGTATTATTATCACTAATTTTTTTAGTTATCTTGCTTAAACATGTCTATATATATATACACACACAAATAATTTTAAAACAATTTTAGGAAATAGCGGATGAATGGTAGTAATGAATATTATTCAAAGCAAGACACTGAGAATAAATATTTCATGATTGAATAAAGTTTATATTTATTATTGTTTATATTTAAATTCCAGATCTGATCAATACTCACGTAACATTTAATGTACTGTACCCTTCATCCACACTGAAATTTAGCAAGCTTATCATTCATGGTTCCACTATGGCACAGTTTATAAGATAGGGACCTAGTGTAATCCGTCAAGGTGGATAGAATGTAAATTAAACCAAATAACCTACGAATAAATTGCCCATAATATGCTCTTAGATAGTTCTACTAATAAAACAAAGTGTAGGTCTATATGTCTGTTGCATGGAACCGCTAAATTGATTGAGATAGAATGTTTTTCCTGATAGCATGTAGATTTTTGTAGAGGGGGGTTTTTGGCCATTGATAAAACCAATTAAATAAACAAAGCTAATATATTTGATTTAGTGCGGATTTAGCCGCATCTATATATCTTATTCTGAAATCAAAAAAATTGACGTGGGGCATGAGAATTGAACCCGGCACATTTGGCTTAGTACGCCAATGTAGACCACTGAGATATCCAGGAATCGTCCCGTTCCCAGAATATGATTATTAAATATGCAATCCCTTACAATAATAATAATTGGACAAGTGGCAGCGATAATCCAACTAACGAGTTGAAGGTGGCTGCGTTATCTGAAAGCTCGTGATCGTAATAAAACAACACATTTTTAGCCGACTATTTCCGCACGTCCATCATAGACTCTGCCTTAAAATATGATTGAAGAATGACACTGGGTACGGGACGATTCCTGGATAGCTCAGTGGTTAGAGCATTGGCATGCTAAGACAAATCTCCTGGGTTAAATTCCCGTGTACATGTGTAATTTTTAAATTTTCAGATTCCAATTAAATAATGTAGTTTAAGATTTTTATTTAAAACGCGTGATTATTTATGAACTATCCTATTAAATGTAAAATTCATTATTATTCTAGATCCAAGTTGTTATTACATATTACATTTCAATGGTAAATCCAAAGAGAAATTATATTTTAGTTGAATTGGTTGATTTAAATTCACATATCCTTTTAAAAGATAGTTTCTGCACCTATTTGTTTGCTTGTAACTACTTAACTACTTAATAGATTTTAATGGTGTTTTTTAAATAATGTGTTAGATCTTCCTAGGAAGGTTAAAAGCTATTCAAAAATTAACTATGTCATCAAGGAGCTGAGCAGTGACGTTAAAGCCATTACAGCCCTTTTATGTACTGTACACAGTGGAGTGGCGAAAGCAGGACTTCCACAAACTTGATTCGTGGAAACTTGGCTTAAGGAGTCACTCTCGCAATTGACTAGACTGCCACTGATAGGGAGATTGACAGAAGTAGTAGACTTTCTCTAAATTCAACCGTCATAATTGCTAACTCACTAGCGTAAGTAGGGCATACGCTTATAACGTGAACAGGTGGTAAGAAGTGGTGTTAAGAAAAAAAAAAGATACTCTCTCAAGTGCATTTACTGTTGTAACTTTAGGAAAAAATCAGACCAACTATATAGATTAAATGCTAAGTTTGGAGATTCTGGAATTGAATATCGACCTACACAGCAGCTCCATGCATAACTAAACATTTGGTTTACGGCCTACAGGGACTTTTGAATCTATCGTTTCCATGCAATAAACAAAACTTATCCAAACAGCTTTCAAACAGTTACGTCGAAGGGCAAGACCGATGTTCTAAATATTGTAGATGGCATTTTGACGACGGAGAGCGCTCGGCCATGATCTGTTCTTGAACGTCGGAGACAGACAATCGTTGGATGGTCCCGCAAAACCCCGCCCTGTTGAAAGTATTTTGATTCCCAAATTAATGTAGAGCTGTGCAGTTTCATCAAATCCATTAAGTATGCACGTAATTAAATCAATAAGTGCAGTAATCAAGTGGCATTTATTGTAGAACAATATCAGTTGAGATTACTCAGGGTATTTATCTTCATATCGAGAATAAAAAAATGTGTATTTTTTACAACAAATAATGACACTGATTCTACTAACGTCCACTGCGAAACAACATTAACAAAACTTTGTGCTCGATATTCTTTTGCGAGGGCGTATACTTACAATGAGGTTGATTCATATATTTCTTGGAAAATTAAGAAATTCCAGTACTGAAATAAAGATTATTCTTTTAAGGAACCTGATTTAAAAACTCATGCACCGTGAAAAACGTAACCAACGCATCCTACTAATTAATTTGAAAACACTTGTTGTTTTGAGTTGATTGAGTGAGAGAGTTAATTATTAGATGTGGGCGTAAGAGACATGGTGAGATCCTACCTGATGCTGAAGATCCGGTGGTGCAGTAACCCAAGTAGGCCTACCTGGGGTTGTGATGAGATGATCTTGAGGGATTTGATCGGTCGCACAGTTAGAAGTTATGATGAGAATGAGGTTATTTCATTTAAGTGTGAAAACCATGAAAAGAAACCGAGAGGTTGAGCCGCGGTGGTAGTGCACGTCTACCTTTGAGGAAAACACTTAGCGGACTAACAGGGAAACGCGCGTAAGAACACGAGAAAGCAATTGTACCACCCTTACAAAACATAATTAATTAAAGAAAGGGCGGTAGACCAAAAATGATAGTTATCTAATTAATAATGAATATAAGAAATATTTAATTACGTAAACACTAATGAAATGTATAATAAATAATAAAATATAAAGAAATAAATACTAAACATCCTCCCCCCGTTGAACCATTCAGGTTCAAGAATAAGGAAGATACACAGAACACAATGAGACCTAATTACTAGGTAAAGGGTACACCTTTACCGCAGGCCGAGTAAGGGATCCTCTTGATGTACGTAGAGTTACTACTCGTGCCACGCCGTCAGAACCTGGAGACGTTGAAACTATTCGCCCAAGAGGCCAAGCAAGGGGGGGTGAACCCGAATCATGTATTACTACAAGGTCTCCATTCTTGAGGTTATCATTTTGAGTATTCCACTTGATTCGTTGTTGTAAATTATGGAGATACTCCCGGTGCCATCTTGACCAAAATCGTTGTGAAAGGGCCTGAATTATCTGCCATCTCTTGAGACGATTGAGAGGAATTTCTTATAATTGTGACTCAGGGAGAGCCGTGAGAGAGTTCCCAATGAGAAAATGTCCCGGGGTAAGTGCATCAATCTCTGACGGATCTGAAGACAATGGTGTAAGGGGGCGGGAGTTGAGCATAGCTTCAACTTTGGTGGTGAGTGTAATAAATTCTTCCAATGTCAATATTTGGCTGCCAATAACTCTGGTTATATGGTGTTTAGCACTCTTAACAGCGCTTTCCCAGAGTACACCTTGGTGTGGCGAGGCAGGAGGTAGGAAGTGAAACTTGATCCCATTTTCTGTGGCAAATCGGTCAATTTGATCTTGATTCTTCTTTTCTTTAAGGAATCCTGTTCTTATTTTCTTCAATTGAGTAGAAGCTCCCACGAAGTTGGTGCCACAGTCAGAATAAATGTCTGAGCATAACCCGCGGCGAGACACGAAGCGAGTTAGTGCAGCAATAAAAGCGTTTGTAGAGAGATCTGTTGCAACTTCAAGATATACCGCTTTGGTGGTGAAACAAATAAACACACAGGTATGCCTTTATCGGTTGCGATCGCCGTAATGTATGTAACTTAATTGTGAAAGGACCTGCATAATCCACTCCTGTCTTAAGAAAAGGTCGTGAGGCAGTGATACGAGCTTCGGGTAGATCTCCCATTAAGGGTGCTGTGTTGGTTGGCTTGCATCGGAAACATCTTATGCATTTAAAAATGCGAGATCTGATAATGCTCCTAGCCGAGATAATCCAATAGACTTGGGATATTATGGATTGCAATAGTTGTAGGCCTGCATGTAGGTGCTTGTGGTGATAATAATCTATTATCATATAGGTAATATGATGTTTTTTGGGTAAAATTAAGGGGTGTTTAGCTGAGTATGGCAACTGCGATTGTTTGAGTCTACCTCCGACACGGAGTAATCCTTCAGAATCCAGAAACGGTGCTAAACGTTGTAATCGTGGTTTACAACTTTTGCCGAGTTTGAGAAAATTGATATCTTCCTCGAAATGATTAGTTTGGATTAATTTCACAATTAAAAAGGGTGGCCCTTTCTAAATCTCTAGGAGTGAGAGGCCCAGAACAAATGTCTTCTTTTCTGAGTTTACAGATGAATCGTAGTATATAGGCAACAACTCTCTGTAGAATGAACCACGATGAAAATCGAAATAGTAAATCCCAGTCTTCTTTGTGTGTCGAGATAAGTATGTTTAATGGTTGGGGTTTCGTTTCTAGGAGATTATGTGATTCTGAAGATGAACAGTAAAGTGGAGGCCATTTTGTGCTGGATGCTGCTAACCAAGGTGGGCCTGTCCACCACAAAGGGTGGTTTGAGAGCAGGGGAGGTGATACACCACGGGAGGGCACGTCACTTGGATTTTGATTGATAGGGACATGAGCCCATACTTCTGGAGGTGTCATTTCTTGTATTTGAGAAACCCGATTAGCAACGTATACCTTGAGACGGTATGGTGGAGTGTGTATCCATGCAAGTACAATGGTTGAGTCTGTCCAAGCGGTAACTGAATTTATGTGGTAATGAGATGATATGATGCTTCTACAGTATTGCATTAATTTTGAAAGTAAATGAGCTCCACACAATTCAAGACGGGGTAACGAAATCCGTTTCAGAGGTGCGACACGAGATTTTGCAATAAGCAAATTTACTTTGACCTCGGAGTTTTGAATCACACATCTGAGATAGATGGCTGCTGCATAACCTTGCTCAGATGCATCTGAGAATCCATGTAATTGGACATCAACAGTGGAGTAGAGAGAGAGATACCGAGGTATCCTGAGGTTTTCTAAGGCTGGAAGCTCTTCCAGAAACCTTACCCATTTTGCAGAAATATCTGCGGGTAGAGGCTCATCCCAAGATAGTCCTCGTGTCCATAGAAGTTGCATCAATGATTTGGCCCAGAATACTATTGGTGTCAACCAACCACACGGGTCGTAAATTTGAGCTATAGCGGAGAGTACTGAACGTTTAGTCGGGACTTGTTGAACTATATCAATCTTATACGAAAATGCATCACTGTCAGGCTTCCATTTGAGACCAAGGATGCTATAGAGGGGTTGTTCAGGAGTGCGAAAGTAAAGCGGGGTCTCACGATGCTCCTGAGGTACAGCGCTCAGTACCTGGTGTGAGTTACTGGACCATTTGCGCAATTCAAACCCACCTTTTCTTAACAATTCTGTGAGCTCTTGTTGAAGAGAGAGTGTATCTTCTAAGTTGTCAGCGCCAGTGATGATATCATCGACAAATGTTTGGGTTTGTAGCACTCGGGATGCGTTGGGAAAGGCCTGACCTTCATCCTCAACAAGTTGATGTAGAGTCTGAATTGCAAGATAAGGGGAGCTAGTTACACCATATGTGACAGTGGTAAGTTGGTACACTTTGAGAGGCAAATTAGGATTTTCGCGCCAGAATATCATTTGATAATCTTGGTCGTCAGGATGTACTTTAATCTGTCTGTACATTTGGCGAATGTCTGCACTAAAAACAATTTTATGACGCCTGAAGTTTAAAATAATATCGCAAATATCATTTTGGAGTTTCGGGCCTGAGTGAAGTACATCATTTAATGAGAGGCCAGATGTGCCTTTGGCACTTGCGTCAAATACTACACGCAGCTTAGTGGTAGAGCTTGTTTCTTTATGCACCCCATGGTAAGGTAGAAAGTAATGTTGGGAATTATTTTGGAGTGTGTTGGTAAATAATTTCATGTGTCCAGATTTATGATAATCATCCATGAATTCACCATATGATTTCTTGAGAGCTGGTTGAGAATTTAATTTATTTTCAAGGGCATTAAAACGCCGTTTTGCTTGAGATGATGAATCACCAAGAGATGGCCTAGGTTCCTTGGATGGAAGTCGAAGCACATATCGACCAGTGCTATCCCTAGCGTGCGTGTTGCGGAATTGATTTTCACATATTTCCTCATCTCGCGTAACCACCTTCGAAAGGGGTGGTTCTTCTAATTTCCAGAACTGTTGAAGTGAGTTGTGGAGGTCAATGTCAGTGGTTGATAATAACGTAATAATATTAGATGAAGCTGGCTGGTTGTTATCTTCACTAATAGAGGAGCGCTTCCCATAACTACGAAGCCGAATATAGTTCCTAATGCTATAGGCATGTCTTTTCCAAGTGGATAGAGATCACCAGTGAGTGTTTGAGCGAAGAGGTCAGCACCAATTAGCATTTGAACAGAACCACTCTCATTAAACGTAGGGTCAGCAAGAACAAAATGTTTTAGTTTTTTCATTACATCAGGTGAGATGCGAGTTTGCGGCATATTTGATGTTATTTTATCAATTATTAAAACTGAGTGAGCGTGTGCCAATGGTATTCCACCACATGTGGAAATATTTAAATGAGTAACACCCTTAAGTTTCACTTTAGTTGATGATATCCCCTGAACGTTACTGGGTTTGAGGCAGTTACGTTTTACGCCCAGCATCTGTGCACAGTGTTCAGTGATCAGCGTGGATTGACTCGCCGAGTCCAATATCGCACGCACAATTTGTGTATTGCCAGAGGGTGTAGTAATGTGGACTAGAGCCGTGGCTAGGAGTACAATATTATGAGTTGTTGAAGACAGACCAACAAAAGGTTTAGTTGGACCAGAATCGGCCAACTGTGAATAAGTAGGGGTGTCTGAGTGAAAAGTAGCAAGATGGTTTCTCAGCGGTTCAGTGTGAGATCTCTGTAAACTGTTGTTTGTGACAGTTGTTTGTGTTGCATCTGGTGATTGAGGAGAAAGATGCAACAATGTGTGATGAGGTTTATTGCATTGTTGACACACATGTTTTGACTGACAGTTTGAGATACGATGTGAATTACCTAGGCAATTAACACAGAACCGATTTGATTTAATAAATGTAAATCTTCTCTGTGGAGTTAAAGATTGAAAATCCGTACATTTATAAATATTATGCTCTGGCTGTTTGCAAAACGAGCAGTGATTATTTGAACCTATATTTTCGGATAGAAGAACCGTCCTAGTTTGTCTGGGTGCTGATGGGCATGAAAATGAGTGTGTTGGCATTACCTTTGGTTTTGGTGACAATTTGTGCGATAGATTGGCCGCCTCTAGATGTGTACACTCAGTTTCCAAAAAAAGTATCACTTCACTGACAGTTGGTAGGACCTGTGTATCAGCGCGATAACTCTCGAATTTCTTTCTGAGCTCTTGAGGAATTTTACGCATCAAGATGTTTGAAAAAATTATGTTTTCCTCGTAAACCTTTTGGTTAAGTGCGGATAATGCTTGTGAGTGCTCATTATAAGTTAATAAGAAGGAGCGAAGAGTTTTTACAGTCGCTTGCTCAATATTAGGTAGATCAATTAAATTGTCAGTGTGTAGATTAATTAAATATCGGATGTTGTGGTATCTCTTCTTGAGCAAATTCAAACAACTGGGTAGTTTTCTGCAGTGAGTGGAAGTGACTTTATTATGTTTAGTGGTTCGGATGTTAGTGAGCTTAAGAGATATTGAAATTTCTCGACCTCTGTCAGAGACGTGTTATTGTGAATTGTGGCCTCAAAGAGACTCGAATATGTTAACCATTGTGTGGGATCACCAGAGAATTGTTTTAAATTAATTTTGGGCAATCTAATATTGGACGCAACAGAGTGGTTTGATTTTGTTGATTCATTTAGTGGATCACTTGTGGAAACCAATAAAGGAGGGACTAGCAAGCTGACAGTACATTGGATATCAACATCTAAATCTGAAATTATATTCTGAAATCTGCAATTTTTTCTGGATCATATTCTTGAGTGTGGGTTGTGACATTATTTAATTTAGACAAGGATGCATCAAATTCTGCCTTTTTAGCACTTGATTCCTTACCAAGAATTGTACTCTTTTGTATTTGAATTGGGTTTAACGTTTCAGATCGAGAAATAATGTTTAATTGATCATGTATTTTAGTAAGTCTTGATTTAATTTGTTCTGCTTGATGCACAAAGCTTGAGTACTTCATCTTGAATTATGTTAATAATATTAATAATAATCAATCTGCTTGTGCATATATTTATTTGTAAATAATATTCACTTTGGAACAAACACACTATAGAGCAAACAAAAGAGAGCAAATGTCATTCGAAACTGTCTATACACAATTCTAGGAACTCAATGTTCTGAGAAGAGGGTGTTGTTGAAAGCAACCTTGAGCTTAGTGTGCCTAGCGAAAGAGAAAGGGGGGAGCAACTACAAAGTACTGTAACTAAGAAACATTCCAAAACAGCTCACAATGGATGTTTGTTTGGCGGAGTGATATTATTTTAAACAACAAAAACAAAACATCTTAAAAACATAAATTGGGTGGTACATTGCATTAAACCGCGCACATAATATTACGATTAATATTGAATGTTTAGTTCACAGATCACTAACTCAATCTAGTTATTATTTAAGTGGCACATTAACAATAGAATATCAGTTTTCGCCGATAAAAAAGTTATTAAATGGCGGTCTTTCTTGGCGGCAATTCACAAACGAGGGTTTTTTGATTTTGTACAAAATTGGTTTTCTTTTCTAAAGCACTTATTTTAACACTAGTTTTTATTCGGTTGTCTTGAGAGGAAAATGTTCAGTATTATTTTATTTTTATTATTGTTTATTTGAATGGACTTTAGCACAATAGCGTGGTACGAATGTTAGCTAAATAAAAGAATTTAATTTATTATCTTATGTATTTAGAAACATTCATGGCCGGAGGACCAATGTTTTGAGTTGATTGAGTGAGAGAGTTAATTATTAGATGTGGGCGTAAGAGACATGGTGAGATCCTACCTGATGCTGAAGATCCGGTGGTGCAGTAACCCAAGTAGGCCTACCTGGGGTTGTGATGAGATGATCTTGAGGGATTTGATCGGTCGCACAGTTAGAAGTTATGATGAGAATGAGGTTATTTCATTTAAGTGTGCAAACCATGAAAAGAAACCGAGAGGTTGAGCCGCGGTGGTAGTGCACGTCTACCTTTGAGGAAAACACTTAGCGGACTAACAGGGAAACGCGCGTAAGAACACGAGAAAGCAATTGTACCACCCTTACAAAACATAATTAATTAAAGAAAGGGCGGTAGACCAAAAATGATAGTTATCTAATTAATAATGAATATAAGAAATATTTAATTACGTAAACACTAATGAAATGTATAATAAATAATAAAATATAAAGAAATAAATACTAAACACTTGTGATCTTAGAAGATGACTCATACTGGAGCAGTAGCTTTGTAAAAAAAAAAAATTATACGTGGCTCTTCTTCTTCACTCAGATACTTGCTCTGAATCATATTAGTATTTTTCACGTGACAGATCTTCTCGCATCTTGGCTTGCAGACAGGGAAAGCATGTTGGAATGATAATGAAGATAGATATTAGAGCAGAGAAATAGTTATATAATTTGTACTTCAAAGAAAATATTTTTAATTCGGTCTAAACTGAACGAAACCAAATTTTATGGTCTCTCTGGGACAAGATTGTGAAAACTTGGAGTCGTCTTCTACCTGACAATTACGGATTTATATTGTATATAAACTATTTGAGAGGGACAACAAACGACCTGCCATTTATATTGCCAGCTTTAAATATAAACCAGCACAGATCAATTTACCGTATATACACTAAAGTTATTATGGTGTTTTCGAGATCTAGTATGTAAATAGTTCTTTTAAGATGCATCTGAAGGTAAAGAAAATAAATTTGTTATTCATTTATACTTGGCTAAGCTAGTTTCCTTTGCAGTGGCTTCATCGGCTAAAGCGGAAGTTAGACAGGGGAGGAACAGTGAACGAGACATTTAAATTACTATTAAATTGCTGTGTGCAACATATCCAAGTTTTACATTAAAGTTACTGCAGAGATTATTTCTTCTATTATGAAATGAGAGTAAAATGTCACATAATATCTCTATTATTATTATTATTATTATTATTATTATTATTATTATTATTATTATTATTATTATTATTATTATTAGCACCGCGTCTTACTACCCGTTCGAGTTATACGCACTTACGCTAATGTGTAATGATAGGGTGATCGTGAGATGAAATGGAGGACCTACAGTTTAACGTGGAATCCGAGCCACGGTATAGGCCTGGCATTCCTCACATTCACAAGTTGTGATTAATACACGTCTTGTCAGAGGTAAAGCAAGGGTTTTGTAATCAGATAAATCTATGCCGGGACCGAATATCTCAATGTAAGATCTAGATTTAACTCTTAGAGATCTCAGAAATAACAATGTGCTCAAAAGCGATATCATTTTATTACTTTCAGGAGACTTAAGACAAAATCTACCGGTCATTCCAAGAGTCACCTGAGCTGACAAGATCAACGCTTAGCTGAAAAGATAAAGACGAGAATCTTTCTCTACCAACAAGAGTATGTATCCAACTGTGCGAAGACAATACTAGACTTATATGTAGATATATTGCCAAAACTTGGCAATGGAGTCCTCTTAGATCTCAAAGGCAAGGGGTCCTTGAATAAATCCTAGTTATGTGTCGTTGTAAACAGTAATTAGTTCCTTTTATTCATCCCGATATACGTCTTCTGCAAAACAAGCCTCTCTCGTGGTTCAAGGTGCAAGCTAAACCAACTGTAAAAATTAATTAACTCATAAAATTAGCAAATTTGTTTTAGACCAGTTCTAAGTGCCATCCTGCACTTAGATGTCCACAGACACCATCCTGTATAATACAAACCCTGTGGCTAGAAATGTTATTGATTTAATTAACATGTTTCTAATTTATATTACCACGAGGGAAGCTGAATACAAAAAGCTAATATATATTATTAAACTCAATGGAGAAACTAGTGACAGTAAAAATAAATATACTTTATCCAGGCAATTGAACACACACAACCGTATGACACTGTATACCGATAAGTTGTAAATAAAGGCAGAACTTTTATCACCTGAAACGCCGAAGATAGTTAATGTAGGCAATTAGCCATACATAACTGTATAATAAATTATATACTCGTATATTTCACGGAGTGAATTGAAGCACGTTTTTTTAAATACAGCAAACACCGAGACATAACAGTGAATGGAAGACATACAAAAATGAATGACGATTAAAATTATTTTCAACGTTGTTTTTTTAGCGTAATAAATTACATTAAGTGTATTCGACCTAGAATTAAGTATTATTCTAAACTATAAAAATCGATTCAAAGAGTAAACTGAGATTTTAAATTAAACCTGCTATTCAATAATTATGAAGGTTTATTTCAATTTTTAAAGGGAATAATTTGAATGAAATCAGCGTTGACATCTAATTAAAAACCTTTATATTAATTTTATCTAAACAGAGGTTTTTGCGTAGTAAGTATCTTACCAGAGTTTTAAAACTCAATAAACTGGAGTGGTTAGTTCTTCACCTTATTGATTGTTAATCAATAAGTCAAAATTTTACCCATATCGTATCCCGAAACGAGTTCTCTGAAGATTGTTATTTGCTCTACGATTTTCATTGTATTTCTTTGGGGTTTCTATCTCTAGAAAAATACCTGATAATTTTCTCTAAACTGCTCTCAGGATAGATACGGTACTGCGTTATAAAAGGTAATTAATAAACCTTATGTTATAAAACATAATTATAAAATATTCATTGAAAAATAATTTTGTCTTTATTCTAAGTGTTATTATTTTACTAAAATCTTGAATTGCTCTATTTATTAAAATGCATTCAAATTTAAATAAAGTAAGTCGATACGTAGGATAAATTGTTACCTACGTTATATTAACAATATTTGAAATCGAATTAAACCCACGTCAGTGGTCACATGGTATAGAGTTCTACTCTCACAATAGACTAGACTAGACTTCAAGGACGGGGATATTGGGGTTCGAATTTTGGTCTAGTGTACTGAGAGTGCTCTCCCTAAGTTGTTTGCCACTCTCCCTTGAAGCGAATGGAACCACAATTCCTCTAAGTCCAACATTACGCATTCCTAGCCCATTAGCTTAATTAGTACATAAGTGTACAACCAAAATGAGTAGTAATACGTGGTGCTAAGAAAAATATATAAATAAAACTATGTTGATCTATTTGTATTAATAATTTGATGTGGTTAAATTTATGAGCTTTCAATTTGCAAAAGATGAATAAATATCATAAATACCATGAATAAATATTACAAATACGAGTATTAAATACTGTTGAGTGTTTCCATGATACAATATATCTAAGGCAATAAAGCGAAATAGTACGAATCTTCCACCAACGTACAGCCGACATTATGATTTGTTTTCCTTGAAGTAATCTTTCCATCCAATATATCTATGAAGTAAGCTACTAATCAATTAACATACTAAAAAAAAAAGTATCAGAAAAAACCCTGAAACAAAAGTGTCCTATAAATTCCATTCGGTTTTGTTTCAATTTCTCGCCCGTTAAATGACTAGTTGCCTGGAAGATTGGAGGCCAGACCCCATATACCCCTCTCCGCCATATCGGATTTTTCTAACAGCATGAGCGTTTCGGATGGGAGGGGATAAATGAATTGCAAGTCAATCTGAGAGAGGAGAGAAAAGTTACTCTATCTCCTATGGGACATCGATCACAATCAGACAGATATACAGGGCCATACAGAGAGAGGAGAGAGAGAGAGAGAGATACAACCATCAGATTCGGAGTGCTCTGAGGCGCTAAATGGAATGGCTACCGATAGGTACAGAAGTAGAGTTCTAAGAGAGAGGGAGGTTAAAACACAAGGAGGGGAATAGCTTTACATATAAACTATCACCCTTCCCCATCTCTTCTTCCCCCAAAAAGGAACCACATGCGATACGTCCGAAAATAAATCCAACAACGTAAATAAAAGTCTTTTTTAATTTTTTTTTTGTATTTATCTACTTTCTTTCACTTTATCTCTCTCGTGTTTTATTCTTTCTTATGTATCTGTTTCTTTCCTTCGCCCCCTTTTGAAATCGATTCAATGTAGCCCCATCCGGGAAGATACTCCATTCCTATCTCCTCCCAATACTCACTTAAGTTTGTATCTATCTGTATCGTGCAGCTCTCAAAGTGTGTATTTCGAAATAGCGACATCTCACGACTGTTTCAGATAGCGACTCGTTTTTATGCGAAAGGAAGTAACTGTTTCGTCCTCTCCTGCCCTCCTCTCTCCTTCTAGCGTCTTAAAAACCTCCTTCCCCTCGTTCCACCTAGACTTTTCCGTTAACTTCTTCTCCCTCCCCTTTTCAATCCCCACCCCTTATACTTGAGAAGAAACCGATTTCCTGAATCAAATATCTATACTCGGCGTTATTTATCCAACCGCTCAAACTTGGCTGAATATGCGTATTCCCTCAAGATACACCAGACTAGTTTAGTAATATTTTTTTTACGAAGATTTTATTCTTGATGTAGCTTTTCTTTTAAAGTATGTAATAGTAAAAAGTATATCAAAATTACACTTTGCGTCAGATGTGTTTCAAACCTTAGAATTTATCCTTAATCCACAGCTTTAAAATGTAAGAAGTATTGCGTGTATATAATATTTATTCAACCTATGTTTATATTTTTAATATTATTTTCGTTTTACGATGTCTTAGTACTCCATCAGGCTTAAATAAACTTTAAATAATAGTAGATGTTCAGTCTTTGAACAGTTTAGTTGCCTTGTCCAAACTGAGTCCTTAAGCAACACATTACAATTAAATTAATCACGCTAATGGTATATAGTTGAGGAAGTTGGAATTTAAGGGGATATGTACCCAAATCTGGATTGAGGAAGGGCAAGAAACCATTTATTAAAACCATATTCAGTACATCCAACAAGGATTAAAACCTAAATCTTCCCATCACTGGCAATCCAGTTTAAAACAATAGTGACTCGTTAAATCATGAAGTCACCGATGCAGGATTAAAAATTAAAATCATACCTAGTCAATATTATATTGCTTTCTTTAATTTTACAAATAATAAAAGTATTTATGTGTGCACGAACAAAGGCATCAGTCTTCTAAATATTGTTGTTAGTGACCAGAGAAGTCAGGGTTTGAACCCTGAACTTCTCTGACTTCTTCTGACTTCTTAGTTGTTTTCTCCTCTCAAAATATACTTACACTTTATTTAAATTCTGCCTTACTCATCCCTGCTTAAAATGTGTATATTTAGGAAGATAAGTAAGAGGTGGTTTACTTATAAATAAGTAGTCCTTAAAGGCCTACATCAGAATCACAATTATAATGTTATTTAATATTTATTAATAAATAAATATATTATTTACTACTTATTTATCCACGTATTATTTTTACTTAATCATTTTATTTATTGAAGTTTCATTAAATGAAAATTTAAAATGAATTTATAAATAACAATAAGTCTCTAAGTAAATTTTTGTTCTTATTAGATCATGGTAAGAAGTGTACTCAATTTTAATTTTAATGTACCAACAATGAATGGCTAGCAACAATATTTTAATAAAATATATAATACAAATTATTAGTTAGATTACTAAAGCCACTTTTTTACTTTTTAAAATATGAACCAGAAAAAGACCAAATTCCCATCCCAGATATTAACATAGTCACTAACGAACAAAATAATATCATTGTGTTTATCAATTAAAGTCTTAACATTTTCTATTAAGAAGGGGGATGTGTAGGCCTACCTCTAAACGTCTATCACAAACTAAAATTCTCCCAACAATGGCTTATTTTCTCGTCCTCTTCTTTAAGTAAAAAGAAGTACGATAATAGAAAAAGAAGAGGAAATAAAAATGTTGATCAAGCGAGATCTCCGTGCTTATTTCATGCCTTACAAACCCTTGCTCAACTCTCTCCTCCCCCCCTCCACCCTCGACACTTATTTCCCTTCATCTCAAGCAACACGACTGCACATGAGCGAGGAACGCTCTATAAGAAAGGGAAGGAATGGTATGTTGAACGAGAAGATAAAAGAGAGAGAATGTGGGAGGGCGAGGATATAACTTTATGGTCGCTTTTCAATTTCCTACCAGGCTCTTTACATCTTACGTACCATTAATATTCAAGAGAGACTGTCTGAGGGAGAGTAAAGTGAAGTGGTAGCCCTGGTTTTGCTGGCACACAAACATGGCCGTTTATTGGACTTCCCTGAGTAATGATGAAATGTGTTTGTGTGTGTGTGTGTGTTTGTACAACTCAGTAATATTCGATAGAAAGCACTCATTTGTTGTATGTCTTATTACTGAGCCGTTTAAAGCTGGAAGCCATGTTCCTTCTTGGATTATAGACGGTATCTATACCGACCGCTCTCGTCTAACTCATTTTCTCTAGAGCCATATTGGGAGTGAGAGAGGAAGGGAGGAGCAAGGCTTACTCTAGTTTACAGTTTCCTTCTTAATGTGTCTCCTACTTTGTCTAACTCTCTTTCAAGAGCCACTGTACGTATGAATTTAAAGCAGACACCAGTTGCAGAGCCCATCAAAGTAGTTCTTCTCGCTAGTGGTTACCTCACCCTTCACCCCTCTCAGTCGGGGAACGAGTGTAGTTAAAAGACCGAGGCATAGCCTCGAGATGAGTAATGGATTCCGATTGCAAGATTTTATTAGCGTTGTACAATGTATATGTTTGTTTTTGTTTTGTATGAGGCATTTTACCGCTTAAGTATTTCCAGAGGGAATTTAGTTAGCCGCGTGAGATTTTCTTCTTATTTAAATAAATAGGCTGTATTTTTAAACTTACATATTCACGACATAAATAAATTTAAAGTTTGCTTAGAATAATAATTATTATTTTGAATCATAAGATAATAGGTCCAGAAAAAAATTATATATATTTCTAACAAGTGACTGGTATGTAATCATTTTGAAATAAATCATAATGGGCTAGAATGAGAATGGATGTTTAAATTTCTCCTGTTTTAATTTATAAAATAATTATATAATGTTTTAGTTGTTACGTTTAGCCCCATATTTACATACCTCTTAATTAAAGGAATACAAATTAATGGGAAAACCATTTCCGGTGAGCATTGTTTATTCTTGAATGTATAGTTATCATTTTCCATAATTCAATCTATTTTGAGCCTGTTGCCTTGAACCATGCAACCACTGGTTCAGGTATATACACTATTGGGAAACACACACATAATTATGTTGCCCCTAAAATAAAACTACTCTAATAAAATCACAAAAATACATGACATTTAAATAAGCCAAATACATAGACAAGTAATATACTTAGTTTCAAGTACTGTAAAAGAGTGATAAGTTAAGTACCTTAAGTCGGTACTTGATAAATGGACTACTTATACATAGGGGTAAGGGAAGACATTGGAATAGAGGAGGGGTGGAAGCATCATAGTTGTCAGCATCTTACCAACCATCTTCTCCCCCTCTTCCTTCTCAACAAAACTGAGAAACTTAACTCCATCCTTCACAAACTTACCCCCCTAACCCTTCCAACTTCATGAATATTCAACTAACCTCTCCTTACAAGGTCTTAAGGCACCTGCTCAGCCTCTTATCGGATAGAAATGCAGATTTTTAGAAAAGAAAATCTCGGCAATTCTGTTGTAATCCCTTGGTTTTTTATATACTGGTTTTATTTTTACGTAGGTTTGGTGGGAAAATAAAATATGGGTAAACGGATATTCAAAGTAACTGTTTTCGAATAAGTCATTCATGGAATGAATCTATGAGAGCACTCGATGTTTTAATAGAAGATGATTAATTTTAACATTTTCAAAAACTAATAATATGATAAGATTAATTTATAATAAAAAAAATTATTTATTTTAAATATTACAAAATTATTTGTTTATTATACTTAACAAACATTAATTATATAAGATTATAGAGGTTTCAAAACTCTAACTCTCTCCATCGGTTCCGTTTAGAAAAGATAAATGTAGACCTATACAATACAACTTCTAAAGATTTTTAAAAAAAATATCTAATATTACGTAGGGTTTTATGAATATTTAAAATATAATTTATTGGTTAATAAAGGTTATAACTGTACTGATAGACACATGAAACCAAAAACTAATAACATTATTTTACCTTTCAACTGAGGGAAATTTTTAAATTTCTGCCAGAGATTTTAACATTGATTTCTGCCATACAATTTTAACATTACATATTTATGTAAAGTAAAATATAAAATCAAAAAATTACCTTACTCAAAAATTTTCGATTACTTTTTTCAGAACCAAGGTAACTGTTGTAAATAAAGTAATATCGGGAAATTGGTCATACAAAGCAATATATCTGCTCTATACCATAAAATATTTACTTTTTAAGATATCATAGCCGATTGTTAAATTGTATTCCAGACAAGTGCAGTCCTATCACGTAAACCTAATATTAGATAAGGTAAAAATAAATATGAGTGCATCTGATTGAATGGGGAATGTTTTCTGTATGTTCTAAGTTTGAATACTATACAAACAAGTTGGCTCCACATAACAACTTTATTTAGAGATGCGTTATCAGTACTTACTCCACCCATATTTCATTATATTTCGGAACAACGTTCATGATGTCCTCATGAATCAAATAAACCGTAAACTAAAATATACCTTAGAGTGCATTATATTACTTCTCTTGGATCCCATTATGTTACATACATAGGCCTACATATATACCTATTCACGCCGTTCCCTTAAAGGGCAGTCAAGAAACTGTGCATATAGTTCAAAAAACAACACCTCCATACTCAATTCACCCTCACTAACGTTATCCACACTTTCATATCCATGATTACTCCCTTCAATTCAACAACAGCTATACACCTAGTCATGCATAATCTCTTATTCTTAAAACTCTTTATGTTTCTCTTTTTCACAGAATATCTACCAATTTAGCCACGTCTTACATAGCCTACCCTTTCCTCTTGATCCATACACCCTTCCTTCAATTTATTTGTTTCATCACTCTACCCACACTCATTCTCTCCACATACCCAAACAAACGCAATATACTTCTTTCACATTGACCTATTTAATTCCCAAACCGCATTCATAAATCACCTCTACAGTAATTACTGTCCATATGTTTCTTTCCACGTACATTTCTTAGATATCTCATTCCAAAATCATTCACATTGCTCTTGTGCTTCTCCTGACAAACCCACGCTTCTCATACATGAGACAATGTTGGAGTTAACAAACTTTTATATACTGCTATTGTGTTTGAGCACAATACAGGCCTACCTTGTCTGAGTGACTTTGGAAGGCTGAAGAGAACACATTTAGTGAATTAATTTAAGAAAATTAATCATTCATCGTGAGTAAATAAACTCACTAAAATAATTTGTCTTGCGTCTGCTGTCACCAATTTCCTCACAGCACACAATAGGTGCTCATAGAGCCCAATAAAACTTGGTTCATAAATAACCAGAAATACTTTATTATTATTCTCTATTAAACCTATTATATCTAAACACAATGCTCCTAAACCTCTGGTTGGGCCAAAGCGTCGGCTTTTCAGATATTCTACACATTTGTTCATCTTTATTTACTCTCTTATTATCATTATGATATTTACTTACACTAGCAATGACAAGTACTATGGACTCATTGATGTCCTAAACACGCTCAAATTGTTTTCCCCATCTTTCATTAGGTCTCAACGCAATATTCGTGTAATCTTAGCGATGTCAAGGTACCATGGATTCATTCCATCTGTGTCCTAAAGCACGCTCACCTTGTTTTTCACGTCCCCCATCATGTCTAAGCACTATGGTCCTGCTGTCCTCGCGACGCCAAAGTACCATAGGCTCAGGGACGCCAGTCGCTTTGCACCTCAGACGCACCGACCCGTTCTCTGGCGCGACGCCACCGTCCGTCGTTTCTTCATCATTCAGAATGTCCGGTGGAATGACCACGTCTAAGTTCCCCATCTAAGACATGTGGAAGAAAAAAGGTAGTCTTTGAGCTAATTTATTGAAGATCAAATTAATTCACAAAATTTAATCAACCTAAAATCAAATCAGTTGCACTAGTAACTATGTGTTTAAAAATACCAAACTAAATAGATTGATTTATAACTATGGCTAACTTTATTGAAAGTGTATTTATGAATTTTAGCTAGCATGGTGGTTTTTCTACCTCTCTAAAAACGCATACGGGTTCTTTTTATATAAACTATATTCCTCATGTCTATCATTTATTTTAAAGTGTTGATAATAACTATATTAAATTTAATATTAATAAATAACAAAATTAAAATTGTGTTATTAAGATTGAGCATTAAAGACAACCTTTCTTTTCAAATGTTTATTAAATTAAAGCCATTATGATATACATTTAATTTAAGTTTGAGTCCGTAAATATCGTCAGGAATAACATAGTTTTATTTTTTTGTGAATATAGTATTTCAGTAGACCTATTTTAATTTATTATCTGACTAGAATTTGCCCACGACTTCGAACACACTAAAGTCAAATAAATTAACTTTTTTAATATAGAATCATTTACACTACCAAAACGCCATTTCATTCATGATGAAACGACATTTATTTATATGTCAACGACGCCACACGTTAACGAATATTGTAGCAATGGAAAAAAATAATAACAATTGTTTGAATTTCGCTGCCATTGCATCAATATCCTCTCTCTTACGGGGATGCATTTTATCAATGAACACCAAAAGAAATACATTTAATTTTGGCAATATCTTTATCAAGATTGACTTCTTTACGTGGAGGCACTGTTGAAATGAACAAAAAAATAAGGGGTTACAACTTTTACATTCCTTGTATCAAAATTATCTCAATTGGGAGCATTACTGCGATTCACACCAAAATAAATAGTTTATATTTGAGATTTAAGAACTTAAATTATAAAAAAAATCATAATCTACACGTAAAACCAAGAAATAACATACAAAGCACCTGAATTTAAGGCACAAGTGCAACCACACTAACAGTGGCTCTCTTATATGAAGGTATTGTTGCAATAAAGACTAAAATAAATTGTTTAGCTTTTAGATTGTTATACAAAGGTAGGTAACCATAGCTTACACGCAAAAACACAATAACAATCCAAAATTATCTAAATTTAAGTATAAAATGCAGTATTCTATGGAGGCGTTGTTGTGGTGAACACCAATATATGTAGTTTAAATTTGCTATTTAATAATAAAAAATAAAGTAAATTAAAAGAAGCACTTTATATTGAATAACATTTCGAATGAAATCTTAGAGAAGATATTTTTAAATAACTTACCTAATAAATCAATAAATTTTAAACAATTTATTTAAAAATCAATACATGATAATTGTTGTATTTAACTAAGAACTGTGCACTGTGCGCAATTACGCAAACTAAAATGAAGTAAATTGAAAAGTACTCTACATTATGTGACCCAACCTACCAAAAAAGAGTGGGCTATTGATTTAGTACTAAGAAACCAAACTAAATAAATCTAATTCACACTCAACATAGTAAAATTACTGGGAATATACTATATGACAATAATAATGCCAAAAACACACATAAAATATTTTATTATTAAATATTATATTTATTCTTCACGTTTGTTTATATTCCAAAACACTCGTCAATAAGATCAATAATTGGTATGTTGATCTTTCCAAGCACCGTGGGACCAAAAAAGATTTATTCATTGAAAAATAATTTATTTCAGTTGTTACAAATTTAAAACGCAAATTTTACAACACTAACAGTCGGTATTTTCGACACTGATTCACTGCCGATGAGATTGCGTGATGGGTTATAGCTCGCTTTGTTTCTGGAAAAATAAGGAGTACGACCAAATAATTCCCGTCTTGATCCGATGAGTAACTTTTGAGCTTAATGACAACAAACAAATAGACAGAGACAAAGAAATAAACAGACAGATTTAGAGTTTTTATTATATGTATAAATTTTACAATTCCTCCTATCTCTAATTATTTACAATGACAAGGGGTGGAAAATTTAACAAGGGTGTGTACCATAAGAAAATACTCATATTATGTGGGAAGTCGACTAATATTCTTATCATATAGTTACTCATTTTGCGATTGGTAGACACGGCCAATTTTCTCAAGAACTTCGGGTGTCTCGTGGACTGAAGACACTGAAGTAGGAATTATGAGACAGGGATATACAATACCTAAAGCTAATGCTACTTGAATAATGTGATAGACAAACACTAGTGTGACTTTTGATATTTATGTATTGTAGCAGTGTATTTATTTGGTCATTTTTGCATTTTTCAGAAGTGTGAGAAGCCTTATTTGGAGCAGTGATCAAACAAGTGTAAGGGATTATCTACACTGCCCATTACCTACAGTAGCCCCATAGTTTATTTGGTGCTGACTGACAGCTCACAGCTCACAGCTGATGGCTTTGAAAAGTTACCAGACCAAATTATGTATACCTACGCCGAACCATATGATCTACAAAAACATGTGTTTAGCAGCTGTCACTTCTGACAGTCAACACAAAGAAGACATGGGGCTGCTGTACCAATACGAACGTATGCTCCAGAAACGCGGTAATGAAGGAACATGAAAAAGCAGAATGAGGGCAAGGGAAATGAGATTTATGAAAACCAGGATTAGATACGAAATTAGAAAACTTATAATTTTGTTTTTACATTCCTCTGCATCAATTTAATAGAAGAATCCATTTCTATCCATGTGTCACTCTTCAAAAGTTTTTTTTGTGGTAATTTGGATATTTCGGATTACACAAAGTCTCTTTACTTTTGCATATCTCAATAAATTCGAGCGATCTCCCCTCACTCCACATATTTGTCATTTTATCGAACACAGTCGAAGTAATAAAATAAATCAGTAAATTAAAATAAGTAAATAAAGTAAAGTAAGTAAGAAATCATACAATATTTTGCACATCCGTCACGAATCACGTCCAAACACACACTGCAAGAACTTTTGTGTTCGGTCTGAAAACTGACAGCCGACGGATCCGAAAGAACCTCTACGCGAGCAGCGTTACTTTACACGTTGGCTGGCCGTCCAAACTAACGAACCATCTAGCATTACACTATTGCTCACATTACACGTTACACATCTCTGTGCGCGGCCTAAGGAAATTAATTTTAATTTCATAATTTCAGTATCAAGATAAATTCACAATTATTTATACCTTCGTTGACTACTAGGACATAAGGTGTGATAATATAATATTATTATTTAAAAATTATTTCTTTTTAAATTTTTATTTCTATAGATCAGGGTATACTTTCCAATAGAGGGCGTCATTGTGTATCTAAGTGAGTTTTGTTATTTGTCCTATGTCGTGTTTGTTTCCGAGAGCCCTTCAGGGCTGGTGTTAACTGTCTGTCCTTTATGTTTCTCGAGTTTTATTCATGTTATATATATATATATATATATATATATATATATATATATATATATATATATATATATATATATGTTTTCAAAATGTTAGTAACACTCTTACAAACAAACAAACAAACCGTCCAATTGAATGATAAAATGAATTGATATTGTATTGGGCACAAACTACCATCACCTTTTATTTTCTTAGGTATGTAGATTTTTATTAGATAATTAAATAAATTTATCTCCAGAAATTTCTAAGCGGTAATATGGTGACCTGGTTGTCTAGGGGTAAGGTGTCAGACTTCTGTGCTGGCGGCCGGGGTTCAATCCTCGGTCCCGGCACAGATTTATCTGATTACCAAACCCTTCCTACACCTCTGACAAGACATCATGTGAATGTGGGGAATGCCAGGCCACCACCGTGGATCGGATTCCACGTTAAACTGTAGGTCCTCCATTTCATCTCACAATCACCCTACCATTACACATTAGCGTAAGTGCGTATAACCCAAACGGGTAGTAAGACGTGTTGCTAATAATAATAATAATAATAATAATCTAAGCGGTAATACGAGAATCCCCTCTTTCAAGACCCCTGAACTTTACCTATAGTTTTTAAAACTAAATTTGGACAGGGACATCCTGGATCATATTATTATTCTTGTCATGGACATCCAATCTAATGAGAATAATATCTATACATGGGATGCAATGTTATAAAAATACAATATATAATAGTATACGAAATAAAAAATATGAAACATTTAAATTTGTAGAGTGATTGTAATTATTGTAAAAAAATAATTTAATAAACTCTACCTAATAAGGCATGCCTCCTATGTTATAAAATGTATATAAGTATTGTCAAGCAATACTTGAAATCTTAAAACTCTCACTTGAATTGTGATAACAAAACAAAAAGGATAATTATGAAATATAAAACAGAAATATTTTTGAAATGAAATATTAAGTTCTTTTTAGTTTTGTAATAAGTTAATATAATGAGTTATTTGAAAAAAACAACAATAATTTAAAACTTCTATCAACTGAATGATAATGGATGATGAATTATTTCGTCTCACCCAATAATATAGATTGGTGATCTTTTGCTCGGTTAGCAAATATGTATATATATTCAGTTCTTATACGTTAAAAATCTTTATTGAAACTGACCCTTCTCCTTTCTCGAAGGATAGCCCTTGCAGTTCTTGCTGCCGAAAATTTTAATTTACTGTAGAAAATTCAATATTAAAGGACAGCCCAAATTGGGTCCTTCCTTATTTCCAAACCATCTTTCTTGATTCCACAAAACAAAACAATTAACAAACATGTTCCTTCTTTTCAAAATAGTATAACTTCCGGCCTAGGAGAACAATCATAGCTGCCAAGATTATATAACTTAAAAAATGGGTGTGTGTACTTATGTACGCGCGTGAGACGTTATACTTCTTTGGCATCATTAAAAATATAATAATAATAATATATATATATATATATATATATATATATATATATATATATATATATATAATTATTAAAAACAAAATTTAGAAAATAATAAATATATATGACATAATTTGTACTAAATATTATAAGATTCTTAATTTTAAATATTTATTATTGATTATTTAATATTTTAAAAGTAAATGAATAAATTTAATAATAAATTCAAAAATTGAATTAAAGTTTATTCATTTTTTAAATGTTTATTATTTTCTTAATTTAATATTCACTTTTAATTTTTATCAACAAAGTTTTCATTAAATTTGTTCATCTATTTTTATAAATATTTATTATTTATTCAATTTAATAATAAATATTAAAAATTAATATTTTAATTTGATGTTCGATTTAGATTTTATCACAAATTTTCTATTAAATGTTTTATTAATTTTATTTCTTTATTTTGTAAATATTGAATAACCAAGAATAAATATTTAACAATAATAATTTAATAATATCTAGTATTAAATATGTTAAATAATAATATTATAATTTATATCAATAAATAATACATACGGATAGTTAACCTCAATTATATTGGAGCACTTGAAAAAGTCTATAAGCACAATTTTTTTCACTAATATTTACGAATAGTAAATAATATTAATCAAAATATTCAATTTAAATCAGTACTGAATATAATTTATTAGCACATATATAATTCGCACTTGTATGAAACTAAAACACGTGTTGTGAATGTAGAAACTAGAAACATGTGGATACATATTATATATATGAAAACTGTGATCAGAGGCGACGAACGTACCAACATGCGCGACTAACAGAGGTTCTATTTCTATTTTGTTGGTAGCTTTTTTTTTTTTTTCGAGACTTAATGAGCGGCTTAGCTACAACCTGTTACTTTTGTGTTACAGTGATGCGCGCGCATCTTAAAATTTCACTCTCATCATTTTTTCATAACGCGCCTAAAGAAGTATAACTTCAATAAAAACAAACTTTGCTCTTTAAACAATGAACTTATAAAATCACTTACTATTATATATTGAATAATAAACATAAATAATCTTTAAAATTAATTTTGAATTTCACACCAAAATCCAAACGAGAATAATATTTTCTCTTTCTTCCTCTAGAAGCAATTAGTTCTTCAGTTGACAGCCAGGTGCTATAAGCGTCAACAAACATAAATAAAATTAAGATCTTAGTAGTTCCAAAATAAACCACACTTTATAACAGATTGCGTTTCAATCACCTAAAAAAAAGTATAGTGGTTGGCAGTTTATGAAAGAAATAAACAGCGAGCAAGTATAACAGAGTGAGATACAGGTAAGGAGATTATAAATTGTAAATTAAAAATTAATATCCGATACTCTACTAGTTGTGTAATCTGATTGAAATAAAAGAGTAAAAATAAACAAAAGTGATCAACGGAATTAAGTATTTGAAAGAATGAGTCAACCTGCATTTAAATTGATGCTATAAATCATTCTTTTAAACAAAATAACTTCACAAAGGTGATCACTTATGTTTGTTACAAGATTTTATTCGTGGCGTGGCAATATATAGTTTAGCCACAAACCCCAAAACACATTGACATTCGTAGACACCCTGTCGAGGCCACATTCAAATAAGAAGATAAACAATTGATTCCTGACAACTGATCACGGGTTTTTCTACAAACGTGTTGACCTGCTCTGTACAACCCACTTTCACTATTTAAAATAATATTAACATTTAAGCATAGTTGTTTCCTGATTTTAAAATTATGACAAATTTTATAGTTCTAGTTAATGAATCAGTGCTACTTTTAAATGCTAGATATGGGAAGTTGTCGTTTTTATAAATTTTGAATTACACTAGACAAAACTTAATGGGGCAAAAGAAATAAATATTATATTTTAAAAATATATATTTGGTAAAAAATATTGATTTACAGAGAAAGTTTCGACCAATGGGTATATAAAAACTTGTTTTTCTTTGTTTATTTTGTCATCGAGTTTTACTAACTGTTCGTGTTGCACGCATCTGTGCTGATTACGCTAGTACACTAAAGTGTCAACGATGAGTAAGGTTGAAATTAGAGGTGTAGTACCAAATTATCGAATTATCGTGAATGGAGAGTGGAAACCATTTGAGAAAAATAAACAGCCTCAATACACTCAACCAAGATCAGAACCACGATCTCCCCGCTATTCGAGGTTAAGTCATTATTGAGAGTCCCATCGAACATCTAAGTGGGTTTACCCTATTTTTAACTCGTCCGTGTTTAGGGACCAGTTTATTTTTAAAAGAAACAGATCATCAAATGATTTTGAAAAGTAATTTTACACGCTACAACTTATTTTTGATTTATATTTTTATAGAAAGTATGGTAAGTTAAAATTTAAGAAAAATATCCACGGAAAAAGTAAAAAAAATCAAAACAAATAGACCTTTTTTTTAAATAATTAAACATTTAAAGCCAATAAAATTACATTAGAGTGCAAATCTTAAGTAGTAGATAATTTTTAAGCGGGTGAAGCTTAAATATTAGACATTATTTATAGCTCGGTAACTAGTATATTTAATTAATTTTAAGCTAATAATAAAAGTGATTAAGGATATGACTATTAAAGAGATTAAAGTTGAAGTGATTAATACCAATAAGAGAGTTGTTAAAAATTAATAAATTTCGCTTAAATTGAATTGAAATTAATAATAATGCAAAATAACTAATTTATATCTTAATAACTTTGTATATAACTCATTGAAAGATAGTTATTAGAAGTGCGTTTAAAAATGAATCATCTCTATAGTAAATTTATTACTATACTACCTGAAGAAAATTTTTGTATTTTTTTCAATAATTTCAAATAAGTGGATTTTATTTTTTAAATGTCTGGAAACTTTGCAACAGTGTTTTTAAAACTTTTTAAAGGCTACAGTAACACATAGACAAATCCCCAAAATACTAATTTTGTATTTTTGAATGTCCTCATCATATTGAATATACAATGTACCAATTAGTAAAAAATATTAAACCCCAACTAAAAATAATATTGGCATAATGATTTTAATCGCCTTTTATTCATATATCACTGAGGCCTATTTGATTGTCTATGTCATGTTCAAAACAACGACAGCAAATTCAACGAATAAAATGTCAGTAATTGAAAAACGTTTATGTGATTTCCATTACAGAGAGTTTCCGTATCCAGACTGATTAATGGGTCAGTGCTTGTTGTCTAATTACACAACTAGGGAGCTGACAAAACCCATTACTTGTGCCTGTAAAGAATTGTGACAATATCCATTTAAAAAAATGAGACGTAATTATTTGGTTTACATAGGATAACTGAATACGTTTTCAAATATATAGGGGATGGACATGTAATTTGACTTAAGCCTTGTAACATTTTAGTGGACTATGTTGTCACAAGACTATTGATTTTTAGTTAGTTTAAAAAACGTTAAGTCAAAGGAATTCCCTATTACTAAATAAAGTACTGACTTTATTCGTGGTTTAAAATATGTAAGTTAATTTCAATTAATTGGATCTATTTCCAATTTAAATTTGTTGTTAAATATCAGAGTGCTGTCTTCAGCTTACAATTATGTTTTGTGAAAGGTAAAAATAACCAGTAAACGCCAAATATTATTGTTTCTACTTCCTCTTTCCAACTCCTTCCCATTTTCTGTTCATTGATTCATGGCACATTGTCAAAAGGACAGCACCAAAAAAAACCCACCCCTTTTCACTTTGCGCAATATTATTCCTTTCCTCCCAGCCCATTAAGATGACAATATCCTTGTTTCATGCCGTGAAGGAAAGAGTAATTTCTACCTTCTGAGTTTTAACTTTGTTCTCTCTTGTCTTAAAAGTAGACTGTGGAAATGAAAGCGTTATCAGTTTTGAGTTTCGTCCATTAGTTTAATGCACAGCGCTGGGACTTGGGTGCAGTAGTGGGTTCTGCAACAAGCCACAGAGTAACAATCGACTATATCTCCATACATTTTAGTTTACAATTTATGAATTCATTTTGATATGATTCATCATCAAATTATCTTACTACACCGCTATAGGTTCTTGGTATAGCTTTAAGTGGGGGGTAAGATCGTTAAGGATTTTTTTTAACTACCAAAATATTATTTTAAAATGATTCACAAGGTTTCATTAACTGTATAATTTAACAAAGAGATTAAGATGAGGAGGGCAGAATTGTAGAGATAATATTATTTTTAGAAGACGTTAAACCCACAGTAATAAATCAACTTTGGAATACCACCTTCAGTACAATAAGCTGAGACTTAAACCTGACCTCCCAATCATCCCAAATTATGTACCTATATATGTTATAAGACAGTTTACCTCTGTGGTCTTGGGGTTAAGTGCTCACTTTAGGACCCAAAATTTGTAGGTTCAACCCCAACTGGAGGCAATGAATTTGTATTGAGCCGTGGCACAACCTCCTTTGGAGGGAAAATACCGTTGGTTGAATATCGACTGTGGAGTTTGTAAGAAACTTGAAAGGAAGGTAAAGAAATATACCTTTCCTTGCCATGTTGGTAGGCCTTTTCACGATCGTTCATAAGGATTAATTGTGGAAGGCAACAGGGAAACAATTAACATACTTCCTGAGCTCACCTAGTACATAGTATATCCACCAGATGGTGCAGACTGCACTAACCAACCGAAGGGTTGAGTGCATGCCCATCTCCGGATGGATAATATAAATCACATCCAACCATCCTTGACTCAAGAAGAAGAGATTGTGAGCCAGAATCCTTAGGTCAAAGGTCACAAAAACGTCGATCGTGAGCTACCAGTAGCTAATATAGCAATTTTTGGTAGCTCTCATCGGAATTATTTCGCGCAAACATAATTTACATCATATTATCGGAGTCAGTTGTCACGTGGTAGCACTGCTTTGACGCACACGCGCATCAGCCAACAGCATATTATCTCATGAGTGTTTACGTGACGTGTCTTACGTTCCGAGGTTATAAATTGATTTATAGTTGTGTCAATGATATTTGTGTCTTCTTGTGTTGATGTACCAGTGAATGTTTAAATAAAATAAAATAAAAATAGGTAAAGATTTTAATATTAGAAGCTAGTGAAATTTCGACACCATATCTCACTCGGTAAAGTGTCTTACTACTGAGATAAGGGGCCAGACTTCTATTCTCGGCAAAGCTGAGGGTATTTACAAAGGTGAAATTTGGTTTATAATTTACCGGTAGTGAATTAACGGCTGGGGAGTTTGGGTTTTGTGTTTATTCTAAATTTAAGCTAGTAATTATGTTGTGTACTGATATAACTACTCTGCTAAGATATTTAACGTTAAATACCTAAAATGATTTTTTTTAAGTTAATAAGCAATTAGAAATTTTGACAGTATATATTTGATCGCTTGGGCTAGCTGTACAGTTGTTAAAGCTCTTTATTACGTTAACCAAGATGGTAAATTCGTGAGATTATAAGGTCTGTTACTTATACTATAAATAAATCCATTCCCTAAAATCTAATGCTACCAAGTCTTGTACTCCACAAATTCTCGAACACTCCTCGCAATTTTTTTTTTTGCATCACATTTTTATTACTTGTTCTGGCTATCTGCCTATTGCACTTATTAATCTAATTGGATAGGGATGGAGAAGGTGGAATTTTTAGGAAGTGTACGTGCATTTGCGAGCTGAAAAAGAGTGGGAAGCAATTTCGGAAAATACCATCCTCAGTACTCCCGAACAACAATCTCCCTGTCATCCGCTGTATAGGCTATTGCGATTGTGATCCCTAGACATATAGCCACCTTGGGTTACTCACACTGTTAATCGAGCAGTTTACAAGAAGAACGCTCTCAGAAATACCGGTCATTGATGCAAAACACATCGCTTGTCTTCAACCGGTTGACCTCATCTTATCAAATTCTACCAAATGACAAGTTCCAGATGACATCCGGACCCTGCACCAAAACTTCCTGTTACGATATAAACATACATTTTAAAAAGATATTAAATAATTGACTTTTGACAATTTTTTCAAGTCATGAATTCATGTGAATTTTGGTCGGCTTCCTAGTCTAGTGGTTAGCATTCTAGTCTACTAATCATTGGTCTCTAGTTCGGTTCCTGGTGGTAATACAAGTATTTTTCAAGAAAGAGGAATTTTTATCATGGTTGCCATGGTCCGGCTAATTAGGCTTGAGTTAGGCATAATACTTTTACTGGCACCACATTCATCATCCTCATCTTAATAATCATCATCACATCATCTCATTGGGTCTAAGTATCCCCATATACATGGTGACGCAACTTCACAAGATTGTTACACTGCCAATAAAATACCGGGAATGCCCAACCGAAAAACTCTGGTGGCATAGGCTAGAAAAAAAATTTGCAATTTCAAAATTGTGTATGACTTTATTTTTTGGAGAAGATAAAGACAAAATATATTTAAATATCCCTCTTTCAATTTTTCAAGTTATTAAAAGTTGAAATAATATATATTTATAATATTACTTATGAAATAGGTTAAGAGAATAATGTTATGTCTTTATATATTTATAATTTTGTGTGCTTACTCCATTGATTTTGAAAAAATTTATAAATCTTGAAACGCGAGTACAGTAAGTTTAGGAAGATACGCTGGCGAGTGATTTCATTTTACACGGACGTGATTCCGTATCGAAACACGTTTCTAAAATCCATCGTTCTTACAATACATTGCAATATATAATCATAATTTTGTTTGATGAGAAAATGGCTAATATATCGTTGTCCCTCAGATGGTCGTAGCCATAGGTGAAGAACTTGCAACCCAGATTGTATTGTAAAAGGATGTTTACGACTACTTATAACCCCCCTCGTGGAATAGTGGTTAGAGCTGCTGGCTGCTGACCTAGAGCTCCCGGGTTCAATTATAGGATAGCTCTAGGGTATTTTTCTTGAAAGGGGTATAATTCTCTTGGTAGCTAGAGTTTGGTTAGTTAGGCTTAAGCAAGGTTAAAACCTACATTTGTATTAACCTGTTATATTTACTACCATCATCCTTTCACCTCATTGGGATATGGAAAGAAGTTCCAAGAAAAGGCTGCAAGATCTATATTCGTGCGTCCCCTAAGCAGTATTTTCATAACAAAAGCAACAAATTGATGTAGACCAAACACGTTACTATAATTACTAAGCCTACTTGTGGTTGCAGAAAATATAATCAATATGCTTCACTACTTTAGCCAATTTTTAAATAAATTCTGTGAGAATATGGAATATAAAATATTATTATTAAAATTATATTAAAATACACCAAATACGTTTAATAGGTGAGCATTACGTACATCTTCTGAGCATTATATACATTTTATGATCATTATATACATTTGCTGAGTATTATATAGGTCTACATCTTTGTGATGCCGTCAATAAAGATGTAAATCCAAATCCATCCAATCTCACTCATCTAGTTATTTTATCATCCTCCTTCATTGGTTCACCTCAAAGCATGCATGAAAAATTCAGGATACTATGAAGTATATGCGCAAATATAGGAGATTAGATTTATTTATTACATTCTAATGTTAATCTGAGGATGAGCATAACATAGTTTCACATATTTTTCATTTAAAACTATAGAATATAATACGGTCATTCATTAAAGATGTACTTTTCGGCTTGGTTAAATATCATATTAACAGTAAAGAGTGGTTCAACTGCAAGGAAGTGGGTATTTTAGAAGTGATGATTATTGGGAACAAACAATGAAAAACACTGCTATCTCAGATTCACCATAGAGACTGAGAATTTCTGTTGTTATTGCCATTTTGTCCATATTTTGCCAACCATTAGATTCACGAGCTTTGTGGGAACATTTTAGGAACTGTAACCTTGTCACAACGAAACATGGGATGATTGTAACACTCACCTAATGCTGTCCCGGTTGACTCGCAATGGAATCGACTTCACAACACAAGACGCCACCTTCAACGCGCACTAAAACCGACTGAACTGGCGCTCGCCATGGGCGGGGTGGAGAGCCCCCCCCACCTTTCCCCATCATCGGACGAAAAGACAAGTGAACATCGCCGTGCGCTTTCAACGAAGAACCTTGTGGATGATTATGGAACTTTCTACAGGCTATGTTGTGCGTGGGGCTTGTTACTCCAGGGCTCTGTGGACGCTTCTAGATAATACCCCCCCTTATCCGTCCACTCTGAGAGCATATGATCACTTCAGGGTATAAAAGTGTTGTGGTGCGATGTGTTGGCACGCATTATACTCAGGGCTTTTAGGAGGTAAGAGTCTTACTTCATAAGTGGGCTCGTCATTATTAATCAAAATTCCCTTTAGTTTAAAATCTTATTCATATCTTCCAAATTCAAATGTTTCGGACTTAATATACATTTGTAGCTATTTATTATTCTTTATTTATTTAACGAATAGTCATGACTGCGGGGTATTGGTAGTCGTCTTCACGACTATGGCAATATGTTTATGTTCTTTCTGCATAAACAAAAAGGTGGATAAATGTGGGGCCGCAGGCCATCTAAGAAAAACACGGATGTTTTTAGTAATGTTTAATGTTTATATACATGGGGTTGTTAGTTAGTCGGGATAATCCCCGTCTTTGTGATATGTTTATATACCTAGGATTGTTAGTGGGTCTTGATAGTTTATTGTTACGTTTCATATATCTATATTTGTGTTAATGGTTGTTAGGGAGATAATATATAGTTTATTGTTATGTTTGGCAATTATTAGTATGTGGGTTCTAAATAGTGGGACCGCGGGCCGCCTGATTGTTGAAACTCCCAACGGGGCCTAACTTATTACTTAATTAAATGGGTGGAGTTATTATTGTTAGGTTTGCAAACTCTGTATTTACTTTGATGCTATTGGTAAGCCTCTCGACGGTATTAGTTAACTATGGGGTCTTGAGTCCCTTCGGGCTATGCTAGAGCTTAGGCTAGGCTTGCGCTATTATTTGAGAATTGTAACGTTTAATGTGTGTAAGGAGACCAATTTATCAACAGACCGGGGTCACCCGTTAACTGTGTCTTTTCTAGAGCCTTATTATAGACACTCCTGGAGGAACCAGTAAAAAATCTTTGATTAATATTTAATACTAGACAAATTTTAATCCAAAGGCAAAATTGTGTTAACAGTTGGTTTGTCAGGCAATGCAGCAACCTTATTGATTGGAAGCGGAATAGAAGTAGATGTTCTACTCCCCTTAAACGTGAGTAGATGGGTGACGATGGTATGTTCGATACCAAAAATGTTTGCTCATTTAAAGTTTTGCAGGAATCCATATTAATAGTGTAGTACGAATGCAGTATGACGCACAAAGCGCACCTATAAGCAGTAAATCGAACACTTAAAGACATTTGGTCTTCACCAAAATTATGAGAGGAATAACATTTCTATTTTCTGGTGTATTCCGAGAACTTTGACAGTGATAGCCATAGACATACGAGGCGACACTGTTCAAGCTTATTTAAACTTATGTCCAATTTGGAATATTGAAAAGATTACTTAACCACGAATTTGCGTGGCAATTTTAGAGTTAATCAAATGGTGTAATTCTATTGAAGCTACCATATTTACAGGGTCAAATTCCAGTGAAGTTACTTCTATTTCAAGTATACCAATGATTCCTTCCAATCTGACAGTCCATTTTAAAATGTTCCACTATCATATTAGAAAAAGCTTTTACTTTAGAGTTAATAAATCCCAAGGACATTTATTTGATGTACTGGCGGGTTACTCGAGGAATTTCTGTTTTTAACCAATTTACCAATTTATGGATAAATATGTATAAAAACACCAAAAAATGCAGCCAAATCTTTCATGCTTCCCCGTACCCCCCAAAAAATCTCCTAACGGTGTTTACACAAAAGTTTTCCCCTCTAATCCAAAATGTACATTACACCATTTTATTGTATTATTGTATTTTATGTATTTATTTTTTAATAACCTTTAATAATTTTCTTTATCATGTTCATAGTCGAGCCTGATCCGTGGTATGGTGGTCAACATAACTGGCTACAAACCTAGGGGTCTCTGGTTAGATACCCGACTAGTGCCACGGGGTTGTTTTTTTTTACTGAAAGGGAATTGTCCCAAGGTCTACCCGGATATGGTTAATTAGGCTTAAATTAGATTAAGAATTTCTACTGATTCCGCACCCTCACACTTACTATCACCATCAATTAATCTCATAAGGACATGGAAACATCCTTCACGAAAAGGAATTTTACTGTTAGTACATTTGTGCGTCACCATGGGCAACGGTATATTAGTAATGGCTAATCTTTCCCCTACTGGACAGCGAATGATTTAGACAGACAGGCATTTAAAATCAGCTTCTTCTTCCATTAGACATTAAAATAATATATCTGCGTCGCCCATAAATTGTTTCAAAAGGAAAGAGCCAAATAAATCCACTGATTATGCTGTCATGTTGAAAAACACTGACTTCAGGTTACACAAGCATAACAACGCGGCCAGTATTCGCTATTATGTCTTGCAGAACCGGCCTTTAATTGGTATCGGGAATTTGTCTAATATACTTAAATGTAATTTAATAATACTTACAGCGTAAAGTCTTTTATTAATTTGAAATGGCTTCTCACTTATATTATAGCCTACTTGCATATAAAACACTATGTGCTTAGTTGAAGGAAACTTATAAAAAACTATGTTTTTCTCGTTAAATTTACCAGACCTTTACTCTCTAATAAACAATTGTAATTTTATATGCTCACGATTTATGTCTAATTGTTAATGGTAATTAAAAATAGTTTAAGAGTACAAAATAATTGTATTTTGTTAAAATCAATAATGTTTAGGTAGTATTGTAACGAGAATATACATTTTAATGATAAATTGTGAGTGAAATAAAAATGCCAATATTGATGAACAACACAATAGTTTAATTCCATACCCCAACAATGAGAATTAATAACAAATTACTTTGAATGAGAAGTCTATAACAATTATCGTAGTCGTTGTGATTGTTGTGTGAACTGTGTGGACACATACAAATAATCATAAATAAACATCAATAACACTAGTAAAAAAAATTAACATCAAATAAACACAAATGCAAAGAAATCAAGAATATAAACGTGTATATATCAGGTGTTCTGTCTTACGACACGTCCATTCCTTTGGTCAGTGAGCCAATGCTCCCTGTCCTCTGCCTCCTCTTTTATCTCCCAGAATTTTCTTATTTCCTTAAATCATCCAATATTTTAATACTACATTTTACTCTCCTCTTTCTCTCAACCTTTCCTTCTATGACGTTGTGTAGAAGACAGTTCCTCCGATACAGTTTGCTTTGCTCCAAAGAAACACATCCAAAAATGGTTCTTTCCGTCATAGAAAATGATAAAACAAGAATCAACAAATAATGCAAATCAATATAAGAAAATTGTAGAATTGACAGTTGTTTAGATGCTTGTCACAGAGAGGGATTGTAGTTCTTGAGTTCCACATGTCAGCCAGTGTTGTGGACTACCTTTCTACCATCCTCTTCCCTCTAGCTAGCAGTGGAGAGCCTCCTCGTTGCAGATAACTATGGTCTTGTGCGCTGAGTACTTGATGGTCGGTTCTTTCATAGCCGAACAGTAGTGTTTACCCGGTGAGAGACACGTTGTGCTTGTAGTGAGGTGGTGCTCTGGACATTCCTGTGATGGGTGATACTCGGGCAGACCGAAGAGCAGGCCAGTCATTTCATGCTTAAACAAAGTTAAATATTATGCTGATATAAATAGTAACGACTAAATATATTCATCTGCCAAGTTTTTGTGATAGTTGCTTTCAGAAATCCACACTTACTATATTTTCCCTAATCATTAAATCAAAGACACACTTCGGTGGCCGCATTGTATAAGGTACTACTCTTGCCATATATTAGACTGCTGAAGACGGGGAGATCGGGGTTCGATCCCAGTTGGGTGACACTGAGGGAGGTTTCCATAAATATTTCCCCCCTCTCCCTTCACGCAAATGTGGGTACACTTCCTCTAAATTCAACTTTCCTAAACTCTAACACATTAGTGTAATTTAGTACATAGTACGTATAACCCAAACGGTTAGTAACCCATCACTAATACTACAAAAACAACAAACCAATAAAACCTCAATATTAAATAATAAATAATAAATCTAAGTAATTATCTCACCTGATGGTCTTCTTCGTCCATGTTTGTGTGTTCTTCGCCGAGCAACACTTATTAGGTCGAACGTGTCTTTCCTGTCGACACAATGTGAGGAATGCCAGGCCTCCACCGTGGTTCGGATTCCACGTTAAACTGTAGGTCCTCATTTCATCTCACAATCACCCTACCATTACACATTAGCGTAAGTGCGTATAACCCGAACGGGTAGTAAGACGCGGTGCTAATAATAATAATAAATAATAATAATAATAATTAAATAAAATCCTGCCGACACTAATCAGTGTCCAAGTACACCTAAGACCCATCAGTTCCAGAATGAAGAGAATAAATCTGTTACACTACTTCAAACTGTGAACATTTAATTTTGGGTTAGAACAATCAGAGAACACGCGTGTCAACGAATTATACTTTTAAGGGTTTGGTTTATTTCATGCATTTCCGGATCATACATTGTTGGGTTGAATGTAAACATAGTCTTATTGTTGGAGTGTCATGAACAAATATTCTTATTTGATTTATTTTATTTTAAATCAGTACCTATATACATTTTGGCAAAGGCTTGACAATTGTATAGATAAAGTCCAAATATATTAAATTTAATATTCTTTTTTAATAATTCGGGTATAGCCTATAAACATCCTAATAAAAACTAATGAGTGAATATCATGTCTAGATCAGTTTAGCAGTTTATATGTTTATCGCGAATATATAAACAAAACACGCGGACAAACATCTTTATATATGTGAGAAATGAGAGATGATAGTGTAATTTTTTCCCAAATTATACAGTAAAATATCTCCTCCGAAAAGAGGATTCTACTTTATAACGGACAGTTTAAATTTCCCCGGCAAAGTAAGGTAGGCTTTTACGGGGAATCAACTTCCCAATAATGGACACGAGCACTTATAGATACGCATATGTATATATATTGATCTCCAAACAGCGGACAAAAATTGAATAGACCAGTCCATTAGAATGTAGGAATGTCAGTTATGTCATTGCCTAGCATGAACTGTGATCATTCCCACCTTCCCTCTCTAGCGAAAGCTTATTAAATAGCCTACGTGGTTTTAGTTTCGGTACTTCAAGCTCATATCCTCTCCCCTTCCCCTCCCGAGCCATCAGCGGGGGTGATGTTCAAGCAATACAGTCAGTAATCGTGCGCACATACTGTATACAGTACATAAGGCCTACTGTTCACATTTAATTTTATTGGTGTATTGTTCTGTGGATTATGCCATACGTACTGTAAATTACGTACAATATTAATAATTATAAATTAGTCATAACTATCCTGCATACAGTAATCCACTATGCAATAATTATATAATTATATTGTTGTAATTGGTATCTACAGTGTGTAAGTTTTTATAGATTCAACTGTGCTCAAGAAGTATGATTTAAAGAAATATATGTTTCCATAAACCGGACATTTCTTAATAACGGACCTATTTTTGATCCTCGGAATGTTTCCGCTATTAAGAAATTTCTGGGTATTAATAAATATAATCAATGATAGCTTAAATGGGGGCCAGCTAATTGTGCTGGTCAAACATCACTCTGTACATCACTTACAGACTAAAGTTAATTGACAAGAAACACCAAAATTGGTGGTCAAAAATAAATTTATTTATGTGGTCAAAGGACCAAAATGGCAATATGTAAGATGAACTCTCCATTAATAATAGTTGGGTGTCAATCATTTGGTTCACAAGTTACAATTGCATCGGTGGTCACTCGGACATAAGAATCAATCTCGTCTTATTTGGTTTCCCGGTTATGAGATAGGGATTTTATTTCCGGCCTGGTGTACTAATTTCTATTTTCCTAAGTGTTTTTTCCACTATTATTCCCCAAAAATGTGTGCATTATTTGCTCTACATATAACCTTCTTTATAGATACCCCATTTTTGCAGATAGATCGTAGGACGTGTAACATGGAGGGTACTGAGCAAACTATTGTAACACATTTAAAACTTTATTGTCACAGCCTTGAGTTCAAATTGGTTAACATTGTTTTTGTACCTACGTGACTGAAAGCATTGGATAATCAAACTTGATGTAATGCACTAGAAAAAAATAAAGAGGAATGCTAACAACTCACAACAAACTTGTACTAGTTGTGAAATAACGAGGCCAGATCGGGCTATGAAAATCTTTGTTCTATTGTTATCGTGGCACACATTATCCTCTATATCGGAGGCAGTTACTCTGTCCATCGTCAAACCATAGCAGACTATAGCTTCAGGTGAACATTGGTACCTGTGCTAGAGGGCAACCACCGTGCCCAGGGTAATGAGTTTGAGTCTGTAGGGGGTCGCGAGCCGTGTCAATAGTTACAACAGTTTAAGTATTCACGACTAAGCCAATTCTTCCACGAGTGGAAACGTCAAATATATTTATATTCTTTATAACACCTGAAACATCATATTTTGTATTATCTCTTAGTGCTACTATTAAACCTTAATACGAAACCTCCAGTATCATTTTGAATCCAACCAACTACCTTGCCACCGACCCTACTCTTCTTTGTAAGCTATCCTGTAAGATCTGGCACACGGAGAGGGATAGATGACTTTATTTTTACTATTTTATCTTCCACTTAAGTTAATATAACATAAAATACTCTATTAGGATTGGTAATGGGAGAAACCTCAAACTCTTAATATACGAGATATTATTATTTTATTTTAACTCGCCAAGGATTATACGTGTCGGTTCAAGTTATACGTATACATTAAACTTATTCTAATGGACTAGGGATGAGGAAGGAAGTAACTTTTAGATAAAATCAATCCACATTTGCCTAGAGGATGAGCGGGAAACCATCGAGGAAAAACCACCACCAGTAGACATGGGTGGGATTCAAACCCCGATGTCTCAGTCATCAGCAGGACAGTATAAAACAATATTTAGCACCGCGTCTTACTACCCGTTAGGGTTATACGCTTTAAGTACTAATTACGCTAGTGGATTAGGAATTGTGGAGGGTGAATTAGATGAAGTGAGCCCGCATTTGCGTGGAGGGAGAGTGGAAAACCATTTAGGAACCCCCCAGTTCACCCGACCGAGATTCGAACCTCGATCTCCCCGTCCTCAGCAGTCGAGCTCAACACGACTAGCGCGTTAGCCAACTACGCCACCGAGGCGGGTAGTATAAAACAAGAGTAACACTTTAGGCTATCCGATCACTGAAACCAGTGATTTTGCTTTTTTTTCCCCCTAGAATCGCGTCCTACTAGCCGTTTGGGTTTTACGCTTTTGTATGTACTAATTACGCTAATGGTTTTAAAGATTAGGAAGGTTATATTTTTTGGAAGTGTACCTACACTTGCATGGAGAGAGAAAAAGAAAGATAGAATGGAAAGCCATAATCGAAAACCAATCCTCAGTGAACACAACCAATATTTGAAGATCGATCTCCCCGTTATCGGCAGTCTAGTCTACTGCGAGAGTAGCGCCATGCGGCCATGAAGTGGATGATTATACTCTTCATGTTTCGATTTAGATTAATTGTATTTTATTTAATGCCCGTCCAGAATATCCTAAATGACCTAAATTAATTAAATAAGAATGAGTATATTATAATTTATTGGAAATGTACAGTACATGAATTTGCGTCATGGTGTTAAACAAATACCCATTTTGATTAAAATAAAATCTCTATCAGTACACCTCGACTGGATTCTAAGCCCAAACTTCTCGTCACCATTATATCAAACCATATGAGCTTGACGTTTAGACGTATAGTCCACGTCTCCACAGTTGCAGGTGACAAATTTCCTTGATTTTTAATTTAATTCTAGATAACTAGTAACCATCTCTCAATCCTACAAACATATTTTAATTATGAATTTTGCAGCGATATATTTTTATATTTTCAATCAATATTTTCTCTTGGATATTTTGCCATCAATATTGACACACACGCATATTTGTATTTGTATTAATCAGTGTGTTTCCTCTAGTGATAAACTGGATATCCACTCATGAGTTGGCTCGGGTTTGAAGCTGAATCAGATGATCTGTGAATGTATTTTTTAAAATTGACTGTTTGAAAAATGGTTTGAATGTAGGAAAATATTTTGAGAAATACTTAATATTTGCCAATAATGGCCTCACTTGGAATACATATTAAACCAGCTTAACACATCATTGAAATCTTACGGTCATATTAACTTAGTGGATAATTATTATTTAAAAATCACTCCATTTATTAATATGATTGAAAGCTAATTAATATATCAGTTGAATTTCTCTTAGCATATGCTGATATAATACATTTAGTTGTTACTTTCTTTACCTCTACGTAATTAGTATAAACATGTGGATAGCCCTGACGGGAATTTAAACGCGGTGTACTAAAATAATAATCGATCCAATTTCTAATCTTATAGTTAACACCTTTTTTAGGAAGAATATATTTTAGATGTGAGATAAGTCACTTTAGCTCAGTGCCTGTTTAATACTTTCCTCATTTCCTCCTTGAGACACTCCTCTCCTCCTTTCCCTTTTTCGTACTTTTAGAGAGGTTTGAGTTACTGTTATGGATAACATCACAGGATTTCCACTTTTCCCTTACTGCTTCGTTTATATTATAGAGATACTGGCCTGTGCAAAAAAAAAAAACTTTCACTTTGAATTTGGTAAATTAGAACGTTCTTGGATGTTTTATATCTATATTATTTAAATAATAAATAAAATGCATCAAACACTAAATGAATACATACATATTAATTTAATATTATTCTTCTTCTTAAGTCAACAGCCCGAAATGTGGTTTGATGTGATTTATATCCATCTGACGCTGGTCATTCATTCAACCCTTCAACTGGTTAGTGCTGCCCGCACACAAACTGGTAGATAGCCATCTATTAGAGGAGTACAGGAAGTGTTGTGGTTTCCAGATTCCTTCAATATTTTTCCCTTACCTTCCATGAATGGTTCTTCACGCTCCTTCTATGCAAATACGGTTATATTACCTGAAAATGCCTCATTCCTCGTCCTAAGATCTTTAGAGTAATTATCATTTATGAGTATAAACTGAACAGTTAGTAAGATGCGGTCGTAAAAAGAAAGAAATACATTAGTACCCCTAATCGGTCAAACGCGCCCTCTTATGCATTAGACTAAATTTTGGAGACAAAGATATTGAGGTTTGAGCCCCAGTTAAGTGCATTGAGTATTTTTCTAAATTGTTTATCATTTTCCCTCCAAAAAAATACTTGTACATTTCTCTGAAACTCCATATTCCTCAACACTTGCTCACTAGAGTAATTCATTCCTCTGTACACCCGAATGAGTAGGCCTACTAAGACGCAGAAGACTTGTTTATTTAATGTGGTAGGAATCTGAAAGTTAGAGTTATATTGTACATTTTCCTACACTACCATAAACGAAAAAAATTAATTTGACATTTATTTTGTGACCACCATTACGGATTATTCTTGTTAAGGCGATTGGCCATTTTCATTTGGCGTGTAAATGCAGAACGATGGGAACAAATGGTTATCTTCAAAAAGTTTTATTGTTTTCCAACTATCTTTTCGGTAACGGGTTTTTTCAAGAATAGAAGCATGTTAAGTTTTACTTTTTGTATACGTATTTCCTTTATAATTTTAAAAGTTATAAAATATTGATAATATAGAAATTATTCAATAGAAAACTGCTGACTTCAAAACAAAAAATCTGAAATGTAACAATTAATAAACATCGATACATTATCTTAGAAGGGGTGTTGAAAATATTAACATAACAATTTCACACGTTCTCGGGAAAATTGATATTTACAAACGTGTGATTTTTTTCACAAGACCTGTTGGTAGCCAGAACCATCTACGGTTTCCGTGATCCATCTGTTCTTGTTGGTGCGGAAGGATACTTTGGTCGGTTGTGAAGCCACGCCATGCCTTTCACCCTCCCGCCCACCATCCCACAAAATAGGTTTTAGACTTGCACTCGACAGGGCCAAGGGCCTTAAGGTGAAGTATAGGAAACGCGAAAAATAAGGTCAGTGTTTCTACAATTTTTAGAGCATAACATAATTTTGTCAAAAGAATTCAAATGTTTTTCCATTAGAAATATATAGTCTAATTTTCTTAAGGTGTGGCAGAAAGGAGCGCAAGTGTTTTTACAGTTTTTATAGAATTGAAATGTTTTGGCCAAAATAAATCAAATATTTCTCAAGTAGCAACATAGAGCTTAGTTTTCTACACATACTTATTTAAACATATTTTGAATAGGCCTTTTATATCCAAGGTGTGCTGGAATTTTGCTAAAGCCTTTTCTCTTCATTTAAAAAGTATTGACAAAATTTCAGGACACCTTGGCATATATTCAAAATATGTCCTGAAATTTTGTCAAAACTTTTTAAATAAAGAGAAAAGGTTTAGACAAAATTCCAGGACACCCTTGATATATATTGAATATTTGTTGATATTAGCATGTGCAAAAAACTAAACTATGTATTGTTACTGGAGAAATATTTGATTTATTTTGGCCAAAAAAATTTAATGTTATAAAAACTGTAAAATTACTCGCGCTCCCTTCGGCTGCACCTTTATATGGTGATCTCAACAATTGTTGAATATCTGTCCAGGATGTCCTGGAATTTAATAACAACTTTTACTGTTAATTTAAAAAGTGTTTAGTGCTTATATAATTATGAAAAGTATTCAATAATTGTAAGGTCAGTGTGTGAAGAAAATCAAACTATGCTTTAATGGATCAATATTCTATTAATTTTGGCCAAACAAATATTTTGATATAAAAATGTAAAAAAGGTTAATATTTGCTCGGATTACCTACACTCTCACATTGGTTAACAATTATTCTAGTATAAATCAATATTTTTTTCATGCATGGATTTGTAATTCTACCTGTAACCTTTACCGACCAAAAAAACCGACACTTAGAGCCATGGTGCCCACATGCGTGTGTTCACGCAATAACTAAGTGTTTGACCAAACATTGACAATAGTTAGTGAAAACATATCGAGTCACTACTCACAACATTCGCCCACTTTAAAATATTAACTATTGAAAACAGTGAAGCTCGTAGCTCTAAGCAACACCCAACTACCGTCACAAACAAACTAACAAATGACTTTACTCCTTGCGTCAATCGCACCCTACACACACACGTTGCTTGCCTGTGTCCATGTGACGTATGGTAAACAGGACACGGCCAGTTCCGAGGTTGTCCACTTTTATCACCAACGTCCAAGTAATTACCACATAAATTACTCGTTTATAATGTGTGTTGGAACTACATGTTGCTTTAGAGTGAGGTGTATGAGTAGGGGTTGGAGGGGGGATTGGAAGGAGGAGAGGTATTAACAAACTTGGCATCCATACTGAACTATTCCATTATTTAGGCGTGGTAATTGTTTGTAATTGAAAAGGATTTTGTGATATATTTTAAAATATTTTATATTGGGGTGGAAAGGTTTTAAAATACTACCAATATCGCTAAATTTTAGTAATGTTTTTCCTGACACCAATTTAGAGTCCATAATTATACTAACTCACCTTAGCTTAGTCTGTAGCATGTCTGTCTACTGAAATAAAAGTCCCAGGTTCGATTCCCGGGATGGTTGAAAATTTATCATTGACGAAAATATGGGTTTATCCTTTCACGTTGATAAAATGACGGCCAGGACTAGATATTTGTGCGTGTCACAATATTATGATAGATTACAAGGCATATGATGCTACAACTACTGGTTTAGTCAGCCGGTAAGGGAAAAATAATGCTCGACTAAAAAACTGACCCAGGCCACAAACTGTGAACATTAAAGTATCTAAAAAAAGTAGATATTTACTAGCTATCTTATTATGTGCTATGTTTGATTTTTAATTTAGTCCAAACGCGTTATAATTTAGGTGTTGATTTTTTCTAACAACAATAATTAGGCTATATGTTTATATTAGAAGTTTGATCCATTCTTTCCAGGGCGTCGCAGCACCAACTCTATATAAAATTATAACTTTCAACATCCGGTTACCCACTTATTGATAATTCTCGTTGTAAAATACTGAGTTAGCTTTGGCTATCTTAGACCAAACACTGTGATTCATAAATTTAAAATAAATTAAATATTTGAGACATAATACTACCTTATCCACAAGCTGGATGCACACATAAATGAAATCGATTAACAGCGCAATATTCACCTTAAAACGATCAAAAAAGAGAGACGTTCGAATTTGATGAAATTTTGGTGCTGCTTAACCGTGCAAAATACGGATCAAACTGCTAGTATATTTTTTGAGAAAGTTTGTTCTATAGGATCAACATGTATTATTGTTATAGTTGAATATTATTAATGATAAATAATTTCTTATATGAATATTTATTTGCCAGTATCTATTCTGGAACAACAAATATAAAGCGGGGCTGCCAGGACACCGGAAGATATCTCGGTGGCCACCGCAACTATTTTAAACTAAAATAAAGTTATATATTCAATTTTAGGCGAAATATTCCATTAAATTTAAATCAAATGTTCAAGTGGGTAGGTCCGAGTGTAGCCATAATACATATTCCGCGAATATATATGAGCGCATTAAATATAAACAATCCTTTTTAATGGTTTATGGGTGTTGTTTATAATAACAATAATAATAATAATATCTTATTTATTTGGGGAAAGTTAAGGCCAGTGCCTTTTCTCATATTTAACCAACTTGAAAATAAAAAATATAAATTTAATACTTATTCGTTAAAAACTAATTTTAAATATCTGTACGAAAAAATCAATACATATTGCCTAAATAGATAATTGTACATTTATGAACATATTAAAATAAAATAAATGAGGAAAGTACAACTAAATAAAGAAGAGAGTGAAAAAAAGCCATTTAGGTGTATAATCATTTCATACACACATTCACATGTTAGTATACTAACATATCTAAACATGGTGGAGATAGCAAATAGTTTAGAAAGTAAACAATGCTGATACTATTTAGTAGCTAAATAGATTATTATTTTTCATATATAGTTATCATAATAATAATAATAATATAATAATATTTAGCACCGCGTCTTACTACCCGTTCGGGTTATACGCTTTAAGTACTAATTACGCTAATGGATTAGGAATTGGGAAGGTTGTATTAGAGGAAGTGAACCCGCATTTTCGTGGAGAGAGAGTGGAAAACCATTTAGGAAAAACCAGCCCCAGTTCACCCGACCGAGATTCGAACCTCGATCTCCCCGTCCTCAGCAGTCGAGCTCAACACGACAATCGCGTTAGCCAACTACGCCACAGAGGCGGGTATAATAATAATAATAATAATAATAATAATAATAATTTTTCTTAACACACATCCTTACTCTAACGCAACACATTTTAAACCAAATCCGTAAATGTGGATAATTATTATTAATGGTTTGGTAATCTAAACAAGTATGTAGTGGATGGGTATGATTTTACAAACTTAGATATTTTAAAAATAGGCTCCTAGCTGTTGACTAATAATCTAGAAGCATTTTTGCTCATGCCAGTAGAAAGAAAACAATGTATTATGTGAATTGAATATCGACGTAATCATTGATATCATAGCGGGAATGGTCTAGGGATTAAATTTACTAATAATAAACTTAAAACTATTCACCATCCACTTCAGCTTGCACTAAAACATAGCTTTAGTATTCATGAATATTTGTTAAGAGTCGTCATATTATATTACCGGGACAGTTGGAACCTCCCAATCCACCCTTGTCATGAGATAAGCAAGAAGAAATAGGTAAACCTAGGCATATTTTGAAACTGAACAGCAACTATAGATCTCTGAAAAAAAAAATAACACTCCGAATTTTATTCAGGGCATCTTTATTATTTAAATAAAAAACAAAACAATTTATACCATGTTAATATCAATAAAATCTTAAATTATTGATTTTAGGTGTCTCATTTAGAAAGTTTATTCAGTGATTTTTTAGAGTGATCAACGTGATATATCTTGATTTTTATATTTCCGTATTAATAAATTATAAAATAGTTTGGTTTTAAGATTTCTAATTACTCACTACATAGTATAGATTTTATTTTCAATGAATTATATGGTGCCGTGTTAAAATACATTAACATATAAAATGAAAGTTTTATCATATAAGCGTATAACCCGAACGGGTAGTAAGACGTGGTGCTAATATTATTATTTATCATATATTAGATATATTTTACCGGAAAAAAATATACAAAATACTTATTAATTATATGTTGGCTTCATAGATAGTGAAATAGTGAATTAAACCACTTCCACCCACACTTTATCTTACGACCTGTGTGGGATATATGCAATCAACTATATAAACAGGTCAAGGATAAGAAAGGTATAAATTATAATAAAGGAATTTTTATTTAAATAAATACACTATCAAATAAATAATACAGATCGAATGCTACCATACTCTAAAACACATAATCAAATATTTAGGAACACTTATTTTAACTAGTAATAAAGATATTAGAGTGGAATAAAGGAAAAAAATACAGTTGGGAAATGGATGCTAATACTCAGTCGGTAAGTTGTTGACATCTCGCCTGCTTTTAAGGAATGTAAAACCCAGAATATACCAAACAATTGTTTTACCTGTTGATCTCTATGGGTGTGAAACGTAGTCTATTACCTTAAGTGATTAAAAAAATTTAGATTGTTCAAAAACAAAATGCTTAAGAAGATATATAGCCGAAAAAGAGGGGAAGCTAATAGAGAACGTTAGTATTTAGAGACAATATTCAGTAAGAAAACCCCTCTTAGTTGGTATTCTGAACTATATTTACACGTCATAGGCAAATCATAACAGATGTCCTATACATTTAGTCCACGTATCTTCTAATGAGGGTATGGATATATTTAGGTGCATATTCCACGCTGGCGGGCGCAAGGTCTAAATTTAAGGCTCGCTAAATCTAGTTTTCCAAAGTCGGGGAGGTCAGGGTTTATATACCGGCTGGGTGAATTGAGAGTGTTTTTATTTGTTAATGATTTAATACTCCTATACGTAATGTGAGCACTTTTGCTTTGGATTCTAATTTCCTTAAGCCCATCAGATTATTTACCAACGCTATGTCATTAGGAATTCAAAAATTCATTGCTGCATTTATAAAAGTAAGCCACCTATATCTTTAATTAGTTTTATACTATCACTATCTTAGCTAGTTTCTATCCAGTCCACCTCATTACATCTTATTCCTATCTTGAACTAGTTCTATCCAGTCTACTCTTCACACCCATCATATTTAAGCTAGTTCTATCCAGTCAGCCTCATTATACCCTATTCCTATCTTTGGCTAGTTCTTTCTAGTCATCTCATTAGACCCTATCCCTACCTTTAGATAGTTGTATCCAGCCCACCTAACCACACCCTATGTCTTTCAGGTCTATTGTCAGGCTATTCCCCCATCTGCATCTAAGTCTTCCCCATGGTCTCTTCCCATTGAACTTGCCAGTCAATACCCTGAACAAGGTTCTAGAATCTCCCATTCACGCTGCATGCCCTGCCCCCCCTTAATCTGCTAGACTTTATCATTCTATTTATGTCCTGTAATGTGTAATATCATTATTATTATATTTATTATTATATTATATATTATTATCATCATTATATCTCCTTCTCCACTCACCAGATGCCTCATCCCTTTTGGACTAAATATCTTCCAAAGCATTTTGTTTTCAATTATTTCGTCATGTAAGGTAAGAGATCAACCATATTAGTGAAATTAATATGTTATATATATACACGCGTATCCCAAACGAGTAATGAAACTCATTGAAAACAAGTTTATTATGATATATTTAAAATGGAACGATAAAATACATGAATTCTTCGAAGCCTCTGGTATTAGAGATTCGTAAAGATTTCAAAAAGGTATAGCTAGTACATATATGAATACCTAGTAGTGATTTAACATTTAAAAGCAATTGATAAAAAAATATATATAGATTGTGGAGTTGGGAGTTTAGAAAAACCACAAAAATAATCATTTTATTACTCAGTTATAATTAATTAAATACAAAAAAGTTTTCTTTATTCCTCATGACGTAATAGACGTGAAAAATCATGTGTTATTGGTCAGTGCCACCAAGACTTATAAAGCATTTTGTGAATTGAATTTTAAATATTTTCACTTCAACTAAAATTGTACAAGTTTAAAGAAAAAAATTCAAAATTCAGATTCGAGAAATATATGATTCAACAAATATAATCTAAAGTTACCTAGGTTATAAAGCAAAATAGCATTTGACTCGATCTAAATAACCAAAATTATATCATCAAATGTTTGATCCAGTAATCTGTTTACTAGCGATCGTCGATACATTATGTTAGGACAGAATTACGTCGTTACCTGACTCCTCATGGGGTCCGTGTTGATCTGGCACATGTAGGTCCCCGAGTCGTTCTTCTGGACCGTAGACACGTGCAGTTTCCACGTGTTATGTCCGTTGTGGGTGACAGACAGCCGTGGGTTGTGGGCCACAAGGTGCGTGTGGATGGCAAGGATAGCCTTGGAGTCTGACTTGATCCACGCCACCTGTAATAAAAGCCCTCGTTGGTCTGTTACCTGTTTTTGAGACTATTGCTGAATAGGAAATTAAGTTGATATTCAAACATTAATAATATTTCTTAAGAACAATTTATTTTAGTAAGGAGAGTTTTGAGTATAACTAGTAAAAAATAATAAGTTTGAAAATGCTAAAAAGCCTATTGCATTGCAATCTTTATAGCTGCTTACTGGGCAGCCAATTAATGGCAATCAAGATCGGAAAATGATTGACAACTTGGTATAAATGCAAATTTGTTAGAAAAAGAGATTTTTTTTTATTCTGTAGAGCATGTTCTTTACAAATGGAGGGTGGGTGGGTGGTGAAATTAACATACGGGTGAATGTAGCTTGAAGAATAGTTGAATATATGTGGATTGTTGCAAAGAATTAAAAGAAAGAGGCAAAGATGGCAGTATATAAATTAGTCTCAACGCCAATATTGTTTTATGGATTTGAAGCGTATGTTTGTCAGAAGAAACACATAAGCAAGATGAATGCATTTGCAGGAGATATCTAAGAAATGTATGTGTGGAAGAACTCACAGGGACAGAGTCAGTTATTATTGGTTACGATAGGAGTGTGGTTTGAAAGAGAATCCAAGAGGTCAATGTGAAATAAATTTCTTACTTAGGTTTGGGCATGTTAAGAGGATGAATGTGGTTACAGTGATGAAGCAAATATATAAAGGTAGTGTGTATTTATTAAAATATGGAGTAGGCCATGTAATACGTATATACATTTGGTAGACGAATGGGTAAATAAAAGAAACATTAAAGTCTTTATGAATAAAAAAAAAGTATGCGTGATTCAATGTGTGGATATTGTTGAAGTGAATGGAGTATGAAAGGATAGGGAAGTGTGGAGAAAGTTAGTGAGGATGGATTAAAAACAGAATTGTTGTTTTTTGAACTATACGCACAGCTTCTTGCGTACCCCGTAAGGTAACGGCATGAATAGGTATGTATTTATTAGGCCTATTAATGGTGATAGGACAAAGAATATTATAAGAAACTGTCAACGTACAAAATACCTTGTAACATTGGAAATCTAATTAGATTAAAAAAAATTGCTAAAAGTGTGTTGAAAAATGGAAAAAAAAATGGCTAAATTTTGTTATATATAGCAGATTTTGATTAGATGAAGACAAATCATCATTGAATTTAACCTGTAGAGTTGCATGTTAAAAGCAATAATAGTTACTCTGCAACATAATTTTACGGAACTCAAATGAATTACACTTGTGATATACTGTATTGCTAGTGACTGGTAGATCAAGATTCAAATTAAGGTCTGGTATACTGAGAGTTGTTGTAACTGAAAGTTTTCCCACTTTCCCTCTATTCGAATGCAGGCTAATTTTCTCACAATTAAACCTTTCCTAACCTTATCCCAATAGCCTAATCAATTATTATTATATTAGCACCGTGTCTTACTACCCATTCGGGTTATACGCACTTACGCTAATGTGTAATGGTAGGGTGATTGTGAGATGAAATGAAGGACCTACAGTTTAACGTAGAATCCGAACCACGGTGGAGGCCTGGCATTCCCCACATTCACCAGATATCTTGTCAGAGGTGAAGGAAAATAGCCTAATCAGTTTTTCTTATATCCTAAACAGACACCAAGACGTGGTATAAAAAACACATGGTAATTGAAATATTAAATTCGTACCTAGCTTGTAGAATATATAAGAAATCTTTGTTTAATATATATTCACATTGAAAATCTATTCAAATATAAATAAAATTATATGGTTAAATAAAACAATTTAAATATATCCAGTGTAATCACAAGCTATATATTAATTCACTTAATTATAAATTATCATGAACAAACCTTTTATGAATTTACAAAGTAATTAAAAAATAAATCAAAGAACCTACGAACTGTCAAGGCATCAAACCAAGAAATTATCTCTAATAAACTTCAATCTTTCTAGTCAACAACCACGAACTGATCTCTTAGAACATCTAAACTTTCTAATCAACAATCACGAACTGATCTCTTAGAACATCCAAACTTTCTAATCAACAATCACGAACTGATCTCTTAGAACATCCAAACTGTCAATCAACAATCACGAACTGATCTCTTAAAACATCCAAACTTTCTAATCAACAATCACGAACTGATCTCTTAGAACATCCAAATTGTCTAATCAACAATCACGAACTGATCTCTTAGAACATCCAAACTTTCTAATCAACAATCGCGAACTGATCTCTTAGAACATCCAAACTGTCCATCAACAATCACGAACTGATCTCTTAGAACATCAAACTTTCTATCAACAACACGAAACTGATCTCTTAGAACATCCAAATTGTCTATTCAACAATCACAACTGATCTCTTAAACATCCAAACTTTCTAATCACAATCACGAACTGATCTTTAGAACATCCAAATTGTTATTCAACAACACGACTGACTCTTAGAACATCCAAATTGTCTAGTCAGCAACCACGAAATGATCTCTTAGAACATTCAAACTGTCCAGTCATAAAATCTAGACGTTAATTTATTACAGTCCAACCTATATATCTCTTTCAAGGATTGACGCTCCCACCAACATACAATAAGTTGGCTGAACAGAAATTTATATTTAAATTTAACCTGACTTTTTTAAGAATCCCACTTTTGACCACCAGTGGAAAATATTAAAGTCACTTATAATTGTTATATCATAAATGTTTCCTATTTTATTATTGATTAAATTTTTTATCTTAAATTTGTTACCTACCCCCATCATTATCCCACACAAATAACACACAGAGTTAAGGACAAGAGAGTTATAAATTTATTTCCAAATTAAATGATACAGCTCAATGAGGGAGAGGAACAGAAGAGTTAAAGCACTAAGCAAGGACATAAGCCAGATGGGCATAAGACACAAGTTACTGCCAAGGCCAGATTTGGGGACCAAAATAATAACAAACAACAGACGGCCCCTTATTTTTAACGTCCCAAAATGGTGTCATCAGAGAATGACAATAAAATTCTGATAAATTGGTCTCCTATCTCACTATAGTAAATATCTTTAATAATTAATGGCAAAGAGCTAGCACATGCCCTATCATAAAACTTAAGGTTAGTAAAGATCACAAGTACCTAACCTAAACAACGGTAGAGGCATTATAATAATACCTGACAATATATAAAGTTGAAAAGTCTAGAATACTAAATAACCTAACGTTTTATAACAATAATACGGATGCCCTACGTTAGATATATGCACAGGGTGGCCCCTGGCACCACATTTTAATAACTATATATTATATAAGCAAAGAGACGACAATAAACTATCCTAACTTTAATAACCAACAAAGTGTCCACACAAGAATTATCTCTCTGCCGGCTTGCGGCCCCCCATTTAACCAACCTCTGAATGAAAACAATGTTGGTAAAAATAAACTATCTCAACCCTTAACAAATACTCTAAATAGGTCCTGGTGGCAAGAAATAAAGCTAGCATATCGTGGCTTTCTCAGGTAAGTTACAACAGACCACTAAACTTTCCGTGATGCGGAAATTAAACGTACAAAAATAAATGGAGCCAAAATAGTTCTCCCCAAGCTGACATTGCCTTATGGGCAAGGAGCAATATACCTGATCATAGTAAATTTATTATTCATAAATATATATATATTATGTACTGAAGTTCAAGCATTAAATTTTGAAATATAAACATTTTAATACCAAAGTGAATTTTGAAAAGAGTGTCGAGCCTACTTAATAGTTAGGCTTATTACCTTGTAAGCCAAGAGTGTAATGCATAACTATACTCTGGACTCTAACCATTATATACCCTACGGTAATCATGTGTTCTCAGTGCGCGGAGATATAGGGGTGGAGGGAGTTCCAGAACAGTCTCGAGAGCCCACGAGCAACGGTCACAAGCACAAATGTTGTCCATAGAGGTATTAGAACACGCCCGTCGGCGCGCGCAGAGCTCGTGCTCAGCGAAGTTCACTTGTTATGTTGTTCACTTGTTTTAGGGAGGGGAGAGGGGGGCGGAAGGGTCTCCCAACACGGCCGGCAGCGAGCCTCGAACTCCGGCTCAGTTGAATGTGGATTGTGTCGTGGAATGTATCTCGGGTATTTTGTAGACGAGTTGGAACGAGTCAACGGGGGCTAGCTAGGTGAGTGATACAACTTCTTCTGTGTCATGTTGTAGCAAGGTTACAATGCTATTAAAAGCTCCCAACAATTCTTTCTTTCGGATTTCTGTATAGTAATATTCCTGAGCAACTAATTACATGGGCTGAAAATGTAAGTAAAATATTTTTTGCACCATTTTGGATAATTTAGTTTTCAGTTTTCAAATAATGGTGTACGAATCTCAAGTTTTTCATTTAGCTGAAGGTACTTGAATAGTCTTCTAGATTTGTCGTCACATACATATATTTTTTATTTAAGATCTAATCTTACCCTAGTTCTAATTAAAGTTTCCAACATTGGGGCCAGCCAGTATGGGCATCGCCCATGCAACGTGCTGAAGTATCTTGAAGTATCAATACTTAATATTTGTATAAACATTTTAAAATCTCTTTATTCACCTTTGTAGTACATTCGCTCTAAGGTAAGAAAATCCAGTTTAAATACGAAGTTTGTATTTGTATAGTATCACATATTTTACAACTAACTTTAATAATACAAATATAAAATATCTTACTGTCACATTTACTTTTAGTAAATATTTAATTAGTTGTTGTGGAAGAAGATATTTCTTTCTTTAAAGTTTAGATTCAATTTAATTTTTCATGTATATAAAATATTTTTAAAGTGGAAATATCAACCAATGTAGTAAAATGATTTTGCTAATTTTAAAACTAATACTTTTAATATTCTTTAAATTTAAAAATGACACCTGGATACAGGAAACGAATCCAGAACCCATGTCTAGATGTCATTTTTAATTTTTAAGTATATTATATCTAGATGCGGTTTTCAAGCTGGTTTTCAAAAACTATAGATTTGCTATTTAATCCATCATAATATTAATAAGTTTAACATTTAGATAATATTATAAAAATAGTATGTAGTGATGAGCGAATATTTTATTAATGTAGGAAATGATTTTGATTATATTATTACGCTAAAAGCTGTAAAAATAATTTTTTAAATAATATGTGATACAAATAAATGTCATATAAACTATTAAAGAGCCTAAAATTATTAAGTTAGTTCACCTTAAAACAACTAAAGTTAATATATTTGTTTTATTAAAATATAATAGTCTTCTTTAATTTTTTCTCCCTATCTTTTTGATGAATGTAGTAGTAGTGTATTTCATTTATAAGTAGAAGAATCTGTTCCATGCAAAATATAAGGCCTCCTTCATAACCACGCCCATGAGCTGATTCCTGAGTGTGTATACCTTGAGTGGCTGGCTATAAGTATCAATATAACCCTAATGCAGCTCAATTATTATTATTATTATTATTATTATTATTATTATTAGCACCGCGTCTTACTACCCGTTCGGGTTATACGCACTTACGCTAATGTGTAATGGTAGGGTGATTGTGAGATGAAATGAAGGACCAACAGTTTAACGTGGAATCCAAACCACGGTGGCGACCTGGCATTCCACACATTCACAAGATGTCTTGTCAGAGGTGAAGGAAGGGTTGCAGCTCAATTGAACATGCAAGAAAACAAACATCGCTGTAGGTATTTTATAGTGCATGAGTAAGAATAATTTGTTTAAGGTTTTAGTGTCTTCACTTCAAAAAATAAGGAAAAAAGAAATATACATTTTCTGGTACACCCAATAAGAAATTAAATATATAAAATGGCTGTTTTAAAACATTGTTTCATGACCTTAGATCATTCGATGTAAAGTGTTTATAATTATTTCCTAATGTACATATCTATTTTCAATTAACTGAATAATATTTTTAACTGTTTGCTCCAGAAGAGAGACACTAACATTTCCAACCAGCATAAAGTTTGGTTCGATTAATTACGAAAGTCACTACAGCAAGTATCCACAATGTTGGCCATAATCTAATTTTTAACGATAAATAGTTTTTTATGAAGATCTCTACGTTTTTATCAACCAATTGCACCTGGACTCAAGACTATTTTCTGTTCATGTATGGGTTGGCATATTTTAAAACGTAAGACCAAAATTTCTAATTCTCTACCAAACTAGTTTAGTTTAAAAAGTAAATCTGATTTAGATTTATATCTTAATGGGCCTACTTTAACTGTTCTTCTGACACATTTTTAATCATTCGGTTTTAGGTTTGCTCTCATATTACAGCTGATAATCTACGGCTCTACACAATGAAAAATATATATTAATCTGCTATTGTAAATCTATGTATAGTTGAACCTCGTTCTTTCAATACTAATTAAACCAGTTTCGGTGGCCGCATGGTCTAAGGGGATAATCTCGCAATAGACTAAACTGCTGATGACCGAGATACCGATGTTAGAATTTTGGTCGTGTGTACTGGGGGTGGTTTTTCTTAAAAGTATTTAAATTATCGCTTTACGCAAATGTGGGTATATTTCCTCTAAATCTAACCTTCCTCATTCCTAACCCATTAGTGTTATTAGTACATACGCGTATAGGTCGAACGGGTAGAAAGTCGTGGTGCTAAAAAAAATTAAAACATTACTAAATACTTTTAAAACCTTTCATGCTTTCATTTTTTTGTATATGTGGGGGTGTAGGATGTGAGGGGATTTCGGGAGGTAGTGAGGAGGTATTTGGGGGTAGTGAGGGTGTCAAGTTTTGTGTGTATGTTTCTTTAATTGTATCCTACGACACTCAAGATTCAAGCTATTGTAAATAATAAGCTCGTATTTCTTAAGTTTATATTGTTTCAAACATAAAAATATATATTTTAATTGTTTGGTTAGATGGTACAGTTTTTATTGCTGAGTCAGTAATTTTTGGTGTGATAGTTGATAAATAAATATTTTTCAGAAAATAGATTTTGTTTATCTACCACTTGTAAAATAGACCAGAGGCCGACAAATATTAGTACTCACTCAAAATAAAGTTTAGTTAGTACATTTAAACTTCTAAGTAGCTAATTAGCAATAGTTTGATAGTAATATATTTATGCCATACAATGATTTTGTATAAAATCTAGCAATTATCAATATAGAATACTCTTAAACTAATACCATTATGATGTAAACCAAATCTACACCCGAGGAATTCACTTTTCTTCTTCATAAATGAATCTAGTCTGATCTTAAAAATTTTAAATTCTACTATCACTACTACCACTAATATCATTTACTACTTAACTACTACTACTACTACACTACTACTACTACTACTACTATACTACTACTACACTATACTACTACTACTACTACTATACACTACTACTATACTACTACTACTACACTACTACTACTACTACTAACTACTACTACTACTACTACTACTACACTACTACCACTACAACTACAACTACTACTACTACTACTACTACTACTACTACTACTATCTGCTACTACTACTACTAACTACTACTACTACTACTACTACTACTACTACTACACCACTACTACTTGTGTTAGAATTAGGTTAGTTGTAAGAATAGACTTAAAGGAATGAAATGTATTTATTACATTTTTACACTATGGTAGCTCTAAACATTTAGCAATGTTGTCCATGACTCTACACAAATCTTCAGTGTGCGCGTTTCTAGTAAATGCATATACAAGTTAACATTTCTTCCGTATTGCTAAATTTGATTAAGTCGTTTTTCAACATCTTTAATTTTCTTGTCTTTTTGTTTGTTTTCCTCGTATAAAACGTTGTATTTTTGTAAAGTCCTTATTATTGCCTAACAGTTTTTCATTTCCTTTCTTATATCGTCATAAAAATAAGATAGCTTGGACATGTTATTTTCTAGTTTTTCTTAGTACTCATTTTGTTTTCTCAACAGTTGGACTGATGTCTTGAGTTTTTCATCCATTTTAATATCTGTAAGGGATGAGATCTAGATCTACACAATGAGCACTTCCATGAATTTTTCCTTATTAGTGTAATTATTCGGTATTATAGTAGTTTTCACAATTGTGACACTTTACAAACATCCCCGTCTGAAGGAAGGTTTTCATCACATCTACCAAATTTCTACATAGTGAATAATTTATTACGCAAATAAATAAACTTAGTTTTAACAATTTTACCACTTGACGCTTTCAGCTGTATAAGCTAGACATAATACACAGGCCCCACGGAGTTGAGCAGACACGTCCAAACTGCACGAGCTCACAGACTAGACTGCAATACCACTAATACAATTAATAACAAGAAGATTTGACAATTTTCCAAACGGAAGTTTTTCCGTGTCACATTTATATTTGTTTGGGCACCACTGTGCCTTATCAACCGTCCGCGATAACTATAAATTAATGAGGGAGGGATACAGAAAATATAAATTAAGAAGATGGATGTGGTACAGAAATCATTAACTATAAATATTATCCACTAAAAATCAACATGGAAACATTATGGAACTTATTTTTATTGAACAATTATTTGAAAAAATAACATCAAAACCTGAACAAAAATATCTGGATTTAATCGGGAAAATGTTACTTTGAGATATTATCAACATAAAATCAAAATTAAATGCTAATTAGAAAACATGTATGAGATTATTAATAGTGTGATACTATTTGAATAAATGAACACCAAAACTCATACTTAACCAATACAAATGGCTATCCAAAAACATTTCAATATAATTTTGTCAAATTTTGAAACTATATTACATACCAAAAACAATTCAATATTATTGTATATTTTTAAATTTATAATTCATACGTGAAACAAAATGTAAGATAATATTTTCATGAATTTGAATTCTTAGCTTTATAACTTAGGAATTGTGGTCATTATTGTTGATTTAAATGTGAATTATAACATTCCAGTAACAGTAAAGGTTTTGCCAGCATAGAAAATTAATTACTTCTATCAAAGAATGTATGTAAATAATGTACTTACAACCGCTATTATAACGGCCATTTTGTGATCAGAGGTAGATATTAAAAAATAATTAATAAAAGGAAACAAAGTAATATATTTATAGCCTGCAATCATTTGCTTAATTATGATGGGTGTTTTTAAGTAAGGACCGTTTTGCAATAAAATAGGAATTAGTTAATATTTTTGGTATTTTTTCATCTGATTCTACATACCTACAGCCACTTTTCAACAAAGTTTACGTTGTTATTTAAACATTTTCCGTATTGTGATATACGTTTTTGTAGACCCTCATCATAGAAGTCCGCCACCAACGATGAAAGCCCTTCCTGAACCGTCGTCTTCACTTCGACGTCGATGTGGAAATGCTTACCAGCGAGGAACCTTTTCAGATGCGGAAAATATGGTGGTTATTAGGTGCAATATCAGGGCTGAAGGGAGGGTAATTCAATTGCTACCACCCAAAAGATTCGTTGAGAGCTTGTGTTTGAGCAGCAGAGTGGGGCCTCGCGTTGTCATGAAGCAACAACACCCCAGAAGACAGCAGGCTGCTGCGTTTATTCTGGATTGTGCGATGAAGTTTCAACAAGGTCAGACGATACGCAACTGCATTTATTGTTGTGCCTCGTTGCATGAAATCCACTAGCTGTCCCAAAGCACGGTTCAGGAATGGCTTCCCTCGCTGGTGGCAGACTTATATAACGAGGGTCTACAAAAACTTATTTCACGAAACGACAAATGTTTAAATAACAACGGAAACTATGTTTACAAGTAGGTTAAAGTATGTGGAATCATATTTTAAACAATTACATAAAAATATTTTAGTAACAGGTATAACACTACGCAAAATTTAGGGTTTCCATGATGATGCAAAAAGAATAAAATAGTGAGAATTCTTTGGAAACTACTGTTTTTAATGACAACCTGAGCCCCTAACCTTAAAAATGAGGGGTCATTTGTCAAAATCAGTTCATCATTTACTCGCGATTTCAATTACCAGAAAAGGGCTTATTAAATTATACATAAGAGCAGAAGTAAATATATAAAGACAAAGAAATTAACAATTTAAAATGAAAAAAACTACCAGCTTCGGTATACGTGTGGTTAACGCGCGCTACTCTAGTGTTATAATAGATCGCCGAAGACGGGATATCAGGGTTTAATCCTGGTTTCGTGCTCTGAGGGTTGTTTTCCTAAATGGTTTACCACTCTCTCTCTCTCTCTCTCTCTCTCTCTCTCTCTCTCTCTCTCTCTCTAAACCTGCAAATGCGGGTGCACGTCCTTTAATAAAACCTTCCTAGTCCTTAACTCATTATTGTAATTAATGCACTGGGATTTAACCAGAATATGTTGTAAGACGCAATGCTTAAAAAAGTTTGTGTTTTGTCCCAATATCATCTGTTAGTTTATTAAATATACAAATAATTGTCGTAATATGTATGTTTGCTGCACCAAACCACTAAAGTAAGAGTTGAGTTGGTATTATTTGTAGCTAGAGAGAAATTTTATCTACAGATATACACAACACACCTGCACAAATTATGGCTTCCATGGTGATATAAACAAAGAATGAAAAGCTGAAAATTATCTGGGAAAAACAGAATTTAGTTAGAAACTATTACTTTCCCCACCATCCTAGAACCCTAACCTTTAAAAGGAGATATCATTTGTCGAAATTTGTTCAGGCATTTTTTCATATTTCTACTTCCGGAAACGAGCTTATCATATTATATATATTATTTTTTTCCTACAAGAATAGGCTTATATGCCTTTATGCATAATGAACTCTTGCCCATTTAATTACCTGAAAATTATGGTCTTATCTACTAAAGTTTATCTGAAAATCCTTTTCAGATAATATAATATGATAAGAATTATAATCTAACCCAACCTAAATAAACCTCACCTTCCATCCTAAAATAATTACAGGCTTAGACCCAACCTGGTATTCGATTGTCCATTTTACAGGCCGGACAAATACTTGTCGAGTTCATGAATTTTATAAGTCTTGGAGCTGCCCATTTCATAACTTCAATCAAAACCGCTACATACAACCAACCGCTTAGTGTGTGGTGGGTGGGGGTAATGCTACCCAGCTCCCGAGAAATCTAACTAATTTTTACCCGATGCGTAAAATAGACAAGCCAGTTCACTGAATAGACAGAGATTTATCAAATTAATTAAATTGTCGATCTCACTTTTGGGGTGTACATAAATACTAACCTTTTTATTTTCAATTTTTTTGTTTACTTACTAATTTACTTAAAGCAAAAAGTGGGATGGTTCTATTGAAATACGTAGAGTAGGTTTGTCAATGAGAAATAGCTTGCAGAGCAGAAATAATGAAATGTTTACTTGATAATTATTTTCCCCCAAAAATATGTTCTATTAATTTTTTGGAGGAGGGATGGCATTTATAATTTTGTTTTAAATAATCTGTGAAAATATGAAAATGAAATACATGTTGGTTTTAATGTGATAGTAATTTTCATAATTTTTCATAGACCGAATAACTTGATTTGTTGGGGGGAGAAGTATAAATTTAAAATAATATTAAAAATAATATAAAGACTTTTTGTATAAAAATTATATAATTAGGTTTCTATAATTTATATTACAAAATTATATAAATTTAGTTTTATAAAATGTATAATCTTTAATAATATATATATACATATTATTATAATTGTATTTAATACAATATGTGAAGGTTTGAGGAAGATACAGAAAGTCATATGGAAAAACAGTGGTATGAGTGTCTTAACGAAAAAGTAGGAAAAAGAAAGAAGGGTTTGAGAAGGCGTTAAGGAAAGGAATATGGGGAGAGAAAAATGAGGGTAACTGTTGGGCTATGTGCAAGAAATAAAATAAAAGTGGCTAACAGCTAGTACAAGAAGAAAATAGAAAGCCTTAAGATCATTAGATATAGTTGTGATGGGAAGAAATGGATGAAGAAATTAAAAGGCAGACCCTAAACATCAAGGTATTACCAAATGTGTCCTTAGATAGTGACCACGGGTTGTTGGAAGCAGACATAAAGGGATGGGAGTGTGCGAGAGAGGTAGAAAGACACGAAAGAAGATTAAGGGTGTGGAGGCAAGAAATGAAGAGGGAAAATATCTGGATCCAACAAAAAGAATCCCATTTCTCAAGACTGAGATGTAAAGTGTATAGGTTGAATGGGAAAGGTTTAAGAATAGTTTTGTGAGAGCTGCAGAGGATGTATGTAGAAGAAATAGTAAAACCAGGAAGTGGAAGGAGACACCCTGGTAGATATAATTTGTGAAGGCTGCAGAGGAGGAGAACGAATAAATCATTCAAAAATAAGTCATAAGAATGAGGAAACATAGGAAGCATATAGGGAAAAAGAAGAAAAGCGCGAAGTGAGAAGTACGGGAAGAAAGAATTAGATGCAAAAATGGAAATAAATGCTGGAACGAGAATTGGAAGTAAGTAAAAAGGTGTTATATAGCCAAGTAAGAAAAAGTAGAAAGAGAAATGACAATAATTTAAAATGATGGATGAATAAGTAAGAACGTTGAAAACAGCAGATGAAGAAAATAACAATGGATGAAACATTTTGAGAATATGTTCAACCTGCAAGAGGAAAGTGATGAGAGTAAAACAGAGGAGCAGGATGAAATAGAGGAAGAGGAGGAACCACACGGAAAGAGGTGGAGGACGCGTTAAAGCGAATGAAACAGGTGAAAACACAAGGTGTGGACGGACTTATTGTGGTAATGATAAGAGCTGTGGGTGAAGTAGGTATTCAATAGTTCTAAAAGTGCTTAATGTGATTTGGAAGGAGAACAAGTTAACAGAAGACTGGAAAAGGGGAGTTTTAATACATATTTTCAAGAAAGGCAACAGGAGGAGTTGTACAAATCGTAGGGCGATAATGCTGATGTGCCATTATACAAAAATATATAAGAAAATATTGGAAGAAAGAATAAGAAATGGAAGGAAGTTGGAGAGAATAGCAGCACAGATTTAGGAAACAGAGGTTGAAATTACACTCAATATTTGCCATACGACAACTGAAAGAAAGAAGGTATGAATATGGGCAAGACTTGATAATCGTTTCTATGGATGGGTATAAGACATATCATAGTATGGATAGAAACAATGTTTGGAAAACGATGAAGGAGATCAAACTAGAAAGAGAAGCTTTATTCAGAGTGAAAAGCATGTATGAGGATAACAAGTGTTGCGTTAAGATAGAGATTTGGAGGATGGAGTGGTTCCAAATAAAAAATTGAGTGAACCAGGGATTGCCCTCTAAACATTACTTTTTTATTGATAATATAAATGGTGACAAAGTGGCAGGAGAACTCGGGATGGAAAGAGTGAATTCCATTATGTTTACTGATGACTTGAAAGTATAAGGGTAGAAGGAAGAGGAAGTACATGAACAATTACAGGATTGGGATGAGGAAGTGAAAGAGTATGGAATAAAATTTAGCATGGCCAAATGTAATGTGATGGTATTGACTAGGAGTTGTTAAAGCCTATTAAATATATAAGGTTGGATTGAATAGAGATGAGAAAAGTACAGAACGTAAATAATCTTGAAAGGGTTATCGAGGCAAAACGTGGTGTAAAAGACGATTTTATGAAAACATTTGAGTACCGGGAGGGAATTAAATTTCAAAATCATTTTCCCCACTCTTTCTTCTCATTTATTAGATATGTACTCTAGATAATACCTTCTTCTACCTTACCATAGTAATGAAGTTAACTGAGATTAGTCCAAGAAGATAGTATGACGAGGTGTATAAATAAAGTCCGAAATGTTTGAACCACACGTACCAGCCAAAATTATTAGCTCATTCAACAATTTTTTATATAATATATCATTAATGTTGTACATATTAAAATCATTACATAGCCTACTAGATATGTTCTAAGTACTAAGCAGAAAATAAATCTTCCCCCATAAACTAGACAAAAAAATATTATATTCTGGATAGAAATGTGTTTTTTTGTTAGAAAACTATATTTTCGACATCCATTGGAAGCTACAATTAGATAAGTCAACTTTACATAGTAGCTTAGAGCTGCAGCGCCAAATATTTGTGTTCACCATATTCTTTTACCCCCTCTACCAAGTTTCTTCCACAACCCCCTTATTCAACAACCCCGAACCTATTCCTCTCACCGCAACTCTTTTTGATTGTACCAAAACTTCGCTACGTGATCATTTGATTTGGATCCTTCCCCTCTCTCTCTCTTTCTCGCTCTGTCTTGACTGATTTCTCGGTAACAAAAGAGTACACCAAGAAGAAAGGAAGTTTGACGAAGCGACAAGAGAAAATAACAAACCTAGTAGTCACTTGTCAAACCACTCGAACACCCTTCCTTTCACCACTCTCTTTCTCTAGTAGTTGATAAGTGTATCACGCCGGAAGTGGAATAGGCAAGGGTAGGTTTCCCTTTGACTTCCTTTTATTTATTTACTTTTTGTTATCTTCCTTATACCCTTCCGGTGGCGAGGGCAAACTGAGTTATCTTTCTAAAGTAACCGAATCATACCTTTACAAGATGCGCTCTTAATAAACTCAATAAAGCTGGTAGGAAGGGTAGCAGGGAGTACCCGAAGCGGGTAAATAAGGCTATTTTGATTGGCTCGGAAAACCATTTTACCTCCCCAATTTTTCAATAAGATATCACAAAATGTTTGCACATGATACAAGCCTTATAAATCAACACATTTTAATAGTTTATACTGCTGTATTCCAATCACATTTTTTATTCAATTTGTCAAGTAAACACAAAACATTTTGATTATATAATTTTATTCATGTATAATAATAGGCCATATGTGATATGATGCATACCCAGTACATTCATACACACTTAATTTATCAATAATTTTGTTAGGTGTTCACAAGCCTACACGTACATTCTAATTACCATAATTTGTCTTTTATAAAATACAAAATTAATTATTTCTGCCTAAATGTATAACATTTGGCAATTTTTATTAGTGTTTCTTAATAGGCATTGATAATGTTTATCAAAAGTGATGACAGTATATCATATGACTTGACGTATGTCTATTTAAAAATCATATCTATTTACCCTTCTAGCTTTCAGGTAATACCCTTGATAGGTATATTGGATCGTGCATAAATACATTAACCAATACATTAATTAAAACTAACTAGTTAAAGATTGAGCTAATATCTTGGTTAAATATTAATTTTTGATTCAATGATATTATTTGGATGAACAACGAACATACAGATTGAATTAGAAATTGGATTTTAGTAAATATCAAGCTGAGAAAAGAACAGATAACAAGTTCAACACTTACGTTGGAATTCCAAAAGGCTTTACAGGATATTGTTGAAAAATATTGGAATCCTTATTAGTTCGCCGGACATGGTAATCAACTGAAATGAACTCTTTTAATACCCCATATTACAGTTTTATTCGTCCAATTAAAGGAAATAGATTTATATCTAAAGTGGTCATTCGATCACTGTAACATTGAGAACATATATAAAAAATTTGATATAAAAATATGTTCCAAATTATTTGCTCTCGACAAATTGCTTTGACAATAATAGAGCTGTTCAATCTTTTTACTGGATGTAAGGGAGTGGGGGTACTATTATGTGGAAGGGGGGGGGGGGGTTGTTTGAGAGAGGCTAACAGGGAAAGCCAGAAACAGTTGTGTTCTATGTTCAGAAACTTGAGTTTCGTAAAGCCTATTCCTTACCCTCTCTTTCCCCACAAGGAAATAAATTAATTGAAGACATTGAGAGCTTAGTGTGTGAGCAGCTTGGAAGGGACTATATTCCTTCCTCCTCCGCCATCTCCCCCAACGCAAACTTGAATGACGTCTTAATAAATGACTCGAGTGTTGCCCTGACATGGAGACTTGAGCTAGAACTGCACTCTATTCGTCTTGAAAATAGAGGGCGAATATGGAGGTGGTGGGTTTGTTGCGGGGAGGTTGAAGGGGGAGTTCAGGAGTCCCTTTCCGGAGGAGAAACTTCATTTTCCAAGCAATTTACCAAGCTTCCTAGCAAGTGACTAAATGCTTTAATTTCTTAATTCGTTTGGAGAGAGCGAATCGCTTGTGTTGTGTGGTTGGGTCGTTGTTTAGAGAGAGACAAAGATATGAGAAAGAAGAGGGGAAGGGCGGGTATGGAAGGGGTGGCTCTAGATCTAGATCTAAAGCACGAATTCCAGACCATGTAATTCAGTATCTCGTCTTAATTGTTTGTTTAGGGGGCGAGTGAAAATGCTTGGGATAGGGTTCTCGCTTTTGTTTCTGGTATGCAGAAGTTTAAAATAAATGTTGAAATATAATCATAAATATGTTTGCACTTGAATTAAATTGTTAATCGAAACTAAGGAAAAACTTAGAAAAAACCAACACTTTAAACATTAACAATATTCTATTGGTGTATGTATTTATAGCTGTCCAGATGATCTTGAGTAATTCTCGTTGAGAAAGTTAGCTGAAATTTCGTGTAATTTCAAAGAAACCTTTCAATAAGTGGGTAAAATTTTCAAACTTGAAAACTCAAAGAAACTAAAACTACAAAATATGTAAACGCGTCTTAGTCATTTTAATTCATCAACATATTTATTTACACTTCAAAAGAAAGGAGAATCTGTAAAAGAAGTTCTAATTTTGAACAAAAAGAGAAATCGCAGACAATAATAAAGAGACCTGATTTATAGTCTTGTTTTTAATTCCTCTTCAGGTTATACGAATATGTACTAATTATGCCAATAAATTAGGAATAAGTGAGGTTTAATTTACAGGAGGTGTATTGAATTTGCATGGAGAAATAGTGGGAAAATATTTAGGGCAAACAACCATTACTACATTCGACCGGGATTTGAGCCTCATTTTCCTTGTCATCGGCAGTCTAGTCTATTGCAAGAGTAATGACTTTGACCATACGGCCACCGGATAAGGTCAAAATTTTGTTTGATGTTTCGTATTCATATAAGTAAATAATATAGTGATTATTTAGAGAATACCAACTAAACAGGTATGTTCACAATTATTATTTAATTTGATATTACACTTGCCTACATATTTAATCAAATAAATGCATGATTACGCTAAACAAGAAACATCTTATCAATGGAAGATTGTGGGAGGATACATAATCAGAAATAAGTGGTTTTGGTGGAAATGACATTTATCATCTTAGACATAACTTTGCCTTCACTTGTGTAGTTGGTTCATAAGTTGAGCCTAAGAATCTGTGAGAAACTTTCTTTGATATCCACATAACTGATTTTGCCAGAAAAGGTGATGATCAGACATCCAGATGTTTTGATTGTGAAAATTTGGCTCTCCAATATGTACAAAACATATTAAGGTGACCTGGTGGTCTAGGGTCTAGGTGTCTAGGGTCCCGGGGTTCAATCCTCGTTCCCAGCACAAATGTATCTAATTTCCAAACCCTCCCTTCACCTCTGACAAGACATCTTGTGACTGTGGGGAATGCCAGGCCTCCACCGTGGTTCGGATTCCAAGTAAAACTGTTTGTCCTCCATTTCATCTCACAATCACCCTATCATTACACATTAGCGTAAGTGCGTACAACCCGAATGGGTAGTAAGACGCGGTGATGATAGTAATATTAATAATAATAATACAAAACATCCTGATCCTGCATTGTTAAAAGAGGCATGACTTTAGTTATAGAACACCTCCACATCACCGGAATCTTCCGGAAATTATCAAAGATAGGTCTGGCATAACTAAGGAAAAAATAGTATAAAGCAACATGAATTTGATCTTGAACCCAGTATAAAAATTGCATAAAGATGACAATGAATTATGAAACCATCATAAGAGGCTGAAGTGATAATATGACGTGAATCAACTATGGCTCCATGCCATATATATGCGGTCAAACGTTTTTGCGGAATAGGCCCACTATGAGCAAGGGTTTAGCTACTGTTTGGAGATAGATTTGGGTTATCTTAAGGAATCATTCCGTATGATCATAGGTCAGCGGCCATCCAGCTCCCGACAGTATTGAATACTCTCAGATGTGGAAGGAGTTTAAAATTCCTAAGTTAAACAATAATGTATGGTAAATATACAGTAACTTACACTATTGGCTAATGGAATTGGGTATTGGAAAATAAAAAGCACAGCATGAAAAAAATATCATAAAAGTACCAGAGTAAATATTGATATTTGGTTTGTCGTTCACGAAACATTTAGAAATTTACTGAGCCCAACTGATATTTCGAAGGGCCATTCTGTTTCTAAGAAATTATGAAATTGCTCAAATAAGTGATTAGGTATTAATTATATTGGAAGGAAAGGTCCTTTGTTATATTTGTGTGTTCCCACTTGATTGCATGGATGAGTGGGGAAATGGCAACTATCAAGTAAATTTTCGAACAGTTTGATTCCCTCAGGAATATTGACCCAGGGGTTATATTTAGAAATAGGTGGTATTATAATGATAACAATCATGAGGTACTTAAATACTAAAGAAGGCATATTAAATGAAACCTACCTAGCTTTGACAACGTTTGATAAAAAGCTGATGCATGCAACAATTTTAATAGGTTTGTCTCAATGGAAAATGTGTTTCTTACTGAGAATATATTTGACAACTATTGTCCCTGGCATCCCCTTTATTTTAGGAAAGAAACAGTTCCCAATTAAGGTTGGTTTTCTAGATTATTATCGATTATTTACAAGGACAAACCTTTGACACGGTTGGTATTTATATTCCAAAGGCCAGGTTCAACCATCGCCAATTGTATGTGTCCTTTTCGTATACATTTTCATAATAAATTTAATAAAAAAAAATCATTTGATTATAATATAATTTATTTATTTTCTATAGCTTTATACACTCCAACCTAATAACTGATGTAAATCTAGTTTTTTTACAAGTAAATCCTAATATTAAATGTGTTTATCAATTCAAGGTTAGGTTTTGTAAAGTTGGTTGGTCAATGATATAATCAAAAGATGGCAGGTTTAACAACTAGCATTTTAATGAGAGCATATAGCTACATATTAAATTATTCCTAACAAAGCGTAGTCATAATTTATTTGATTTATAAGAAAGTAAAGTTCTTTTTGAATAAATTTGAGATAAACTGTGCAAATATAACTTTGTCACTTCAGGAAAACTAACATTACTAACTTAAATATGCATCAGAGCCAAACATAATGTAAAAAAGGGAGTTTTATCTTGGACCAACCTCATTTCTTTATTTTTATTACAAAAGTATAAGACTTGGTTTAAAAAAAAAGAGGTTTATGGAGTATGTCCTATATATTCTTTTGAAATTTGTAAGATGGTCCCAACAAATTGTGTTACACCCAATTTTCTCTTCTTGGTTTAGTAATATAGAAAAATCTCTGTATGTTGATCCTGTGACCGGACCTATTCGATTTTTCCCAAGAGATCATAAAGTATGTGGACCAAACCTCCATCAGACATTGCTAGTATTCTCCCTGGATTTCGCACGAGCTGGTAGATAAGAAGCCACCTCACTCTTTTTTGACTATATCTGCTCAGATTCCGTACCGCCCCAAATCCCTCCCGTCCACGATTATATGCTACCATACGCTGTCTGAAATGTCTGAAAAGAAGGGAGTAAGACCAGAACAGGGGTCTCTTTTCCTTTCCCACGTCGTCGCAATAAAAACTGGCTCCTGAAACCATCTGAAACCCTGGTACTAACCCAATGCACTTCTTCTGATAGGATGGGTAAGTCTTACTGTCTGTCTCTCTCTTTCTCTCTTTCTCTCTGATACTTTATTTCAACTTATTATATGTACCCTTTTTTTTTCTTTCACACACTTGCATATAGTATGATTATATTTCTCTCTCTTTCTTGTTCTATCCACATTAGAATTTATACACAAGAGATTTTTTTTAAGTTAAACGAATTGAAGAAAGTATATGAATTGCTTTCTTTTGCAAACTCCTGGTGGTGATTTAAGTTCATGCTACGTGCATATACATTTATATTGAAGATTTTGTTAGACATACGTCACCTTGTTTTATTACTTTATTTTTTATGACAACATTATAAAGATCAAAATCTTTAGTTAAAATTAACGATTGTAACATCTTAGTTTCACTAAAAATTTTAATCTGTCACTTTAAAATACTAACATATCTATATAAAAAGATCTGATTTGTTTTTAAAAAGTTAAATTTGTTTAAATATTGATATTGAATATTTTTAATACACATACATTTTGGAAATATTTGATTATAAGTGGAATTGTTTTGTTTATAAAAATTGCACGAGTATTGTTTACAAAGTAAAATATCATAAACTAAAGACCAATGTTTTAACAATGCTAGCCAATCAATCAATCAAACTTTACTATATTACAAATTTATTTATTTCTTCTAAACATCATCATATACCATTTTATTAATTGTTGTTTTGAAGTATTTAAATTTCAGAAATAAATTTATTTGATGCTGTTAAAATATAAATAATAGTTTATAACATAGAAGTGACTATACAAATTAACAATGCATCATATCACAGTATACATGTGATAGCTAATAATAATCTCTCATTAATATTACATTTCTATAAATATCAATGTCATAATATCAATACTACTTTTTTCTTCGGGTTCAATTAAAGTTTTCTTGGATAATACACAACAGGATGACAAAATATTCTAATTAATGAAAAACGACACCTGGAAATTGGAATTTCACCCACAACCTTTGGCTAATGCCAAAGTTCTTGGCTTAGATTTCCATGTCCTGGTGTCATTTTTAAATTAATTTAAATCTGATGTAAGTGACGACCATGTCAGTAACCTAAAATCTTCACAATAACACACACTAAATAACCCATGTATTAACCACGCGTTAAGTATATATATGATTAAAGCGTTTCTACCAATTTTCAAAAGGAGACATACATTTTCAAACACACCATGGATGGCATTTTATTTATTCACTAGACAAAAAACAAAAATAATTTTCAATGGGTGGAAATTAACTTTGGAATTGATTAGCCTAGCATTGGGATACATACGAAAATTATAATAAATTTAATTATAAGACCTAGTAGGATTCTCGAAGGAAATTTTTTTTTTAAATACAAACACATTATTTGGGCTCAATATTAATATCATTTTACTGCATTATTAAAGTTATTTTATAGGTATTGTTAATATATATTAAAAGTTAAAGATGTAAAGCATATTACTTGGAGTATGAATGTTGTTTTACTAACGTTTGTGAAGGTCATTTACTGTTCTTCCTATCAGAATCTTACTATAGATGAAAATGATAGCTAAACACGAGAATCTAGCTAGACACATTTGACTTTGTACAATTGCTCCACCACTGAGCTAACCATAAATCATCCTATACTCATCATAATTCCTCACCCATGGCTTAAGGAAGCGTATGTGTTGGGCATGTGGATTTACCTAGCTTTAATTGAAACAAAACCACTGACGACTCGGGGCAGATAGCTGTGGTCCTTTAACAAAACTTAATCTTATTAATAACGCCACCAAATTTTGGCGCTTAATTTCTAGTATGGTAGGAAAAATTATCATGTGTGTAATTTGAGCTTACCTTTCCACATTTATATATTAATTACAGGGGTTTGGGTGGTGTGTTTATTTTATACTTAAGCTAGTTTCTAAGTCACTTGCCGTTGTAGTATATCTGTTCATAAAATAAAAATTAAATGCCTAAAATAAAATAAAAAATTAAAATAATATATTTAACGACAATTTTATGATCACAGATTATATCAGCCCAGTACTTATAATTCACTTTATATTAGAATATACACTATTTCTAGTGGATAAGCCAAAAATAATCACAAATAATAAATATTCAGCCATGACGGGAATCAGGCCTGACATCCCTGATTCAATAGACAGAAGCGCAACTGAGTTAAGGTGACTTAAAGTGACCCAGGCGAGTTAGAATAGTCCTACTTACATTTGAGGAGATGTTTCACGACGCAGGTGAAGTGGATGTCCTTCCCTGGGTCACCGTCAGTTTCTCCAAGTGACCTTACAACTGAGCAAAAGTTACTTCAAGGATATCATATGTACATTACCTTATATGTTCCGAGATGGTTGACGACGCAGGTGAAATGGACGTCTCTGCCTTGGGTCACCGTCAGGTTCTCCAGAGGTGCTAGAAACTCAGGCTCCACGTCCGTCGTCTGCATCTGACCTGCGACACACGCACATCAGCTTTTCTTAGGACAGGAATTATGAATATCCTGAGGAGACATCCTTAATAATAATTTCTCGCTTTAAATCCTGTGTTTGCTCTTGATTTTAAGTGTTCATTTTAACATGCCTCTATCCGTGAGGGCAGACTAAATGTAAAACTTAACTAGTTAAGTTTGATCATGACAAAGAAGTCAGACTTTTAAACCAAACAAGTGATGATGATTTATCTTGAAGAGCTTTCCACTCTAATTCCTCATAAATTTGGTTACATTTCTTCGTTCTACCCATTTATCTCAGTAGCCTAACTAACTGCGAATGGATCAAGCAAGTAGTAAGATAGAAAACAATTGAATGTTATATTATTATGATTATGGCCTGCCTCTGTGAGATAGAGGTCCGAGTTCCTGACTACATATCCAGAGGTCTCGGGATCAATCCCTGGTTCTTCTAGATCTTTCTGTGAGGAAGTGAGCTTGTAACGGGCTCAACTCTGCTTTGTGAGGACAAATTAGAAGCCACATGAATAAAGAAGTAGAGGATTATGTCTAGAAAACTGAATTGAATGACTGGAGGGGTCATTGTGCTTGCGATATCACAAACTCTATCTGCAAATTATGGCACTATCTTAGCCAATATGCGACGGCCATTTGGTCAGTACAGGTAACATGTGACTGACGTCATTGATTTTTAATGCCTCTATCCACGTGCCCCATCATCCTCTATCAATCTCCATTTGAGAAATTGTTAGGATATCTACTACTTAAAATCATCCAAGGACAATCATTTAATTAATCTACCATTTGTTTGGTTTGTTGCAGCACCCTACTTCCTAGTATCCTGGAGCAAGTCTTATAGTTATTGTTCTTACCAAAATCTTCCTCTATCCGATTCATGTGTACCATTTTTAGTATTTCTATTTAATTTTTCCTTCAATACCTACAATAATAATTATTAACTTTGTCACACTCTCATGTCTGAGTACGTTACCAATTAGGAGCCTTCGTTTACTAAATCAATCATTTAGACAGAGAATCTTAATGTGAATTTTAATAAATAATCAAGTATAATAAATAGTACGAGGTACCACATAGACGTTCTCTTGCTTTTATCTTAAAAATATTAAAAAACATGCAGGATTTGTGAAACGAGATATTAGGTCTATACATGTTTGTAGAAATAAATAATCAAAGATCATAAATGAAATATAAAACACTGTCACTTACTCCATGGCATTAGGAAATAGGAACACTGTTACAGAAAAATTGAGAAAATAGAAACATCTTTGTCCACCAAAGAGCATAGGAATCAAATTTATTTTCAAAGATTTGAATTAATAAGTATAAATATTGGCTTATAGCTAAGAAACTACCTAATTATAAAATATATTTCAAATAAAAGGTGTATATCCTTAATAGTACAGCAACTTTACAATGATAGGTTATTTCTTATCTCAAATAGTTGTGGAGAAATTATAAAAATTGAAAAATTTCCATTATGTAAAGTACTCTCAACGTCATTTTCATGGGAAAATGAGAACTGCCATCTTGTTTATGATGAACATCGTTTGAATATAAAATGTAATCAAAATCATTAGAGCAAATTTTGAGAAAATAAATTTTTATCTCCTTTAGCCCTTCAGTAAACTACCCTTAATTCTAGGTTAAGCTGTCTAATTCCAAAAACCCCCCCAGGCAGACCTTATGAAAACCCCTGATACCAAGTTTTAGCCTAATTGGAAGCCCGAGGTACAGACAGATGGCATTGTGAAAGCCACATTTTTGGTTTCAGGGGGTTATGAAATGTCAACATTTATCAAATTATCGTTTTCGATTTTTTGACGATCGTAATACTTTATCTCTGAGAGGTAGAGAGAAAGTAAAAATAAACACGCCATCAAAGTTATAAATTCAATTATTTATAAATAGGTTTGAATGAAGTGTTAGAATATACATTTCTGTTGGCACTGCGTCTTACCACCATTTGGGCTACCACCCGTATACCAATTTCGCTAAAATGTTAGGAATGATCATGGTTGAATTTAGAGGATATGTACCAACATTTTCGAAGAGAGAGAGTGATGAACAATTTAGGAAAAACCACCCTTAGTACGCACGATCAGGATTGAAACCACGACCTCAAAGTTATCGGCAGTCTGATCTATTGCAGTAGTGACGTCTAATACCACGCAGCCTCCAAAAACGGGTGTTAAAATAATTTAATATCTATAAATCAATAATGTACACGTTTAGACCTATACAAACAATATACAGATAAAAAATAATTTAATACTGTAATTTGTTTGTAATCAGTTTTGTTTTTACTGTAGATGTGTTATCACTTTTTAAGGTGACCTGGCGGTCTAGGGTTGAAATGTAAGACTTCTGTGCTGGGGGTCCGGGTTTCAAACCTCGGTCCCGACACAGATTTATCTGATTTACAAACTCTTCCTTCACCTCTGACAAGACGTGTATTAATCACAAGTTGTGAATGTGTGGAATGCCAGGCCTCCACCGTGGTTCGGATTCCACGTTAAACTGTAGGTCCTCCATTTCATCTCACAATCACCCCAACCATTATACATTAACGTAAGTGCTTATAACCCGAACGAGTAGTAAGACGCGGTGCTAAGAATATTAATAATAATGTTACCAAATTTCACAGTATAACTTTTATGAATTGAATGTTTTGTCCTTTTTAAAATATGTCAATATTTTTCCGATACCTTGTAGTCTCAATAAAAATGTATTTGGTATTTAATTTTGAATGCCTATGATATTTACTATATAACATTTTGACAACGTGGGATCTAAAAGTGTTGAATATTACTTGAAGAGATTCGAAAATATCTCCCAAAGAGAAAATAAATCCTTTGATGTTACACATCTTGTTTAAATATACACTTATAATATACTGCTTCGTGCTTATAGTGTTCTGAATGGTGGATGCAAGGTTTAAATCTGTCTTCTTTTTTCCCCTTTTCTTAAGAGTATTTCCTGCTAGTGGAGTCCTTCACACATACTTCACATGATAACGCGGTAACGCGTTAAAGAATGCTCAGCCAAGGGATTGCATTTATGATAGACGTTTCCAATTTGCTATATTTTACAATAGAAAGCGTGGCGACAAGTCGGTGAAAGAAGTGGGGGAATGTGAGGGTGTAAAGTTGGTAGTGCTGTCAAGAAATAGGCAAGATGGCGGTGACTGCTGGTAGCAGCAGCAGCAAAATCCACTCCCTCTTCGTAGATTCTATGTAGGCCTACTAAAGGGGAATGTATTTGAGGGAATATGATGAAACATTTTGTTCAAATAATACAAATATTTTAATTTGGGAATAACTAGAAGCCCAGTAGCCATAACTTAGGTGTTTACATATATCTTAGTAGATATTCGTTTGTTGTATATGATTTAATATTTATTTGGTCTTAAATGGCATATTATGTCATACATGTTAATAAATGTATTATATAAATAAATAATTATTGTATAAACTCTTTAAAAAGCAGAATACAAATATATAGTTATCTTCTGTTTGTGTGTGAGAAGCGAAACATACTATTTCTCTACTCCTTAAGAGGATATTAGACCTGTACCGCCATTGCTCCCAAATGTGGCAAAGAAGACCGTGCAGACTCTTAGGGAAATCATGTTTACGAAACAATAAAAAATGCTATAATATATTATTTTGCATTTTTGAAGAGCGTAAGAATATGGCGACGTACCTATATTTTAATCTATTTCATTATATATTTGAAAAGCTCATAAATCCTTAATAGATTCGTTTAAAATAAATCGTGATTCAGAAGTAAATAATAAAAAGCTAAAAGCTATATATATACAAAATTATCTAACTAAGACGTTTCCATAAAAAAAATCCATAGTCACAACAGAAAAAACGGAATAAATATTATTTTAAAACGATTATTTTTTTAACGGTTGTTCTGATATCTGGAGGAAAGACTCTGAACTACCCGAACGGGCGACGAGGAAATGGTTTTGGGGAGGGGTAAGGGGAGGTTGGTTGAAGGAAGTAAACACAAAAGGAATGTGGATAGTGTCCGCCTGACCCACGCCTGGTGCTTTGGGCTAAAGGCAGATAAGAGAAGTCAGAAATAACTCATTAGCACATTTATGCTACAGTAGTATTGACGTTTGTCTTGAGAAGTCACAATGAATACTTTGGGATTTGACAGAAGAAGAGGCTATATATAAATTACATCTACATTTTTGCGCCCCACATAAGAAAAGACGAGGAATAGAATTAAAATAATATTGGAAACAAAGGTGGTCTACAAATTTATTAATTTAGAACATGTAATTCCAATTTAATTATCTATTTTTCAAGTAAAATATGTAAAGCTGAATTTTATATATTAATCTATAAAATGATAATTTACAGCTAGAGAAAATATCAAATACCTTCCTAATAAATTGGTATTTTTTAAACGATGCCCGATTGAAATATTCCAATAAACTAAATTTAGGATTTGGGATATATTAAAGGTGATATCGAAACAAATATACCAGCGTTTGCCTGTAGTGTGTATGGGAACACCTCAGTGAAAACAATAAATGTGTTAAAAAACATTCATAAAGAACCATTCTTTGACAGGTTTAAAAAATATTTTTATATCTTGCAACTTTGTTTTTGATAAATCCTATCAATGACAATTTAAAAAAATCCTATATAAATAAATATATAAATACTGTATCTTTCTTTATTTGTTCTAAACATATCTTTCTTCCAAGACTACTATAGGCTGTCGCGAATCCTAACTGTATATTATAAACTTGTGAAAAAACCTAAACTGTAATGACGTACACGCTAAGTTCATTTAACGTGGTTTCCCGTTTACATAGTCATCAGGGTTCAAATCCCGGCCGGGTGTAGCTATGGTATTTTTTAAAATGTTTTCCATACACTTCTTCCTTGAAAATTTGGGTACATTTTAACTAAGTTTTACTTTACCCATTCCAACTCTATTAGCTTTATTAAAATGCATGTTTCCCGGATAGGTATTAAGACCCCGAGAAAAAAATAAGGTAATTTTTATTAATTACAAAATTATTGGACCTTAGGGAATTAATTGTAGTGCCTACAAAAATCACTAAGAGACTTTTTTATTTTTATACACCCACTTTGGTGGCCGCGTGATTTAAAGCTCTACTCTCGCAATATACTATAGACTGTCGATGACGGGGAGTTTAAGGTTCGAATCTAGGTCGGGTGTACTGAGGGTGGTTTTCCAAAATGGTTTACTACTCTCCCTCCACGTAAATGAGGGCATACTTAATATTGATATAACCTTCATCATCCCAAAACCCTTAGCTTAATTAGTACATAAGCATAACACCCGAACGGGTAGTAAGACGCGGTGTTAAAGAAAATACTTTTTACCGTATTTATCAATTTTAATTTTTCATACCATTAAAGAGCATTTTGGAGACAATTGCAAACTGATTTTAATTGTAATAGAAAAAACAAAAGTTGCTGGAGGCAGATAACGGTGATCTAACTGAGAGTCCACACATCACATCTATTGAGACTGTATTTGTGAATGATGTTAGTTATGCCGTTCCATCAGTACATTACTTTGATATGGATAATTATAGCGCTTTTACAGAACCACAAAGGTAGGTGGATCCAAAAGACACATTTTAATATAGTTCATTTAGACTGTTTTTTTATGTTTATCAGACTATTCATATTATAGGCCTGCTTATAAACTACCACTGGTAATAAATTAAAATGTTATCAATGTTGACCAACAAAAAATTGGTGTATTTTATATAAAACCCTTCTTACCAGAATCTACCATTGCAAATCATATAACCAAGCTAAGAATGAGCAAGCTTTAAATAAGCTCAATGACTATTTAAAAAAAAAAAACGTTTGTAATCAGATCAATATTTTTACAAAAGGAAAATAAATTTAATTGTATATTGAATAGATTGCAATAAAACCTTGTAATAAAAAAATAAGTCTTCCTTTGCACAAAAGTGATGTACAATATAGGCTCTTTGTTTTAACGACGGGGCTAGTATTATTCCGGGGCAAGGTGGCCCAAATATAATAAATATATACGTACATAATATGTAGTGCTTAAAAATAGCATCATCACGATCATCAACATATCTTAAACAGTGGTGGATTCCGGAGGGGGCGATAGGGTTGATCCCCCCCCACCCCCGGAAAGAAAAAAAATCGAAAATATTGAAAATAATATCTTACTTTAATTTTGTAAAGAATGACGTTACCATTTCCCTTGCCCAAACTCCTTCATAACCTAACATCAAAATAAGAGTTTGGGAAATATCTTGAATAGGAATTTGTCGCAATTTAAATCACAAATCTTCTCTGAAAGTTTCCTGGATTCGGCTGATGTGCCCAGCATACTTCTAGCTGGAATAAATTTCATGTGAGGGAAACATTTCTTTACAGCGCAGAAATTAGTACATTTTTAACTTAAAATTATAATAATCTTAGTTTTACCTGGAATACTGATACATTGTTTGCTAAATCTGAGATGTAATTATTTTTCTCTTGATTTCCTTTGAAAGTTTTCAAAACCTTGCCTCTGCTGCAGTAAACACGGTCACCATATTTGGCCTCGGTTTCCATTGAGGAAGCCTTTGAATTGTCGGTGATTGAGTCCTCTGATTTAATGAAGTTCTCTGTTTGCACTAATGTCCGTATCAGATTTCTTTAGTCCAGATCTTTTACAACCAAATTTTACTGGTGTAAGCCTATAATGCAGTGATATGCAATAAGTGTGTTGGCGTGGCAAAGTTATCACAGATGTTTTGTGAGGAGAGACACTATTCCATTATTTGCTCCAATCATTGTAGACAAATTTAGACAAATATCTTTTTGATGCCTTGCAGCAGGTCAGAACCCTTGGTCTGTCCATCCATGGAGTACAGAAAGAAGAGTTTTTAATAAATTTAGAATTCTTACGTCACACCTGGAGCAAATATGCTCATTTGAACGGTTGATGTTATGTCAGAGAACTCATATATGGCTAGTGAAAAAATAGATACCAATTTTTTGAAATTTTCAAAAATTTCGATGCAATAATATGTGCAATATCTGTGACACTGCGTTACATAGATATTCAATCAAGACATATTCCCTCAAACTTCTTCACGCAATTAACACAAGGTTTTTAAGATACGGCTACCAAACAATTATTCACAAAGCCCCCATAAATAAACGGACTCGATGTCATAGCTGCTGTTGAAGTATCGGTAGACTTACTAAGTATAAACTTTAAATGCTTTCGTCCCTTAATAAAACTTTTAATCATATTTCGCTGACAACCTAGTCTAAGTAATATGAGAATATGCTAGGAATTTATTTTGCAAATTTCATTTAGTTGGTTGGTCGCAATAAATGGCATGGCGGGCCATGGGTTGTTCACCACTGTCTTACCTTATCGGTGAGAAAAGGGTTCATTTTTGCCTTAAGATGTCCTACTCTTCTAGAAGTCATGCTGCTGTAGTTTCTTACAATACTAAAACTCCTCTATATAAAATACACAAAGTAATGTACCAAGCTAGTCCCGGGAAGTTTACTAAGAAGATGGAGATGTGAAGACTTCGTCAAATTGAAAGAACAAGAAGTCTGTCTGCAAAAGTGAAGAAAAAGAACCCATTTAGACCTAGGTTGACTAATAATGACAAAGACTATGGGCCTTGTTCTCAGAAGCCTGATATGGTTACGGAAAAATTTGATAGAGAGAAAATTAGATTTATTTCTACTTTACCAAGCACATCAGAGCAACGTGAGGAGCTTGAAAGAGGGACACTTCTCCAAAGAAATAGTGGTCGATGGAAAGAAGTACGGCGAAAGCTGCTCACTGCCTCTAACTTTGGACCCGTTTGTCGAAGACTTCCTCACACATCTTGTGAAAAGGCTGTTCAAGGAATGCTCTATGATGATTTTGACACAGATGCAATGCTGTACGGTAGAGATGATGAGAAGAATGGTATATTGGCTCTTGAAAATAAAATGAATATTAAAGTTGAGCCTTGTGGGATCTTTGTTTATCCGGAATTATCTTACTTGGGAGCAACTCCCGATGGTCTAATAGGATCTGACACCATTATTGAAGTGAAGTGTCCACCCTCAGCAAGGAACATGACAACAGAAGAAGCTGTTTTAAAAAGAAAGTTTACTTTTTGGAACATAAGCAAGGACAAAAGAGAAATTACGTGCATTAACAAAAAACACACTACTATCAAGTGAAAGGCCAACTTCACGTGACCAGGAGAAGTTACTGCCTCTTTGTTTTATGGAAAAATGTGGGTATAAAGGTCGAGAAGATTTTCAGAGACGATGCATTTTGGGCTAGCCACATGGAGAAAAAACTGAGCCAGTTCTATCTAAATTGTCTCCTGCCAGAGCTTGTAGATCCAAGACGCAGACGATCCATGCTGATTAGAAATCCACCTTACATAACAAAGGCTATTGAAGATAAACAAAAGGCTGACAAATGTAAGGCAATGGCCCTTGAGAATTCCAATTCAAAACCTAAAGTGAGGCGAAAGCTTTAGTTATTAGGCTTCCAAACGCAAATATAGAGCTAAACTCCCTTACCTCAATTTTGACTTGTTTTATAATTGTTTCGTGATTATGTGCTAAAAACAAAATATATAATCTCTAAAATTATGAATAGTTATAAAATTAAAATTGTCGACTGTGTTTGTTGAAAAGTTACCTAAGCTCTAATGTCTTGTATTCTATTGTGATCGTTTTATAGCGTTCTATATAAGTGTGTGTCAAATAAATTGCTATTTGCTTCCCATAAAATTATATAAAACAATTTTTTTAACTAATTAATAAAATAATCACAACATTTCTAAGTGGTCAAATGCGGGTAAATGATTGTCTTGGAGCGTATATTGACATTTCTAAAAACTTTTATCCAACTATGTTTTTAAATTTCATATAATAACTATAGTATGAAGAGAAATATGTTGAATATATTAATGCGAATGTGTTCAATTCATTATTTTATAAAATTACTGGTGAATGTATAGAATCACCAAAAGTAAAAGTAATTTACCAGTAATTTTTTTAATATACCTATTCACTTTGGTGAAAGTATGAAACATCAACGGTATTTTCTACATCTACCATTGATTTTTAAAATATATAAGTTATGCTGAATATATTATAAAACATAACTCAAAACTAATCAAACCTTTACTTAGCTTATTAACATTCACCAGTGACTGATGGTAATTTTATAAAATCACCGGTGACTTTATAAAATTTTCATCGATTGAAATAGTGTTTTTGTAGATTCACCAATGTAAAAAATACGAAAAGTAGCAACAGATGAATAAAGGCATCTGATTGGCTGAGCGTTTGAGTCACTCAGTACACAAGCCAGCTCGTTAATTATATTCTCAAAGATAATGGAAGATAATCTCAGTTGTTAAAAATTAGGTAATATGTTGGAATTTGGAAGAATAAATAAACCTTAAAAATACACACCTATACAATCAACATTGTTACTCTACTTATTAAAAATAAACGGTACGGACGACGTTGCACCGCACAGTCTTTCTCCATCTCTCATATTAAAATGGACTGATTTACTAAAAACTTGTAATAGTTGTGAAACGAAATAATAGATTCCCCATATTTTTACAGAAACACTCCACCAAAGGTCATAAAGGAAATAATATACACTGCTAGCTATTTAATTCCTTACTCCATGGCAATAGATTTTTCAGAACACTTGCAGAAATGTAATAAAAGGGGAACATCTTTGTCCACCAAAGAGCATAATAAATTTCATATTTAAAAGATCTCCAAATTTATGTTTTTATATTTGCTTATATCTCAGAATATGTTTGGAATATGTTTGGAATAAAATATTTGTTATTTTTAACAGTACAAAAAAATTACAGTTCTAAGTATTTTCGTATCTCAAATAGTAGCGGAGAAATGATCAAAATTGGAAATTAACGCTTATGTAAAGTAACTTTAAAGTCACTTTCATAGGAAATGGAAAATTGCCATTTTGTTTGTAATATTAAACAATTCGTAAATCAAAAACATTAAACAAAACATTTGGCTCTTACCTAATATTAAAATAAAATAAACATATGTTTGTAATAATTTTCAAAACAATTAGGAGTTTTAACTTTTATTTATTTATATTTTATCTCTAGAAAAAAATTATTTCAATAAATTTATTTTGTGTAAGTGAACTTATCTAAAACTATGCAAACTAATATAAATATCCTAGGCCAAACCTAAATACACTTTAATTGATTTGTACCAATTAGAATAAAACTCTGGTAGTCCGAGATTCCGGATAATCTGATCAGGGGGCCATTTATTGGCATTCCTTTACCCCTTTCTTGAATTAGCCACAAAAAAAGTGCCCCATTAAACTTGGCAAACAATTACTATTTCAATGTTCGACGACTATTCAGAGATTAAATTAATGTTGAGGAACCAAAAAATTACATTCTAGAATTAATTTCATTTTTGTCACTGATGCTTTCCCAACTACAAACTTCTTAGATAGTTTAGTCGCAATTTTACAATTACCGAGACATTTTAAAACTTCCAGTATTTTTCCCATAGACGTGTCCACAGAAGGGCACAGGTAGGCCCCCCTTTTGTTCTTTCAAATATTGTGTTCAATGAGGCAGGCACGCACGCACGCACACACACACACACAACTGTAAGAAATCATTGCTTCGTGTGAGAAGGATGCATATAATTCTTATTACAATTTAAAAATAGCTCTAAATAACTTCCAGAGTCTTATGATTTGATCACTCTTAATAAAATATAAAGATATGGAAAAAAAAAATCCAGGAATGAACTACTCTGAATAGCTTCCATAAATAAAAGCTATATTTAAATATATTCTTATAAAAAACTTTGGGTCAGTGGCAGTGGAACCGACGGGTAAGGGGGGGCACTGCCCATGGGACGAATTAGCCCCCCATGGAAAGAAGTTTCTCTCTCCTAGAAACATTTCAAACACTTCGACAGTATTAAATATTAAACTAAAAGATTGCCTTAAATAGAACTCCAAATTATTTCTATGTGCATTAAATTTTCAAAAATTAACTGGAGAAGACCACACCCTATAACTTCTAGAATAATCTAACTGTAAGAAAATATCAGTTTAGAAGCGCTCTTAATAGCTTCTAGGGTCATATAAATAAATAAATCGAGGCAAGGGCCACTCAAGATAAGTTTAAAATGGTTGTAATTTTGAAGAATTTTCTTGCTATAAATACTACTAATGGATTTTGAAAGCCTTTAATTTTTAAAAATTGGCCAGTGGAAGATCACTTCAAACATCTGCTAGAGGCATCTACTTAATTTTCGGTAATTAATATAAAATTATTGTTAGATATAGGACTCTTGAAAAAGCTACATATGGAGTAGGGGTGAGAAGGGTTTAAAGTGAAGGTGCACTAGCAATTGAATGAAAATATGGAAAAATTTTATTTTTTAATTACGACCAGAGTATTTTTTATTTGAAGATTTTTTATCGTACATTTTATGAACACACTGATTTTCTACAAACTAAACTAAGTCTAGAGCAAAAACATCACCCAGTTCGCCAGCCGATAATAACTAACCAATGATATACTTTCAATCATGCCTGGATTAGAACCCGTGATCCCTAGATCAGTAGGCACACGCGTTACCTACTGGCTGTTCTAAAGTGTACAACTTCCCTAAAATAAATTTGACTGAAATTCAAATCTTAACTTGATTACCAATGAATACAAGATGTAATGAAGACTTGAAGACTGTTCCAGATTTTTAAAAAAGAGTTATCCTTTGTACTAAATTACTGTCATGGGAAAATTTGTTTTGTGGCTTGTGTCACACATAAAATATATTTCAAAATATTTAACATTGTCTAGCCTTTTAACCTAGGAAACTAAAATTGTTTTTGTTATTATATGAATGTAAAATTGAATACACTTTGTACATGTACTATACATTAGTGTTTGGACGAGATGTGGTGGCATTGCCCTAGTCTAGAGTACAGTTTTCAACGTTACCTACCAATTCAGCTGTCTAAAATCACTCGAGATCATGCGGATCTGAAGTTGTGACATATGCTCTACCACTTCAAAATGCCACAACGTGTCAAGGGAAAGGGGCCTTCTAACCAATATATATATTTATTTATAGAAATAAATTTGAACGATTTTTGTAATCTAACATAACTAACCCTTGTTAACTCAAAATATATTTAAAAAAAATCATTAGTCGACTGTTTCATGTTTTGCTAAAATTGTTTTAAGAGGTTTTACAATTTAAAAAAAAAAATTTTTTACTTCGTGTAAAACATGTCAATTTCAGACTTTACAAGCGTTTTTACTATTACTATAACGGCCATAAAATTATTGGTTTTCCCGCACGATTGAAACAAGACTTGTGACGTTAAATAGATGGTGCATCGTTACACGGGGGCATAGGGGCCTAATGTAGATTCTAACACTTTCATCAAAATAAAGTCTCAATCATTTTTTTTCTCTAGGTTATATTACTTTTACTAGGTAGAAAAAGGACCACGCTTGGGCCGATACCTTTGGGTTAAACAAAGACGACCAGTCCAGCGCCTGTAAGAACCCGAAAGACCAAACGAAGAGTACAATGCCGTTTTACTATTCTTTTCTTTCTTTACACTGCTGTCCTCCCCAAGATAATTACACATCCCTTCTGTGTGCTCGTGAGTGGTGTCTCTTGAAGAAAGAATGACAGAGTAAAAGAAGACTAGGTGATTGTCAGTTCACCGAGTATTTCCTCTCTATACTGGATGACTTGTCGCTGACGTATTCGTCTAAGCTCCTCCTCCCTCGCACGCGCACGGGCTGCGAAACTTCAGAACTAGCATTGAGCTTTCGGATAATATCCTCTTAAGCAAAGATTAAACTAAATTTAGGAATAAACTTTTTAAACCCATATAGCTTATGACTGCTGTAAATTAATATAAGTTCCTCCTTCTGCAATATATATTTTATATTAAATTTGATATTTTTAATACATTAGTTATGCTATCTATATTATAAGTCTGCGTCAATGGGACGATCTTAACTAATCTGGATTTCCGATGTTGGTACATGGCCTATAAATGCGCCCCTGCTAATTCTTGATTCATTAGTGTAATTAAATACGTATAGCCTGGATGAGGTGCCGAGCAAAATCGAATCTCGATAGTAAAATTTTATTTATGTGTGCACTTATTCTGTTAGCGTGAGAGTTATTTTCTGATCATATATTAGCTATAGTCCTTTTAGATGGGTAGTTAGGCTACTTTATATGTGTGGCTCATCCTTTTGCTTATATAATAGTGGCTTCCTGCTGCTATTATCAGTGGTCACACAATCTGAGTAATTTCAAACTCACATCGCATTTAATATTATACCGATGATCACGTGACCTAAGGATTGCAGGTGAGATGAGATTGTGTTCTCTGGGACATTTGGGGTGGTTTTTATCCTAAGATTTTCTCAACCTATTTCAAGGCTAACGAGCATCCACGATCTTCAAACTATCTTCCAAATACATATACATCAAATTATCCATTAAGAGTTCGTGTATTAAACGCAAGTATACAATTATATTTAAGTTATGTATGCTATCCATACTATATCTAAATTAGGAGAGGTGGGAATAACTAGAAGCCCAGTAGCCATAACTTAGGTGTTTACATATATCTTAGTAGATATTCGTTTGTTGTATATGATTTAATATTTATTTGGTCTTAAATGGCATATTATGTCATACATGTTAATAAATAGTATTATATAAATAAATAATTATTGTATAAACTCTTTAAAAAGCAGAATACAAATATATAGTTATCTTCTGTTTGTGTGTGAGAAGCGAAACATACTATTTCTCTACTCCTTAAGAGGATATTAGACCTGTACCGCCATTGCTCCCAAATGTGGCAAAGAAGACCGTGCAGACTCTTAGGGAAATCATGTTTACGAAACAATAAAAAATGCTATAATATATTATTTTGCATTTTGAAGAGCGTAAGAATATGGCGACGTACCTATATTTTAATCTATTTCATTATATATTTGAAAAGCTCATAAATCCTTAATAGATTCGTTTAAAATAAATCGTGATTCAGAAGTAAATAATAAAAAGCTAAAAGCTATATATATACAAAATTATCTAACTAAGACGTTTCCATAAAAAAAATCCATAGTCACAACAGAAAAAACGGAATAAATATTATTTTAAAACGATTATTTTTTTAACGGTTGTTCTGATATCTGGAGGAAAGACTCTGAACTACCCGAACGGGCGACGAGGAAATGGTTTTGGGGAGGGGTAAGGGGAGGTTGGTTGAAGGAAGTAAACACAAAAGGAATGTGGATAGTGTCCGCCTGACCCACGCCTGGTGCTTTGGGCTAAAGGCAGATAAGAGAAGTCAGAAATAACTCATTAGCACATTTATGCTACAGTAGTATTGACGTTTGTCTTGAGAAGTCACAATGAATACTTTGGGATTTGACAGAAGAAGAGGCTATATATAAATTACATCTACATTTTTGCGCCCCACATAAGAAAAGACGAGGAATAGAATTAAAATAATATTGGAAACAAAGGTGGTCTACAAATTTATTAATTTAGAACATGTAATTCCAATTTAATTATCTATTTTTCAAGTAAAATATGTAAAGCTGAATTTTATATATTAATCTATAAAATGATAATTTACAGCTAGAGAAAATATCAAATACCTTCCTAATAAATTGGTATTTTTTAAACGATGCCGATTGAAATATTCCAATAAACTAAATTTAGGATTTGGGATATATTAAAGGTGATATCGAAACAAATATACCAGCGTTTGCCTGTAGTGTGTATGGAACACCTCAGTGAAAACAATAAATGTGTTAAAAAACATTCATAAAGAACCATTCTTTGACAGGTTTAAAAAATATTTTTATATCTTGCAACTTTGTTTTTGATAAATCCTATCAATGACAATTTAAAAAAATCCTATATAAATAAATATATAAATACTGTATCTTTCTTTATTTGTTCTAAACATATCTTTCTTCCAAGACTACTATAGGCTGTCGCGAATCCTAACTGTATATTATAAACTTGTGAAAAAACCTAAACTGTAATGACGTACACGCTAAGTTCATTTAACGTGGTTTCCCGTTTACATAGTCATCAGGGTTCAAATCCCGGCCGGGTGTAGCTATGGTATTTTTTAAAATGTTTTCCATACACTTCTTCCTTGAAAATTTGGGTACATTTTAACTAAGTTTTACTTTACCCATTCCAACTCTATTAGCTTTATTAAAATGCATGTTTCCCGGATAGGTATTAAGACCCCGAGAAAAAAATAAGGTAATTTTTATTAATTACAAAATTATTGGACCTTAGGGAATTAATTGTAGTGCCTACAAAAATCACTAAGAGACTTTTTTATTTTTATACACCCACTTTGGTGGCCGCGTGATTTAAAGCTCTACTCTCGCAATATACTATAGACTGTCGATGACGGGGAGTTTAAGGTTCGAATCTAGGTCGGGTGTACTGAGGGTGGTTTTCCAAAATGGTTTACTACTCTCCCTCCACGTAAATGAGGGCATACTTAATATTGATATAACCTTCATCATCCCAAAACCCTTAGCTTAATTAGTACATAAGCATAACACCCGAACGGGTAGTAAGACGCGGTGTTAAAGAAAATACTTTTTACCGTATTTATCAATTTTAATTTTTCATACCATTAAAGAGCATTTTGGAGACAATTGCAAACTGATTTTAATTGTAATAGAAAAAAACAAAAGTTGCTGGAGGCAGATAACGGTGATCTAACTGAGAGTCCACACATCACATCTATTGAGACTGTATTTGTGAATGATGTTAGTTATGCCGTTCCATCAGTACATTACTTTGATATGGATAATTATAGCGCTTTTACAGAACCACAAAGGTAGGTGGATCCAAAAGACACATTTTAATATAGTTCATTTAGACTGTTTTTTTATGTTTATCAGACTATTCATATTATAGGCCTGCTTATAAACTACCACTGGTAATAAATTAAAATGTTATCAATGTTGACCAACAAAAAATTGGTGTATTTTATATAAAACCCTTCTTACCAGAATCTACCATTGCAAATCATATAACCAAGCTAAGAATGAGCAAGCTTTAAATAAGCTCAATGACTATTTAAAAAAAAAAAAACGTTTGTAATCAGATCAATATTTTTACAAAAGGAAAATAAATTTAATTGTATATTGAATAGATTGCAATAAAACCTTGTAATAAAAAAATAAGTCTTCCTTTGCACAAAAGTGATGTACAATATAGGCTCTTTGTTTTAACGACGGGGCTAGTATTATTCCGGGGCAAGGTGGCCCAAATATAATAAATATATACGTACATAATATGTAGTGCTTAAAAATAGCATCATCACGATCATCAACATATCTTAAACAGTGGTGGATTCCGGAGGGGGCGATAGGGTTGATCCCCCCCCACCCCCGGAAAGAAAAAAAATCGAAAATATTGAAAATAATATCTTACTTTAATTTTGTAAAGAATGACGTTACCATTTCCCTTGCCCAAACTCCTTCATAACCTAACATCAAAATAAGAGTTTGGGAAATATCTTGAATAGGAATTTGTCGCAATTTAAATCACAAATCTTCTCTGAAAGTTTCCTGGATTCGGCTGATGTGCCCAGCATACTTCTAGCTGGAATAAATTTCATGTGAGGGAAACATTTCTTTACAGCGCAGAAATTAGTACATTTTTAACTTAAAATTATAATAATCTTAGTTTTACCTGGAATACTGATACATTGTTTGCTAAATCTGAGATGTAATTATTTTCTCTTGATTTCCTTTGAAAGTTTTCAAAACCTTGCCTCTGCTGCAGTAAACACGGTCACCATATTTGGCCTCGGTTTCCATTGAGGAAGCCTTTGAATTGTCGGTGATTGAGTCCTCTGATTTAATGAAGTTCTCTGTTTGCACTAATGTCCGTATCAGATTTCTTTAGTCCAGATCTTTTACAACCAAATTTTACTGGTGTAAGCCTATAATGCAGTGATATGCAATAAGTGTGTTGGCGTGGCAAAGTTATCACAGATGTTTTGTGAGGAGAGACACTATTCCATTATTTGCTCCAATCATTGTAGACAAATTTAGACAAATATCTTTTTGATGCCTTGCAGCAGGTCAGAACCCTTGGTCTGTCCATCCATGGAGTACAGAAAGAAGAGTTTTTAATAAATTTAGAATTCTTACGTCACACCTGGAGCAAATATGCTCATTTGAACGGTTGATGTTATGTCAGAGAACTCATATATGGCTAGTGAAAAAATAGATACCAATTTTTTGAAATTTTCAAAAATTTCGATGCAATAATATGTGCAATATCTGTGACACTGCGTTACATAGATATTCAATCAAGACATATTCCCTCAAACTTCTTCACGCAATTAACACAAGGTTTTTAAGATACGGCTACCAAACAATTATTCACAAAGCCCCCATAAATAAACGGATCGATGTCATAGCTGCTGTTGAAGTATCGGTAGACTTACTAAGTATAAACTTTAAATGCTTTCGTCCTTAATAAAACTTTTAATCATATTTCGCTGACAACCTAGTCTAAGTAATATGAGAATATGCTAGGAATTTATTTTGCAAATTTCATTTAGTTGGTTGGTCGCAATAAATGGCATGGCGGGCCATGGGTTGTTCACCACTGTCTTACCTTATCGGTGAGAAAAGGGTTCATTTTTGCCTTAAGATGTCCTACTCTTCTAGAAGTCATGCTGCTGTAGTTTCTTACAATACTAAAACTCCTCTATATAAAATACACAAAGTAATGTACCAAGCTAGTCCCGGGAAGTTTACTAAGAAGATGGAGATGTGAAGACTTCGTCAAATTGAAAGAACAAGAAGTCTGTCTGCAAAAGTGAAGAAAAAGAACCCATTTAGACCTAGGTTGACTAATAATGACAAAGACTATGGGCCTTGTTCTCAGAAGCCTGATATGGTTACGGAAAAATTTGATAGAGAGAAAATTAGATTTATTTCTACTTTACCAAGCACATCAGAGCAACGTGAGGAGCTTGAAAGGGGACACTTCCCCAAAGAAATAGTGGTCGATGGAAAGAAGTACGGCGAAAGCTGCTCACTGCCTCTAACTTTGGACCCGTTTGTCGAAGACTTCCTCACACATCTTGTGAAAAGGCTGTTCAAGGAATGCTCTATGATGATTTTGACACAGATGCAATGCTGTACGGTAGAGATGATGAGAAGAATGGTATATTGGCTCTTGAAAATAAAATGAATATTAAAGTTGAGCCTTGTGGGATCTTTGTTTATCCGGAATTATCTTACTTGGGAGCAACTCCGATGGTCTAATAGGATCTGACACCATTATTGAAGTGAAGTGTCCACCCTCAGCAAGGAACATGACAACAGAAGAAGCTGTTTTAAAAAGAAAGTTTACTTTTTGGAACATAAGCAAGGACAAAAGAGAAATTACGTGCATTAACAAAAAACACACTACTATCAAGTGAAAGGCCAACTTCACGTGACCAGGAGAAGTTACTGCCTCTTTGTTTTATGGAAAAATGTGGGTATAAAGGTCGAGAAGATTTTCAGAGACGATGCATTTTGGGCTAGCCACATGGAGAAAAAACTGAGCCAGTTCTATCTAAATTGTCTCCTGCCAGAGCTTGTAGATCCAAGACGCAGACGATCCATGCTGATTAGAAATCCACCTTACATAACAAAGGCTATTGAAGATAAACAAAAGGCTGACAAATGTAAGGCAATGGCCCTTGAGAATTCCAATTCAAAACCTAAAGTGAGGCGAAAGCTTTAGTTATTAGGCTTCCAAACGCAAATATAGAGCTAAACTCCCCTTACCTCAATTTTGACTTGTTTTATAATTGTTTCGTGATTATGTGCTAAAAACAAAATATATAATCTCTAAAATTATGAATAGTTATAAAATTAAAATTGTCGACTGTGTTTGTTGAAAAGTTACTAAGCTCTAATGTCTTGTATTCTATTGTGATCGTTTTATAGCGTTCTATATAAGTGTGTGTCAAATAAATTGCTATTTGCTTCCCATAAAATTATATAAAACAATTTTTTTAACTAATTAATAAAATAATCACAACATTTCTAAGTGGTCAAATGCGGGTAAATGATTGTCTTGGAGCGTATATTGACATTTCTAAAAACTTTTATCCAACTATGTTTTTAAATTTCATATAATAACTATAGTATGAAGAGAAATATGTTGAATATATTAATGCGAATGTGTTCAATTCATTATTTTATAAAATTACTGGTGAATGTATAGAATCACCAAAAGTAAAAGTAATTTACCAGTAATTTTTTTAATATACCTATTCACTTTGGTGAAAGTATGAAACATCAACGGTATTTTCTACATCTACCATTGATTTTATAAAATATATAAGTTATGCTGAATATATTATAAAACATAACTCAAAACTAATCAAACCTTTACTTAGCTTATTAACATTCACCAGTGACTGATGGTAATTTTATAAAATCACCGGTGACTTTATAAAATTTTCATCGATTGAAATAGTGTTTTTGTAGATTCACCAATGTAAAAAATACGAAAAGTAGCAACAGATGAATAAAGGCATCTGATTGGCTGAGCGTTTGAGTCACTCAGTACACAAGCCAGCTCGTTAATTATATTCTCAAAGATAATGGAAGATAATCTCAGTTGTTAAAAATTAGGTAATATGTTGGAATTTGGAAGAATAAATAAACCTTAAAAATACACACCTATACAATCAACATTGTTACTCTACTTATTAAAAATAAACGGTACGGACGACGTTGCACCGCACAGTCTTTCTCCATCTCTCATATTAAAATGGACTGATTTACTAAAAACTTGTAATAGTTGTGAAACGAAATAATAGATTCCCCATATTTTTACAGAAACACTCCACCAAAGGTCATAAAGGAAATAATATACACTGCTAGCTATTTAATTCCTTACTCCATGGCAATAGATTTTTCAGAACACTTGCAGAAATGTAATAAAAGGGGAACATCTTTGTCCACCAAAGAGCATAATAAATTTCATATTTAAAAGATCTCCAAATTTATGTTTTTATATTTGCTTATATCTCAGAATATGTTTGGAATATGTTTGGAATAAAATATTTGTTATTTTTAACAGTACAAAAAAAATTACAGTTCTAAGTATTTTCGTATCTCAAATAGTAGCGGAGAAATGATCAAAATTGGAAATTAACGCTTATGTAAAGTAACTTTAAAGTCACTTTCATAGGAAATGGAAAATTGCCATTTTGTTTGTAATATTAAACAATTCGTAAATCAAAAACATTAAACAAAACATTTGGCTCTTACTAATATTAAAATAAAATAAACATATGTTTGTAATAATTTTCAAAACAATTAGGAGTTTTAACTTTTATTTATTTATATTTTATCTCTAGAAAAAAATTATTTCAATAAATTTATTTTGTGTAAGTGAACTTATCTAAAAACTATGCAAACTAATATAAATATCCTAGGCCAAACCTAAATACACTTTAATTGATTTGTACCAATTAGAATAAAACTCTGGTAGTCCGAGATTCCGGATAATCTGATCAGGGGGCCATTTATTGGCATTCCTTTACCCTTTCTTGAATTAGCCACAAAAAAAGTGCCCCATTAAACTTGGCAAACAATTACTATTTCAATGTTCGACGACTATTCAGAGATTAAATTAATGTTGAGGAACCAAAAAATTACATTCTAGAATTAATTTCATTTTTGTCACTGATGCTTTCCCAACTACAAACTTCTTAGATAGTTTAGTCGCAATTTTACAATTACCGAGACATTTTAAAACTTCCAGTATTTTTCCCATAGACGTGTCCACAGAAGGGCACAGGTAGGCCCCCCTTTTGTTCTTTCAAATATTGTGTTCAATGAGGCAGGCACGCACGCACGCACACACACACACACAACTGTAAGAAATCATTGCTTCGTGTGAGAAGGATGCATATAATTCTTATTACAATTTAAAAATAGCTCTAAATAACTTCCAGAGTCTTATGATTTGATCACTCTTAATAAAATATAAAGATATGGAAAAAAAAAATCCAGGAATGAACTACTCTGAATAGCTTCCATAAATAAAAGCTATATTTAAATATATTCTTATAAAAAACTTTGGGTCAGTGGCAGTGGAACCGACGGGTAAGGGGGGGCACTGCCCATGGGACGAATTAGCCCCCATGGAAAGAAGTTTCTCTCTCCTAGAAACATTTCAAACACTTCGACAGTATTAAATATTAAACTAAAAGATTGCCTTAAATAGAACTCCAAATTATTTCTATGTGCATTAAATTTTCAAAAATTAACTGGAGAAGACCACACCCTATAACTTCTAGAATAATCTAACTGTAAGAAAATATCAGTTTAGAAGCGCTCTTAATAGCTTCTAGGGTCATATAAATAAATAAATCGAGGCAAGGGCCACTCAAGATAAGTTTAAAATGGTTGTAATTTTGAAGAATTTTCTTGCTATAAATACTACTAATGGATTTTGAAAGCCTTTAATTTTTAAAAATTGGCCAGTGGAAGATCACTTCAAACATCTGCTAGAGGCATCTACTTAATTTTCGGTAATTAATATAAAATTATTGTTAGATATAGGACTCTTGAAAAGCTACATATGGAGTAGGGGTGAGAAGGGTTTAAAGTGAAGGTGCACTAGCAATTGAATGAAAATATGGAAAAATTTTATTTTTTAATTACGACCAGAGTATTTTTTATTTGAAGATTTTTTATCGTACATTTTATGAACACACTGATTTTTCTACAAACTAAACTAAGTCTAGAGCAAAAACATCACCCAGTTCGCCAGCCGATAATAACTAACCAATGATATACTTTCAATCATGCCTGGATTAGAACCCGTGATCCCTAGATCAGTAGGCACACGCGTTACCTACTGGCTGTTCTAAAGTGTACAACTTCCCTAAAATAAATTTGACTGAAATTCAAATCTTAACTTGATTACCAATGAATACAAGATGTAATGAAGACTTGAAGACTGTTCCAGATTTTTAAAAAGAGTTATCCTTTGTACTAAATTACTGTCATGGGAAAATTTGTTTTGTGGCTTGTGTCACACATAAAATATATTTCAAAATATTTAACATTGTCTAGCCTTTTAACCTAGGAAACTAAAATTGTTTTTGTTATTATATGAATGTAAAATTGAATACACTTTGTACATGTACTATACATTAGTGTTTGGACGAGATGTGGTGGCATTGCCCTAGTCTAGAGTACAGTTTTCAACGTTACCTACCAATTCAGCTGTCTAAAATCACTCGAGATCATGCGGATCTGAAGTTGTGACATATGCTCTACCACTTCAAAATGCCACAACGTGTCAAGGGAAAGGGGCCTTCTAACCAATATATATATTTATTTATAGAAATAAATTTGAACGATTTTTGTAATCTAACATAACTAACCCTTGTTAACTCAAAATATATTTAAAAAAAATCATTAGTCGACTGTTTCATGTTTTGCTAAAATTGTTTTAAGAGGTTTTACAATTTAAAAAAAAAAATTTTTTACTTCGTGTAAAACATGTCAATTTCAGACTTTACAAGCGTTTTTACTATTACTATAACGGCCATAAAATTATTGGTTTTCCCGCACGATTGAAACAAGACTTGTGACGTTAAATAGATGGTGCATCGTTACACGGGGGCATAGGGGCCTAATGTAGATTCTAACACTTTCATCAAAATAAAGTCTCAATCATTTTTTTTCTCTAGGTTATATTACTTTTACTAGGTAGAAAAAGGACCACGCTTGGGCCGATACCTTTGGGTTAAACAAAGACGACCAGTCCAGCGCCTGTAAGAACCCGAAAGACCAAACGAAGAGTACAATGCCGTTTTACTATTCTTTTCTTTCTTTACACTGCTGTCCTCCCCAAGATAATTACACATCCCTTCTGTGTGCTCGTGAGTGGTGTCTCTTGAAGAAAGAATGACAGAGTAAAAGAAGACTAGGTGATTGTCAGTTCACCGAGTATTTCCTCTCTATACTGGATGACTTGTCGCTGACGTATTCGTCTAAGCTCCTCCTCCCTCGCACGCGCACGGGCTGCGAAACTTCAGAACTAGCATTGAGCTTTCGGATAATATCCTCTTAAGCAAAGATTAAACTAAATTTAGGAATAAACTTTTTAAACCCATATAGCTTATGACTGCTGTAAATTAATATAAGTTCCTCCTTCTGCAATATATATTTTATATTAAATTTGATATTTTTAATACATTAGTTATGCTATCTATATTATAAGTCTGCGTCAATGGGACGATCTTAACTAATCTGGATTTCCGATGTTGGTACATGGCCTATAAATGCGCCCCTGCTAATTCTTGATTCATTAGTGTAATTAAATACGTATAGCCTGGATGAGGTGCCGAGCAAAATCGAATCTCGATAGTAAAATTTTATTTATGTGTGCACTTATTCTGTTAGCGTGAGAGTTATTTTCTGATCATATATTAGCTATAGTCCTTTTAGATGGGTAGTTAGGCTACTTTATATGTGTGGCTCATCCTTTTGCTTATATAATAGTGGCTTCCTGCTGCTATTATCAGTGGTCACACAATCTGAGTAATTTCAAACTCACATCGCATTTAATATTATACCGATGATCACGTGACCTAAGGATTGCAGGTGAGATGAGATTGTGTTCTCTGGGACATTTGGGGTGGTTTTTATCCTAAGATTTTCTCAACCTATTTCAAGGCTAACGAGCATCCACGATCTTCAAACTATCTTCCAAATACATATACATCAAATTATCCATTAAGAGTTCGTGTATTAAACGCAAGTATACAATTATATTTAAGTTATGTATGCTATCCATACTATATCTAAATTAGGAGAGGTGGTATATGACAGTTAAGAAAAACTCCCAATTATCCATTCTCAAAATCAAGTGAAATGGATGATGATTATATGTGGTTGTTACTTTGGCATTCATATATTTCACAGTAAGCAATTTTTATTTTTTATTTTTTATTTTTTTATTTTTTACATTAATGAATTATAAATTTACGAAAATAACCATTTGGTTATATCATTTTTGTGAAAGAGACATCTGTGGTTGATTTAAAATTGTTTTTCCAACGAGAGAATCTAGTGTAATGGGTTCTCTTCATAAATTAAGATGGTGAGCCAGCCGAAATAATAGCTGTTTATAAGTCATACAAATGTCTTCGGTTGTGTTCCTGCGCTGTTTTACATATTAAAAACCATTTATTTTCGAGCTAACTCTTTTTATTCTAGTTATAAAAAATATGTATTTATATAAGCGGTCAGTTATAGCAAGATAATATGTGAATACAAAATGTATAATATAGTTCAAATGAAACTTTTCCGCATTAGTGTGGAGGGAGAGTATAAAACGATAAAAGAAAAGAACACTCTTTGTATCCCAGCAATGACTCCAAGACAACCTCCCAGTCACAGAAAAACCACACCAATTGAAAGACCAATGCATGTTTATATAATTTGTACTTTGTCGCTACCTTAAAAGTAGTAAAATTATTGTCTTCGTCAAAAAAATTGAACTCAACATTTGAATGAATTTTGGCGTTTCATAAGCCTCCGAATCCCAAAGAATTGTTTTTATATTTACTTCTCTCTGTCTCTGTCTGTCCTCTTTCTCTCACACTGTCTGTCTGTCTGTCTGTCGTCTTTCTGTCTGTCTATATATTTTTCTCTGTCTCTCACTCTATCTGTCAGTCTGTTCGTCTCTCTGTCCATCTTTCTGTACCTCAGACTAGAACCTAAACTATTTTAACGATCGGGCTGAACCTTAGTATCTAGGGTTTTCATTGGGTTGCCCTAAGGGTTTCTGGAATTGGATATCATATCCTAAAATTAAGGGTGGTTTCATTGAGGGCGAAAAGAGAAAAAACCAGTTTTATCAAAATCGGCTCCAACAATTTTGAATGAATTTAATTTTTAAGCATTGATCAGTATTACAAACAAAATGACTATCCTAAATTTTTCATCAAAATAGAATTAAGGGTTCGGTCTGATGTGTAAATTCTATTTCTTATATCATTTCTCGTAGCTCTTTGAGCTATGAAATTGCCTATTATTGCAAACATAAAGCTCTATTTATATTAAAAATCTTTTACTTAAAACATATTTTTATAAAACCAATAATTTTAAAGCTATATGCAAATTTATATATTTTTTTTACTTTTCGAACAATAAATGTCAAGAATTGCGACCGTAAAAAGTATCTAGCCTGAAATGTTAATGGATGTCGACGCTTCTCGACCACCCTTCACCAACCATAAAAAGTTGTTTTTGCAATGCTATCTGTCTGTGTGTCTGTCCAAACTTAAAATTAGGAGTAGTTTACTAAAGAAATGCAAAGAGATACATATATTTTCTCAAAATCAGCTTTAGCGATTTTAATAAAAATTATTTTATGGGCATTGATTAGGATTATAAAAAAAATTGATATTTTCATTTTCCTTTGGAAATGACTTATAGAGTACTTTATTGAACCATAAATTTCCAAATCTACGCTACTATTTGAGATACAAAACAGCGTATCGTTGCAAAATTATAGTAGGCCTACTATTAAAAATATAAAAACTTTTATCTGATGTATATTTTTATAAAACCAATAGTTTCGGAGATATTTGCCAATATGTAAATACATTTATTTTGTGAGCTTTGATTGTACAGATATACTAAATTTTTAACGCAAAAATTCTTTAATGCCATAGAGTAAGTAAATAAGTAAGTCTCTCAAAATATGTATGTTCTTTTTCCTTTAACCTCTCAGGGAAATTGTTTGAACAGCAATGATCAACTCCATACATTTAGACTAATTAGTTTATTATTTACCTCTTTTATTGGTCAAAATTTATATATGAGGAATTTAATAGCAATCGATAATCTGATGATGTAGAAACACTAATACATTTTTTAAATTTTAACTGGAAGTCGAAATTTTAATACAAAGTGTCGACCATTTAGAACCCAAAACAGATCTTATTTATTGGTCCAAATATACAAATGAGGACATTAATTCTTTAAAAATAAAATTGCAAAATACAAAACCGGGAGTGGAAAGTGTTTATATAAGCATAGCACAATTTGTGCTTGAATTTGTAAATGTATATGACTACAAGTTTTGAGTAAATATCTTCATTTTAGGCAATGAGACGAGAAAGTCCGTGCTGAGTTCCGTACCATTTATTTCTTGGATGAGTATCTAACTAAAAATATAGATAAATAACCAACTATTACTTACTTAGTCAATGACATTATATTGAACGTACATTGCCACATTTACAAAAGTACGCCACCTATTCCTCAACTTTTCTCTTTCAGGTCCATTCTAAAGTTATCTACCCCCCCCCCCCTCCCAATTTATGTCCAGGTCTTCCCACTGAACTCTCTTATTTTATCACCACGTCTTACTAACCGTTAGAGCTATACGCTTATATAATAATTACAATAATACATTTAGGGATGAGAACTATTATAGTTATAGGAAGTGCACCCGCATTTACGTAGAGTGAGGGTGGAGAGGAAATTTGTAAAAAATACTTGGTACACCTGGCCTAGATCTTAACCTTAATTCTTTCCATCATCGGTAGTCTAGTTTACTGTGAGAGTAGCGCCTTAAACCATGCCACCACTGAAGAGGGTTAATGGCCTATTTCCATTATGTTTTCCATTCAATACCTCGAATACCACCCTAGTTTCTTTAAATCTTGCTGAATAGCCTGTACACCGTGGTCTGCAAATGTGTACAAGGCATCTAGCTAGGAATTATCTATCCTCCTTCCACCACTATCTTAATCCTATTTAGGAATTAATACTTTCCTAATTTATTGATATTACTACTATATATTCTTTAACTTGATTGTTTGTACTATAAGTTTAAATAGGAATTCAACTCAAATTAAATTAACCTATTTAATATCAGAAACTTAAAGCCTTCAGAAACAAATCAAACATTCTGGTAGCAAGAATAAGCTATTAACTATCTAGTGAACTATGTTAGCTATCTGTTCGTGTAATAGGTAAATACTCTAGACCACCTGTGCACACATGGGTGCTACATCGCTTCGTAGTCGGTGGTGCGGGAATTGTAGGGGAACACAACTATTCCTTACTATCTAGATATTTGTCTTTGGTCTCAAAGAGTTACTGTGGTTAAGGGGACCACCTACATGCTGAGACGAGTTGCAGGTGTTCAGAAAACAATGTTATTTGAAAAGTTGCTTGTTATTTTAAATTTTCGCTCATGACAAAATATGTTATAAGGTTATCAACATGTTCCTATATAGTTAAAAAGGCAAAACAGGTTTAAAAATGTATAAAAATCTATAATTATATCATTTTTATTGACGATTAATATGATCATACAGGGTTTTGAGGCTCACTTAAAATTCTTGTAAAATTAAGTAATTATTTTACAGGTTCAATGTAGAACATTTAAAAGTAACTAAAAATGATTTAGGGGCCAGAATTGTCTTTACCATAAAAATGACTATGTTTGAGTGTATTCTCCTTAAGTCGGAAGCAACTTTAAGAAATAGTTCCCCCCCCCCCCCCCATCGCATCAACCATTCGGACTACATGCTTGTTCTGAATTACACTAAGGATGTAAGGATGAGGAAGCAAGAACTCTAATTAAAATATATATCTGAATTTTCGTAAATTGAAAGTGTAGAACATATAGAGAAAACTATTTTTAATACACCCTGCCGAGATTAGAGCTCCGATCTGTTCACCATTATAAAACGGCACAATTACACTTAGATTATTTGAGGAACAGTTAAATAGTTTAAAACGGATTAGGTTTGTTATATTTCAAGCTACCTATTCAATTAAAGTATAGTATAGTTTTTTATCTTTGCTTAGTTTTTTGCTACCTAAGCATATTCCTAATTTTGATTTTAATATATACAACATTTTGTCTCAGAAGAGCTTAGTTTAAATTTATTTTTACGCATGATTTTAGTGCTTGTGTTGTGTACATTATTATTTTCCATTTATATATTATTTAATACACCGGCAAACAGTTCAGAGACCTACACAAGTCAAGCATTAAAAACTATATAAATATGCAAAATAAATATAATATATTGGCAAACATTCTTCGATAGCTGTAAGGTTTAACGCGTCATTCTCGCAATGGATTAAACTGCTGATGACAGGGAACTTGGTATTTAAATACCAATCTGGTGAATGAGGGTTGTTTTCCTATATGAATTTACATTCCTCTTTCGCGAAAATGTGGATACACTTCTTCTAAATCTAATCATCCTCATACTTAGCTCACTAGTATAATTAGCACATATCCTAGACAATTATTAAGACACGGTGCTAAAATAAAGAAACTACCGCCAAACAAATATTGGTTAGTATAAAGATCCTAGTGACTGTATAAACTTTGAAAATAATATAAGATTTCCTAGATAAAAAAAAGGTTTCTGGCAGACATTTATTTTTATAGATTGGCTCAAAGTTATTAATGATTAATTAAATAACTCTTTAGGTTTGGTTCTTCTCTTGTGATGAAAATTGAATTCTGGAAATAAAAGTTTGTGCGCTCATATACAATGGACAGAGTGGTTTATCTTGTAGGACTTAATGATGCAAAATATTAACAACAATATGATTCTTGGGTCATGAGGAGGAATGCCAAATAAAAGTTTTAAGCAGAAGAATAGTATTAAGAACAGCGAAAAGAATTTTTTTTTAAACCGTTTCTCTACATACGACATTTGCAGACCACCACCGCTGTAGATTTAACAGACGTTTGGACTCTTCCTTCTTTTACCCTCCCTCCGCACCCCTTCTCCTCTAAACAACCAAGCACCAAGTGACGCTAAGGGCTGCAAAAGCGTCGCGCCGTCAAGCGAAAGAATTCGATTACTTCGTAAACGTGTCACTGTGGCGCGTTGGAATGCCTCTTATTAAATAAGTCTTGTAACAAGAAGAGTAATAATATATTTTATTTTAAGTTCAGTAGCTATTACACTCATTTATTTCTTAAATATAATTACTTCCACAGCTTTGTAACCTCTATTAATAATGTTAAAAGTTATTTTCATACATCATCAAAGGAATTTAACTTTCAATTATTGAACATCAGAACTATTTTCACAATTATGTGTACTGTATAAAAAATATAAATTTTCCACTGAGTTACATTTTTTTATTTGTTTATAATTAAAATATTTTTAGATATTTATTATTAAAGTTCAAGATTTTCATTATAAAATATGGAACTAAATTATACATTGAAAAATATCCTTCTTTTATTTTGTGTAGTTTGAGACATAGTGTATGTCTATTAGTTGGCTAACCTTGAATATGGTATAATATTAGTCAAACTTTTTAAGTAGAAAATTCACTAGGCTAGAAAGGGTATTGACTGCTTAATATATTTTTTATTTTATAAAACAAACTATAGCCACGTTCTTTAGTACTGTTAACCAGTTAATCGTTAACTTTTTTCTTACTAAATATATGTTTATATCTGTCCTACTTGGGTGTAATTTATAACTTTTAAACTAATGGTAACGTCCATAAATTACCAAACTGATAAAAATAGTATTTAATTTGCACTTAGAGATGAAATAAAATAGTTTTTGAGCTGATCGCTCGGACTTTGAGTCGAAAAGAAGTGGTTTGATTATCTAATGAGAGGCTAGATCTATGTTAATAAATTAAACAATTAATTAACTATAATTTTATTCTTTCTCACTCGTTGTGAAATTATTTTACTTATAATACGAGCTGTATAGAATAATATGTGAATTCAATAGAAAAAAGAAATGTTGACGCAAATCTGACGTCATAGTTTAACTATAATTTTAATTTCCGAATTATAAATATATGTATACTTTCATACTAAGCCACATAATGATTAATGAAGAAAATTATTTAAGTAGTTTGCTACATATTTTTTTAGCACCACGCCTTTCTACCCATCCGGATTATATTATTTACGCTAGTGGGCTAGGGATGATAAGATTGAATTTAAAAGAATGTATCCACATTTGCGTGGAGAGAAAGTGAAAACCCGTTTAGGAATAAACACCCTCAGTAAACCCAACGGGATTAAACCAGGATCTCCGCGTCATTGGCAGTCTATTCTATTGAGAGTCACCGACATGTGTTTGTTACGCACTGAGTAAACTGTAACAAACCAATTTGAATAATTTTCTTCATTTATATATATGATAATCAACACATTTTTAATTTTTTTTTCATAGCGAAAATATAGTTAATTAATAACTTATAATAACTTTTCAGGTAGACATAGAACATAAATATACATAATATTACAAATAAAATCAATAAAAAATTATAAATCTATGATATATATGAATATATATATATACATATTATAGTGGTGGCATATATATATTATATTGGTGGCATATATATAATATATATATAAACTTTATGTATATCATTTGACTATAGTATAACAAAACTTAAAAACATATTTATTAATATTCTATCATAAAAGGATAAAGTAAAATTATTTCGACTATGATTTTTTGATCATACCTGGGACCATTAACTTGTTAGATAAACGTGCCAACGACCAAAATACCAAATTCTACACCAATTTTATAATATACTAAATGAAGGTCACAGGAGCCAAGGGAGGAAATTACAATTTTAACTCAAATAGAGTTAGTGCTGCCATATGTTAGACAATCACGTGACTTTTTTAATGCACTTTAGATTATAGTTATAAGAGGTTTCTGTCATATTTAAAATAATACATATAAAGTATTTTCTTGAGTCCGTATGAAATTTGAGATATAAAATTGCTGTACTGGAAAAATACATATAGTGTGACCTTCTTACCCAACCCCCCTCCACAACCGCTTTAACTTTCAATTAATGGTGTCAGAAAATGATGCGCGTGCCTTGACTATAGTGGAGCATTGAATCGGTTTGAGATTTCAATGATATGTCAAAGTTTTGGTATGTGTGGTATGATCATTGAGACAGGACCCTTCAACCAAATTACAGAAAATCCATGAGTCTTGGTGGGTTTGAAGATTTAATAGTCACGTTATACGATTGCACTGACGAGTGACTCAAAAGTTAATTATGAATGTAGTTCTGGGTGTTAATAAAGTCTTTAAATACTTGGCTTTGTGTAGCCGGTGGTTCAATTACTTATAATTCACAATCACAATTTGTTAAATACTTTTATTGTACAATAATAACCAAACAATGATTAGTTTAGCGTTCAAAAATCCCACACTACTCCATAGATTGTTTAATAGTATTTAATATTCCTCGTGCTAAAATGGATTAGATGGATCTTTATAGCACTGAGAGCTCCATTTTTTAGTACTTAAATTAATAATGTGTATGATCAATTTAAAATTAGCTATTTCTTAACGATCATGTTGCAAGAAATATCCCAGTTGTGACGTTAAATTAAATGATTTGAGGTCTATTTATTTAAAGCTTTTAGCAAACAAAGTCATTTTATAACCAAACCAAACAAAAATACAACTAAGGATTTTTTTTGTAATGGCCTAGTACTGTGAATACCTCGATGCTAGGATGTATCCTCTTGAGTTGTAAGGCACTCTTCATTTCTTTACTAAATTTTGTTCGCTATAGTTTATAAGCACAATTTTTAATTTAATCCTCTTTGTTGACAAACACGTTCGTGTAGTATGACTAAAGAATTAATTTACTAATCTAATTTATATTAACACAGAAAAACACAAAATGTCAATAAAAAAATATTTTTAAAACAACATAGACCACGCTAACAGACAGCTTTTATAACACGTAATTGTTTGACTATAAATTAGAGATCCATTGCATGTAATGGTCCAACATTTTGAACGATTATTCACGACTCAATGTGATTATTTCTTTTATTTCTATCGACAGCTGTCATAGTTAATGGTCAGTTTGTCATGTTTCTTCCAGGTCCGTCCGCTTGTGTCAGTCAAACAGGATGTATCCTGCTCGCGTGTGCGGGATAGTGGTATTTTAATGACGTCATAGGTCTCCCCATGATCCAAATGTGAACCAAAAAATGAGAGAAATGAATTATCAAAATCACATCATGGAATATTATTTGAACTCTTTAGTAAAATAAATATTCACATAGTATAAATAAAAACCTGCATTCTATTGTTGGTTATTAATTTAGCAATCCAGGTTACAAGAAGCTGAAAAAGCAACTAGACTTAATTTCAAGTATTCATTCCACAAATCATGTAATCTGTAGCTTTCACTCATAATAGAAATTATCAATACCTAAAAAGTAATACTGATTATAAAGTAGAAATTTATAAAAGCTGCCAGAAAAATAAAATATATGTTTTTATTTTCTAAATGGGCCTTTCCATGAAAATTATTCTTTACATAGAAGCTAATGTTGTTTGAAGAAATATAGCAGATACTGAAATGTTGGATATCCGTAGTCACATTGGCTAAATAATAATTATAACACATTTTGATTAATATTTTATTGTATAATAAATCAGGGCCTTAGCAAGGCGAGGCAGGTAAAACAAATACTCGGCTCAAACACCTTCAATATTGGTGTGTCATAAGTCTGGAGAAATACAATTATTTAGTTGGCTACAATAACGCAATTTTTTTAATTCTTTAATTACTCGTCCTTGAGAATGAGGGGGAAGGGATGGCAGTCTTATTTGGGCTATCACAACTTTGCATAGTGAGGCATCAGTTAAGTGGTACATATATTGAAAATAGTTAGATAGTTATTTTGCCAGTGCTTCAAAGAAGAGTCTTGTTCCAATTAAGAAATTCATTGTGTGTAAAAATTTGATTTTCTGAAATTTTAAATTTAACTTTTTTAAATAATTTTGACACTAGGATTTGGTTTTGCACTAATTTGAAATGAGTAAATAGCAAGAAATGTATGTTCTTATTTAAAATATAATATTTATTAATGATTTTTAATAGGGCTTAGTGTATGTATACAATAACGCCACACTACAGGGATAAAATACTGCCACAATAGCATGAAGCACATTCCTCTCATAATATGATAATTTTTGGGGTGTTATTAAAAAAAAATCTAATTTAAAATGATATATTATTATTTATTTTACATTTCAGACATTTGAAAATAAAGTAATTGGAGCATATTTTTTTTAGGTAAAATGGCGTGATACAAATTTCTAGGAATTTGAGGTAAATAGACCAAAGAGCAGCTCTTAGAGCAATAGAACTCGTTCGTCAAGGGTCAAAAGTTTTGGCTCATGCTAAGGACGCAAACATTCCATGGAGAACCTTACGCGATCATTTATTGAGTAGCAGTTGTGTTAAAAGACTTGGGTGCCAAATAACATTGAGTGGAGAACAAGAAAGAAAACTCGTTGAAAGGATAAAAAGAATTCAACAAGTGGGGTTTAGTTTAGCAAGAAATCAATTTTGTGAAACAGTGTTTAACATTGTTTCAACAAAGAAATTGTACAGCGCCATTACAAATTATTGGGAGGGACCATTGCTGAAATGGACATCTTGACAACTAATTTATAATGTTGACGAGACAGAGACAGGCCTCCAATTGTGATATGGGAACCTAGAAAAAATGATTGCTGAAAAAGGACGTAAACGAATTCACTCCACAACAAAGGCAGATAAATGAGAATCTTTAACTGCTACATTTTGTACAAATGCTACACCTTCTAACTGGATTGATTTAATTATTTTTTAGGGGAAGAACAAGAAATTTAAGTATGGGTATAGTCTTCCTCCTGGTCCTGATTTTACCACGACTAAGAAGGGTAACACGCAGATTAATGAATCTGGTAGAGGGTTGCATCATTTTAACAAACATCGTTTACCATGAAATGCTCTCCTGAAATTGGACGTTCTTGTAAGCCTTCAAGATGTGAGAGTCTTAGACACATACAACTTCTGATTTGGCCAGCCCATTGTAGCCACGAGCTTCAGCCTTTAGAAAAAGGAGTGTTCAAGGCTCTAAAATTCTACTGGACTCAAACCGTTGACACATTTCTCAGAACAAACCCCGGTCACCCCATTGGAAAGTTGCCGTTTGCTAATTTTTATTGTGCTGCATTGTTAAAGGCAGCAACACCAGATAACACGGTCTTGTCTTGCTCCCTTGTTTGCCTTGAACTACTCGCTCTGAATGTCAGAAGTGACTTTCAGAGGGAGTAGGCGGCTTGTTTATGCCTAAAGTACCAATCTGTAGTCACAGATCATAACCTTTATGTCTAAAAGTGTAATTTGGTTGTGAAGGATAAATGGAGTTGGTGAGTGAAGGTTAGTATGATGGGAGCTAAAGAGTTTGTGTTGAATTGCTAGATCGAGCCCTCATACACTGTGATGGAAACACAAGCGCAGTTAGCCCGATGTGAGTGGTGTAGTGAGTAAGTAAGATCTAGACGAGCTGAAAGAAATACATGAATAATATTAGACACTAAGCGAAGATGTCTTTGATGAAAGTGAAGTTATGAATAATATGATTCTAGTTTCTAGTTTGTGGGGACGTGTGAGGATGGGGACCCAAAGATTTGTCTAAGCTGAGAAACAGGGGTGGTTAGTAGGAAGGGGCTGATTGGGAAGGTATGCAGATGGATTTCTCATACGAGTTGGGGCTTCTTGTATTTTCTTGGCTCTTGGGGGTCGTACTGGCCGAGTCTTCTAATTGTGGCGTTGTCTTCTACCTCGTGGGCTCGTTTGTAGAATTTGCTGCCTCGCTGCCGGAAGATTTCCTGTAGAGTCACACTGCCAGTGGTAGCGTGTATGAACTCATTGCTGGTGCGGGTGTTCACACCCAAGATACATCTAAGTACCTTGTTTTGTACAGCTTGTAGAGTTCCTAACACTGACTCGGAAGCAAACCCCCACGCCTCGCATCCGTATAGCAGTATAGGTTTCACTAATCTCTTGTACAGTAGCAGCTTGATGTTGTTTCCCAGCACTGGGCTCTTGAGCAGGCCGTAATTTGTGATGAAGGCCCCATTGCCTTTTTTCTTGTGTAGTCTACATGCTCCTTCCATATGAGTCTGGAATCTAACATCACCCCGAGGTATTTAATTGAATTCCTGTAGGGGATATCCTCCTCCAACACTACGAGCTGGGCCGGTGTTTGGGGTCTCCTCCTAGTAATTAACATGGCTGTCGATTTCTCTACATTGACTCTTATTCTCCATTTTTCCAGCCAACTGCTGAACTCGTCCAGGTACCGCTGCAGGTGGAGATGGGCGTACTTAACGTTCTTGTTGGCAATGTAGAACAGAGTATCGTCTGCGAAGAGCCTAACTTAATCATCGGGTCCGTGGGGACGTCAGCGACGTACACAGTGTATAGGAACGGGGAGAGTGCTGACCTCTGCGGCACCCCTGCTCTGACACTATGAAGAGGCGACCTTTTCCCTTCCATCTTGACCTGAAATTGTCGTCCGGTTAAAAAGCTCTTGATTAGCTGCACATAAACCTTGGGGAAGTTGGCCTGTATCAATTTGTAAATAAGGTCGGCGTGCCAGACCTTATCAAACGCCTTCTCCACATCCATAAGTACCGCTATCGTGAATTCCCCTCGATTGAAGCATTCTGTATACGGTCTTGTCCTTTCGTGCCACAGGAATAAATACATTTAATCCATCTATAATTTCACCCACAGCATTTGCTCCTAGTACACTTTCAGAAAAAAAAAATCAAATTTTGCCTGAACCATTGCACAGCACCAAGTTTAGCTATAGTTCTGTGGAAACTCATGATACACATTTAATTTCTAAAAAAAAAATTAAAATAATTAAAAAACTCAATCCATCAGGATTTAACATCCTTTAGTACGGTTGTAAAAACAACAGAAATTAGAAGAAAACAACTGAATATATGGAGTTCCAAGAATGTATATGGTGTTGTGCCACGAAAACTTTCATTTCCTGCAAAGTGCCAATCCACCACAGAAGTTCCACAACCATCCTCTTCAACAACCAATAAGGATCTTAGTAATCACTGTGGGGTTTGGGGAGGATACTACTATGACGATGCAGGGAAAAGATAAATTGGATCCAGTGTGTAAATTGCAATAAATGGTTCCACGAAAGGTTTTGTGTAGGTCTAGTAGCAAAAACAGGATGGGGCGATGTATGCAAGGACAGTGAATAGTTGCCAAAATTAAACTAATATTATATTTGTTGTAAATAAAATGTATTATTATTATTACGTGTTTAAATTTGTTGTTTGTTTTTTATTTTTGAATTGTGGCGTTATTGTATCCCTTTGGATACAATACCACCACTGCGCACTTATTTAAAAATATTTTTTAAGGAATTTGTAAATGAAATGTGTATGTTTTTTATCCTTATTACTCTACTATGAATATAAGTAACGGGTTGTATGTATTAGTTATTTACAAAAGTACTAAAATATAATTTTAACAAGCTATTTTCGAGAGTTGTGACGTTACTGCATTCCTCTACCATACATAGGTTAGATGATCTCTTTTAAATGACTAAAATCAAAATGGCTTCCCTAACGCTTCTGAAACTTTATTCAAGAATATAAAATTATATTTATTCACCCCACCTATCACATCAATGTTATAACGGATGAGTTAACTACATACAATTAAATTTTCATAATTAAAGCCGTTTAGAAAATACTAACATGTTCATTATTTGCTTAAAACATTGATAGCACTTTACTATATTATTGGTGTTATTTGATAGGTATTAATAATATATATCAACAGTAGCAACTGCAGATCACAAGACTGACTTATGAGCACGTAGAATTATATCTAGTAACTTTTATAGCAGGTAGATAAGTCTCTTCCTATTAAAATTTAACTGTACAAGGTGTATGTATTAGGCTTCGTATGGGGTATGGTATTGAAAAATGAATTAAGACCTTCATAATTTCAAAATATGTGAAAAGGTTTCTCTTAAACCCTGCCTTTCTCATATTGACTATGTAAATGTAAAAACATATACGTATACAGACAGCTTAAGGGAGGAAAAACAAAATCATTTGGAATATTTTTACAAAAAGAACTGATTATAGCTACACACCAATTGGCTCAAGTTAGGCACTGTACACAAGGATATATTGAAGTTCGAAGGTGGACTCCCAGTGCAGCGCGATATCGGGCCGCACACCTCCACGTGCAGTCGCACGTTTTATTCTTTACATACAAGGGTTCTTTTATGCAAACGTCGAGTGTCGCACGTTGTGTAGGTTTATTTTATGCACGCGTTGAGTGTCATGCGACACATGATGGCAGATTGCCGCGCGTTTTGTAGGTTTTTTTTATGCACGTGACATGCCACTCGTCGTTGGTAAAATTTAGTAGTAGAAGTGGACAGACTTTATCATTGTTGCCAGTCCCTTTTTAGCTTTGTACATTTCAATATACATAAACGTTAACAAAATAGATTTTTTAGCTATTTTTTTTTCCTTGCAGTATTATTCTTTATATTTCTATATTTGTACTCCTTTGATGATGAATCCCAAAGCGCATAAAATGACCCATTTGTTCCCAGTTATTTACAGAGTGGATGACATTTTGCAGTCGGATATCACGCGGCACTAACGCGTGCATGAAAGAGCCCTTGATGTCATATATTTAAAAAAAAAATCGAAGTTATAATACACAATATGATAAAGTTTATGCAGTTGTGTCTTACCATTTATTTTGTACCTATGAAAATTATGTATTTTAATCTTTGTCGAGAGGGGAGGGGGTGAGGCAGATATCTGGTGGCTTCGTAAACGATATCTTGCTTTTATAAGGTGAGGCCCTTCCTATGAAAACTGGACTGTAAGTCGTGTAACTGGTATAACCAGTCGGTACAGAAATAATCATTAAAATGCCTCTAGTCGAAAACAATTTATCCGCATTTAAGTTGTTCTTGTAAAAATACTTATTTCAAATAAACCAACACTATCATTTCTCCTGACAAACAAATGGAGTGACAAATGCTGGTCCGTCCGTCCCGGGTGTAGGTGTAAACCCCGGGGAGGAAAGTTATCCAACTAATGTGCTCTCCTCTCGTTTATCCCTTTCCAGACAATGAGGAAAAATGGAAGAGTCGTCTATTTTTCTTTCGTCAGTCCTCCAGCGCTTGTGACTATTTATCACAGCAACTGAACCGCTGCCGGGAGGTGAATCAGCCAAGTGGAAGAACGTTTAGCGACAATTCACTGATTAAGGATAGGAAATAGCTCTCACTTAAAGGAAAGCGTTTCAGTGGTTTGGTAGAGATTTGGTATTATAGAGATCATGGTTCGGTTACCAAACATAGGTACCTATTGTGTTTTAATGTTATTTAAGGAAGTATTTTGTCAATAAACAAAATAATGTAGATCATTTTATATGTTTTTTCAACTTTATTTTATTTAAAGTGAATTTATATCTCTTTTTTACTTTAGCAAATAAATATCTAGTATATAATTAAACTTATTTTATTGATATTTGTATATTAAATTTATGTTTCTAAGGTAGGATGGTTGGAAGTAAATGTATTTATATAAAAAACGGGCCTAAACAAAATTAATATAGTATTGCTTTAGAAGATATATTTAATTTAGGTTTCTATATATTCATTATTATACAAACACATGAAAAATATTTAAGAATTGTTGAGATTACTATATTTATAAAAGTATTCTAACTCTATCTACTAAAGTAATATTTCATTTAATTCTATCAAATTTTTTTCTATAAAAAACTTAAAAATATTGAACTTAATACGAGTTATTTTCCACCCCAACTTAAAAAATAAGGCAATAGTATACTATTTAATTCATTTTATTAATATCATCATATTTATTAAATTGATAAATTTAAGTATAAAATGACGTGTTACTTAAATTTAAAACGCCCTTAAACAATTTCAAGATTATTTAACAAATTTTATAATCTTCAGACTGCTATTATTTCACTGGTATATATATCGACCACTTAATAATCCCTTTTTTATATGAGAACGTGCCACACAAAGTTAAATTAACAAACATATCACTACTATGGCTACCTCAGAAATGTGTTAAGAGGCAGTTTAAAAGGAATTAAAGGTGAGTTAGTCCCTTAAACTAATTAAAGATTAAATTTGGATTCTAAAATCATTTATTTCTAGGCAACTGAAACGTGCATTGGGATATCAGATTATAAAAGTAAATTTTCTTTATTTATGTACCGAAAGTGTCATAATTAGTTTATTATATAATTTTTGCTTTATCTCTCATTTTAATCCATTGATTGATTAGAAAACTTAATAGTTTTCACGTATCCTCTAAAACTGAGGTTCCCAAACTGGTACGTAATATCATTCCTGATGGTACGCTGTTAAAAACCAGACAAAACAATCACATTAAAGTTGGAAAATTATGGGACCTCCTCAACTCTTGAAAATATATTCAGACCCAGTCCAGCCAAAATTAAAATAGATCTAACCAGTGGTTGGAGGTGTGAAAATACTGATTCCAGCTCAGACACGAAGTTTGTGTTATCATATCCTTGGGCATCATTAAAATTGTACCCAAATAATAAATATTCAACTTTATCTTGGTGGTACTCCAAATTACAGAAACTATTGGGGCTGTACGCCATTCAAAAAAATTGGGAATTACTGCTTTAAGGGCTTGCTGTGGTAATATAGCACAGCAAACCTATACTATATTTGATCGGAATGAGGCAAAGTGGTAAGTTTAAAGATAATGATGTTTTTTTAAGGGGCAAGAAAGGTTTGTCAGGATACTACTACTACTACTACTACTACTACTACTACTACTACTACTACTACTACTACTACTACTACTACTACTACTACTACTACTACTACTACTACTATTATTATTATTATTATTATTATTATTATTATTATTATTATTGTTATTATTATTATTGTTATTATTATTATTATTATTATTATTACTATTATTGTTATTATTATTATTATTATTATTATTATTATTATTGTTATTATTATTATTTATTATTATTATTGTTGTTGTTATTATTATTATTATTATTGTTATTATTATTTATTGTTATTATTATTATTATTGTTATTATTATTATTATTATTATTATTATTATTATTATTATTATTATTATTATTATTATTAGCACCGCGTCTTACTACCCATTCGGGTTATCCGCACTTACGCTAATGTGTAATGGTAGGGTGATTGTGAGATGAAATGCAGGACCTACAGTTTAACGTGGGATCCGAACCACGGTGGAGACCTGGTATTCCACACATTCACAAATTTTGATTAATACATGTATTGTCCGAGGTAAAGGAAGGGTATGGTAATCAGATAAATCTGTGCCGGTACTGAGGATTGAACCCCGGCCGCCAGCACAAAAGTCTGACACCTTACCCCTAGACCACCAGGTCACCAACTGTATTAGTAAACTGCCCCGTTCTCTCCCTACCAATTTGATCAACCACTTACTAAACAATCTTAGTCGTTAATAAAACACTTTCTTTCACACAGCTATGCAGATGGAAATGTTATAACCATTTTAATTGATTCAATATCCAAAGAGTAGGCCTACTTATTTTTAACTTCTCTCAACCCCTTAAAGAAAGAAGTTTTGTGATCGTTATAGTATCAAGCTCACCCACGTCAATGGCCGCGTTGTCTAACGCGCTAATTTGGTAGTAGATTAGATTTTCGTTGACTGAGAGATCAAGGTTAGAATCTCTGTTAGGTGTTCAGAGGGTAATTTTTCTAATCCTTTACATACATGCGCGTATTTATCCTCTAAGTTTAACGTTATAAAAGATTATTGAATATGGTGGGCACCAATTTAGGGTTTCCACCTAGGATAATTTAATCTTTCATTTTGTTCGATTAGCTTCAGTGGTGTCATGACAAACATCATCTCGCAAAACACCTGGGTGTTCACTTAGGGAAACCACTATCAAAGAACTAGTGATTTCGAAGAAATCTCCTACGATATTGTAGGGAACAATACATACATATACACACACACACACACACACACATACATATATATATATATATATATATATATATATATATATATACAATACATTCTCATAGCTTAATAATGGCTGCAATACTACAAATGGCTGTACAATACTAAAATAAATCATAAGACACATAAATATATGTTGTCAATATTTACTCACAATTACAGCCTTCACAAAATATCCTAGCTAATAAATACAGTACTAAAATGTTAATGAGAGACAATAGTTAAATAAAATTAAACTAAATTTTATGTATTTAAATTGACACAGAAGTTTCAGTGTAATAAAAGTCATAGAAATAAAAAAAAATATTTGAGTGTTGTTTACTCGATGAAACGACCATCCAATGAAGCTACGTAAATATACATTGATAATAATTATATTAAGTTTAAAAATATAAATATGTAGGTGTTGGAAATAGTGTCCGTGTTTTGACCGAGAGGCTTGTATAATAATCAAATTAAAAGTTATATTTACACTCGGTTTAACCTGAAAAGAAGCTTACACTACATACTGTACCTTACTTGCTATAGACTACACCATCGTGAAACCACACAAGGAAATATTACTGCCTTTCATTGTAAAAAGGTGTACAAATTTAATAGTTCAAATATTAATTTATCATTAGTTTACTTTGAGGGAAATCAAAATAAAGTTGATTAGCTTTAATATTTATGAAACAAAATTTTGCAAAATTGAATTTTAAAAATGTTTTAAACTAGGAATTACTTGACCGAAGCACCATTCAAATTATGGATGAATGCGTGTTTTTTCCCTGGAAAATTATATCAGTACACAGAAGGTTTTGTGTTTTAAATAAATAATACACATTTTGTGTGTGTTCATTCACTTATACAAGTAAAGTACCCACGCAATTTAGTTTAATATTTTTGTATTATAATTTTATTTTCTATTAGTTTAGGAGTTTTCTTGCCTTTACAAAATTCTATTTACCAAAGTTCTCAGAAAAAACCAATTCAATTATAGCCATTGTTAGCTTCAAACGTTCACTGCTTTCTTTATTGTTATAAATTTATACCTTCTCCATGTTATGAGTTTATAACAATAAGAACTATTATTTCTTCTCATATATAGTGCATTTTGAATGTATAAGATTAGACATTTTTATATTTGTAATTTTAATTTTACTAGTCATGTTCTCAATTTTACCTTCAATAGGGGGTCAAAATAATGTATTTGAAAGTTTGTGTTTGTTCTTTTTAAACCCTAAATCACTTATTGATGTTGGATTATTTTAGTAGGAATATTTATAAACCCCGTTTGGGTGTAATAAGTATGGTTTTTCTAAAATCGTTTCCACTTTTCTTGATTTCAAAGAAGGTACAAAGTAATATTTTCACTGGTGGTTCATTGTGGGCTTGAAACGTGGTCTTTCACCCTACATTACGAAAACTAATTTAAGGACTTCGAAAACAAGGTGCGTAGGAATATATTTAGTCTACAATAAATTAGGCTAGTGGAGAGTGGAGTAGCTTACATAATGATGAGTTACACAGCCTGTAATTATCACAAGACATTGTTAGGATAACAAAGTCTGGTATATTATGGAGAACAGGATATGACCCGCCTCGGTGGCGTAGTTGACTAACGCGTTGTCGTGTTGAGCTCGACTGCTGAGGACGGGGAGACCGAAGTTCGAATCTCGGTCGGGTGAACTAGTTTTTTTCCTAAATTGTTTTCCACTCTCCCTCCACGCAAATGCGGGTTCACTTCCTCTAATTCAACCCTCCCAATTCCTAATCCATTAGCGTAATTAGTACTTAAAGCGTATAATCCGAACGGGTAGTAAGAGCGGTGCTAAATATTAAAAAGCAGGATTTGCAGCCCAAATGGGAGATTGTAGACCATGATCAGGATACTGACTTGCTAACCAATGGGAAGAGACCATTGAAAATACCTAGACGCAGATGAGAGGATAACATTCGAATAAACCTGAAAGATATGGTGTAATGAGGTGGACTGGATAGAACTATCTCAAGATAGGGATAGGTGGTGTAATTTTATAAATGTGGCAATGAATTTCGTGTTTCTAATGCAATAATGATAATAATGTTTAGCACCGCGTCTTACTAACCGTTCGGGTTATATGCTTTAAGTACTAATTACGCCAATGGATTAGGAATTGGGAAGGTTGAATTAGAGGAAGTGAACCCGCATTTGCGTGGAGGGGGAGTGGAAAACCATTTAGGAAAAACCACCCCCAGTTAACCCGACCGAGATTTGAACCTCGATCTCCCCGTCCTCAGCAGTCGAGCTCAACACGACAAGCGCGTTAGCCAACTACGCCACCGAGGCGGGTGTTTTAATGCAATAAAGTAGGTAAGTGACTATACTCGTATATGTTTTAAAAGGTTGAGTTTTTGGTGTTTATGTGATGCTTGTCACTAGATAATTAAAACGCATTCTTATATACAGCCACACTCTAACAAGGTTGATAGTTTTTAATATCTTTTTAATACCGCGTCTTGATCGCCATTCAGTTTGTATGAGTATGTAGACCTTACTAATTACTCTAGTTAGTTAGGGATAGAAAGGTTGAATTTAAATTAAGTGTATCCACATTTGCGCTAAGGTAGAGGGGAAAACCATTTTGAAAAACCTCCCTCCGAACACTTGACCAGTATTCGATCCCTGTTATCCCTGTCATCAAGAGTCTATTCTATTGCGAGAGTGATGCCTTAGACCATGCGACCACCAGAAAGGATTTAAATTTATTAAAGCGTGCTAAAATAGTAAATAATGTATGTAAACAAAAACAATATAAAACTTATTATAAGTACCTAATTTGTGAATTATTACTTTTCTTTTACTCGTATATACAATAATTCCTTTTTACTTTATGTCGACAACTCGGAGAGAAATTATTGTAATCGCCAAAAAAATGGAACGCGTGATTTTGATAAATTTGTAATGACTACCTGAAATAAAAAAAATGTTTTCACAATGCCGTCTTTCTCTCTGTAAGTCTCTCTGTCCGTCTATATGTCTGCACCTCGGGCTAGAGCCGAAACTATTCTACCGATTTTGCTCAAACTTGGTATAGGGGTTTTCATAAAGCTCCCCCTCCACCCCTCGCCGAGGGATATTTGTAGTTATATATCAAACCCTAAATTTAAGGGTTTATTGAAGGGCAAAAAGGAAAGAAAAAAAAATATTTTTTTCAAAATTCATTCTAACGATTTTGATTAAATTTTATATTTAGGCACTCAATACATTATGAACCTAAGTAGACACTCCAATTTTCTGAAGAAAATTACTTTGAGAGTAATTTAAATGGCGATTATTTATTTACAATTTTCATCATTTCTCCGCAACTATTTGAGATGCGAAACAACTCATCATGGTAAATCTGTGATAATATTAAGAATAAAAATCATTTATTTGTATTATATTTTAATAAAACTAAAAATTCTTTGCTATAAGCAAATATATATACTTTTTACTTCAGCTAGGAAGATGATTTGATTCTTGTGCTCTTTTGTGGACAAAGATGTTTCTCATTTATCACTGTTTCAGTAACTGGCTTCCTAGTGCCTAATGTCATAGAGTAAGTAAGTAACAGTGTATATTATATCATTTATTATCTTTGGTGTAGTGTTTCTACAACAATGTGTGGACCTATTATTTTGTTTTACAAATCTTCCAAGTTTTTAGTAAATGTATATTTTAAGATAAAAGCGGGAGAAAGTCTGTCTGGTGCAACATACCATTTATTTTTAAATAAATTACACTTTTGGAACTAAACTTAAGATTATAGTTAGATGTATATTTAAAATTACTGGATAATAAAAAATGTATCCTTGTTTTGGATTGGCCTAGATTACTTATTAGAACTGTTAATAATATGCTAGTGGTTCAACTAAGATTTTAAGAGGTCAAATTTGATAGTTGTACTAAGAAAACAATTCATTATACTAGTTTTATCTACATCCAAAGAACAACTTTTGAATTTTTTTCTTAAACATGTTTGTTCTTTATTTTCAAATCAGTTGAATGTTTGATTTTACAAAATTGGTAACTATTCACAATATTGATCTGTATTTCATCTTATTTTGAATACGTATTTTATTACGACCCCTGCACATTTAAAATAATATATAAACGTTTTATCCTTTTTTTATTTTGAGTATACCTCTGAATTCAGTCCCCCAAAACATCCACCATTCCTTTCCAACCTCGCAATCTGAAGAGCCTTCTCAAATCCAAATTCATTGCAGATTTTCAGCTTGTCGAGTCCGGAGAAAGGGGAGGATCGAAAAAAAAAAGGTTGGGAAGTTTTGAGAGGGGTAAAAGCGGGGAACAGACTGATGGTGGAACAGAAATATATCGAAAAAATAGGGGTGGAAGGAAGGGTAAGGAAATGGGAGAAAATAAGGGTGTATAAAATATAGGCATCTCTTTGCACCAAGAGGTATGATAGCAACACTTTCAAACATAGCTGATCATGCTTTTAAAAAAAATCAAATTATTTTCCAGTTTTATAATGTTCAAAAATAAAAAGGCTTTTACTAATGATTAACACTTCTGTAATTAGAGTTGTACTTGACCAAAATAGTCTGTTTATCCTTTCAATAATCTTACATTTTGAGTCAATTAGCTTTTTATGAATTGTGAAATATCGCCTCAAATTTGAACTTAATATAAAAAAGTGTTTTTTTTCCTGTATCTATACGTTAAATATATTTCTAGGATGGATTTTTTTTTCTTTAGAAAATATAATTTTATATTATTCTTTTAACATTTTCACAAATTATATTTAATTAATTAAAAACTTTTAAAAAATCAATTTCTGTCCTAGATATTTAAACCTATGAGACAACCTAAATTTAAATCAAATAAACCCGCATTTTTGAGATGAGAGAGTGTGAACTCACTAAGATTTTTTTTTTCTCAAAACACATCCATAAAATACTTGGTATTAACAATGTTATCTATTGATAGAATGACAACTAATTGTACTCCATTTAGAATTGTAAGGAATATGTTGCAATAAATGCAGACATTTTACTATAGGCTAGTAAGAAAATAGATTTAGAATGAATGCTTAAAACACTAAGTATATGATCACACAAAGAACAGATTAGGGACGATAATTCAGTAATCACTTAAAACAAAATAAATTTGACAGAGTAAATGATTTTAAATATTTAGGAACAATTTTAACTAACAATAACGATATTATATGGGAAATTATTAAAATCATAAAAAACGGAAAATTCATGCTAATACTGTACTCGGTCAGTAAGTTGTTGGGATCTCACCTGCTGTCGAGAAATGTAAAACTCAGAATATACTAACTGATTGTTCTCTATGAGGGTAAAAAACGTGATCTTTCACCTTACATGACGAAAACAAATTTAGGTTCTTCAAAAAGAATGTGCCTAGGAAGATATTTGGTCCAAAAAGGGATGAGGCTACTAAAGAGTGTAGGAGGTTACATAATGATGAGTTACACAACCTCTATTTATCACAAATCATTGCTAGGTTAATAAAATATCCCAGGCTACGGAAAGTAGGACATCCAGCGTGAATCAAAGGAAACTAACACCTTGTTCGAGGTGTTAACTGTCAAACCCGATGTGAAAGGACCATTGGTAAGACCTAGACGCAGATGAGAAGATAACATTAGAATGAACCTGAAAGTGATAAAGTGTAATACTTTTGACTGGTTAGGACTATCTCTAGATAGAAATAGTTTGAGTACTTTTGTAAGTACAGGAAGTAAGTATGTAGAAAGGAACAGCATCGAGAGGCCAAAATACCTAATAAACACATTTTAAGACCTTTTTCACATAGTTTCTTAAGCACGTAATGTGATATTATTGGTTTTTAAGTTAGAACGTTATTATGATTATTATTATTATGATTATGATTATTATTATTGTTATTATTATTATTCACAGCTCTGGATCTGAGTGGCCTGATAAAACTTCTTCTCGACCGCAAGAGATCAATTTGACTCACCTTTATGGATCCGCAGTGTCTACAGAGTGATACATCTTTACAAACTATTGCTAAAATCCTCCAATTATTGTAATCGATTCCTTTTTTTTCCAAATTTTACCTTTGAACATATATCAAAAGCTATGTGTGAAAGGACCTTAATAGTATTTATCTTGGGGGCTTACGTCAACATTTATATTACCAAGAACTTAGCCTAAGGGATAAAAATGAGAGGGATAATTTAGATCAGGCGGGTCAAACTCGTTTTATAATAAGTGGAAAATTAAACATTTAAAATACTGAAAAAGCCAATAATTAATGTAAAAATATTTCCAAATTTATTATATATTATTATATATTATATATATATATATATATATTATATATATAATATATATATATATTGTATGAAGAAATAAACCCCTATGTAAAACCATAAAACCCATCCCATACTTGAGTTTTAGATTTATTGGCAGTAATGATGTAATTGTATTCTTATGTAGCATGTTAAGCCATGTGTTAGCTCACTGTGGAGTTACCGGGAAGCGCTCTAGCTCTAGGAAAGCTGCCCCAGTTGACCATGCCAGCACCACCAGCTATTCGACGTCTTACTCACAAGCCACGTTTCCAAGAAAAGGCAGGTACTTTTCTCTGGGCGCCACACATCAAAGAGCGTTAGTGGTCATTCAGTTACATTTTTGCAACCTCATCCCCTTCCCTCCTTAGATGTCCTGATGCTAACATGTCCCCGATTAGGTCAGTTCCGTTACTATATAAACATCATTGCTTGCTTCACATAATAAGGCACCGAGTTGGCTCTGTATGCGGACGACACGGCTCTAGTAGCGGAGTCGTGGCGAGGGCAGCTGGTGGAGAGGCGACTCCAGATGCACCTGACGCAGTTGGAGGGGTGGCTGAATACCTGGAGAACAAGTATTAACGTGGAGAAGAGCACTGCTATGCTCTTCACATGGAAAAGAAAGTACTACAGGCCGGCCGCACTCCAGTCGTTCGGAGAACAGATCAGATGGGCGGACAGTGTTAAGTACCTGGGACTTACGCTGGACACAAAACTGACCTGGAGACGACACTGTAACGAAAGACTCAACAAGGCGAGGCAAAGGCTGGGAGTCCTAGGCCCACTGCTTAACAGGCGTAGCGCCCTGTTTACAAGGAACGGTCTGACGCTGTACAAGCAGCTGCTCAGGCCGATCCTCGACTATGCGTGTCCCGCTTGGGGCCACCTGGCGGACACGTATATGAGGAGGATGCAGGCGTTCCAGAGCGTATGTCTGAGGATCATTGTGGGCGCACCTTGGTATGTCCGGAATGAGACTCCTCATCGTGACCTGGATATGCCTACCATCAAGGACCACTTCCGGAAACTGGCGCAGTCCTTCTACGCCAGACTTCCCGGTGCCACCAATCCTCTTATCCAGGGGCTTGGGAACTACGTCATCGACCCTGGTGGGTGCCATCGACGTCCCAAAGCCCTGCTCGGATAAGCGAGATGTGTCAACAGTGGTTTGGGAGGCTCTCACCCAGCCCCCCATAGAGTAGTGTCTCCGCACGTAACTCTAAAAAAACCCTTAGTAGGTTTCTCAATTTCTTACCCCCCCTTTTCACCCAATATTACTAATATTATATAATTTCTGTTTCTTTGTTCCAGAACTTCGCGAAACGCGACAACCCGTTTTTAATTTTTGCGAACCACACGGTGTGACCAATTGGTCGATACGTGTTGGAACTTGCTCTCGTGCTCCCCTTCTGGAAGCATCGGAGCATGCCTTTTGTCTGTGTCTGTGTCTGTGTCACATAATATATTCTGTTGTATCAATTCAGTGGAGGAAGATCTAGGACATTTACCGACACCACCGAAGAATCTACTAGTGACTACGATGTGTCAGGCGTCGGCCTCACAACCCATCGCAGAGGAAGCCTTTTCTGAGACTAAGTATCTACAATTTATAAACTGGATTACATTCCAAACTCCTTTTTTGCTATGTCCATAAGACATAGTTTTTGAGTAAGAAGGTCTGACTTTATTTGCTATGTCTGTCAGACATAATTTTTGTGTCAGAATGTTAGACTTTATTTCTCTATGCCTATATTACTTAGTTTAGATTTAAGGGCTTAATGCGCTATTTAACTAGGTCCATATGACTTTATACACTGGATCAGTGTGTCTGATTTATTTTTCTATATGTTAGGAAAAAATGATGACTCCCTAAATTGTATGACCACGTTTAGGATCTCTTTATAGCGAGTATCAGGCTATCTAACGTTTTCTTTAATTACCTAGTTAGGTCAGTGACAGATGGCAGTCACCGTTTTCTTTTTTTAGTGTATATATTTACGGTGTGCAACCTGTGGGAGCACAACTAGTTTGTAGTAGTGGCCCACGGGAATAGTATTTTGTCTCCGGTACCTTTAGGAGTCGTTTGAATCATGTAATACTAATATTGCTTGTAATATTTATTGTGTGCCCTAGTATGGGTGGAAATATAAATATACTATTGAATGACCAGGCAATACTTATTACGAATTTACCGGCCATAGTATTCTAACCGTGTGGATGACTGATTGCTCACCATCTACTATTTGTAAAATGTTGGTTCCTCTTCAAGTAGATTGTTCTTTAGTTTATGTAACTCTTAGTGGAGTTATCTAAAGCTAGTTATCTTTTGTAACTATCCTTATAGTAGCTCTATAAAATTAAGATTAAATACTATCTGCTACTATTCACTTTAATTTATTTATTATTTATGTATATACCTATCAGGTCTAAGACTAGGATTAACTTGGCTGGATTGTCTTTAGGTATTGTGGATTAACTTTAAATTAATTTTAGAAGTTATTTTTGACTGCTGCCATGTTAAGGCAGATGCTCCTTTGTAGGAGAATGAGTGTGAATCCTAATCTACGGAGTCAGTAAAATAAACTATATGTTCTATCTTACTTCTGTTAGATCCTGGTCATCAAGGTGGTTATTTCTATTCCCACCTATCGGGAAGTATACGAATATGATAAATAAATACAGTTGTCTTTAATAACAATGGACTGTTTGAATTGAAATCTATTTAAAACGCCTGTAGTTCTATTTCTCTTGTTTACGTTTACTAAACAGATTTGTTAAAATTATATATTTATCTTATGTCTCATCCTTCCCAAGCCTTCCTTATTAAACTTTGTTTGTAATTGTAATCTTCACTTCTTCTACTCAATAGGTGAAGCGAGGATTCATTTAAAATTTGTTCCAAAGTAATTTTCACAATTTTTGACAAATATGTGTTCGTAAGTCGTGAAATCTCGTGTGTCTGATTCCTTTCCATGTGAGAAAACCACTGTTCATATAATAGTAGAAGCGTATAACCCGAACGGGTAGTAAGACGTGGTGCTAAATAATAATAATAATAATAATAAAATATAATACTGGCCGTTAAAGACACGTACAGTTGTAAGTGACAAAATTGCGATTATAGATATTTAGGCTATGGCCATTTCAGAAGCGGCTCTTCCATGTCACAAACTGGCGTAGCTGATTTCCTAAACATATTGGGGTTAAAAATAATTTTGCCCTCAGCGTAATTGATTTTTGGAACATGTGTCAAAACACAAAAAGGCGTTAGTGTTTATTTTAGCATATCGTCTTACTACCCGTTTGGGAATGTACGCTTATGTATTAGTTACACTGATGTGTTAGGATTAAGAAGATTTAATTTAGTGCTCCTCTATTTGCTTGGAGGAAGAGTGTAAAACTAAAAAGGAAAACCATCCTCATTGCATCCGACCGGGATCAAACCCTGATCTCCCCATCTACAGCAGTATATTCTAACACGAGAGTAGGCTGTTGGACCACGGGACCACCGAAGTAGGTTTAAATTTAGTTGATGGTGCTCTTTTTTTACATTTTTTATGGTATTTTAGATTTTCCTAGGTTATATTATAAATATTTGTTTCCATAAATAATAAAGGCATTTCTGTTTTAATTATATAATTTTAAGATACTAATTTATTGTTTAATTTAATTATTCAACTACGTTGATAAAGCAATAAAAGTAAAACGACAAGTTCATTTTAAATATTCAAAAATAGTACGGGAAAAGCTTTTGGTGAATCTAGGTGCCTTTGCTTTATTATAACTGCTTTAATTATTCTTTTATTTACGTTTTTATGTTTAATATATATTATAGTTAAATAGAGATTAAGAAGGAAAAATATATAATACTAATGAAAGAAAGAAAATTTATTATATAGAGTATACTTTTAAAATGTTTTGAAAAATATAATCAATTAAAATCAAATTACAATCTTTATAGCTATTTACGTTTATAATTTTTTTATCTCAGGCGTAAGTGCTGATCACTGGTCAAAAATCCCAACACAAAGCGGGCAACTGACATTACTTAAGTATTTTGACCACAAAAAAATCAATTGTCATAATAATCATACTATAGCTTTAAAATTTGAACATTTAAGAACATTTTAATATCTAGTTTGGTGTTAATACCGTTGAAAATTTCATGGTAAGAACCACTAGTTTTTGTTTTCGCTCTCCTGAAAAGTTGAGGAAAATCACTTAAGGTTGTATAAGTTTTACCTGCGTGCTGTGCCACCGAACACCTGGAGAGCAAATTTACGACTTTAGGGAGTTGATCCTTGTTAAAGATTGAGTAAATATTTTGTACAACAACATCATATTTGTGAAAAAAATACAAAGTTCCTCAATATCATATAGTCAAAGATTGTATTTATTCTATATTCTCTACTGCTGAGGACGGGGAGATCGAGGTTCAAATCTCGGTATGGTGAACTGGGGGGGAGTTTCCTAAATGGTTTTCCACTCTCCTCCATGCAAATGCGGGTTCACTTCCTCTATTTCAACCTTCCAAATTCCTAATCCATTAGCGTAATTAGTATTTAAAAGCGTATAACCCGAACGGGTAGTAAGACGCGTGCTAATAATAATAATAATAATAATAATAATAATAATAATAATAATAATAATAATTCTATATTTCTATAAGAAAATGGGGTTTCACTCGTTGATATTAAACTCAATTAATCAAAAGGTTCATGGGCTGCAGTTTGACATGCCTGGTTTAGAGGAATGGCCGTCACAGTAGCGAGGATTGAGGATGATCAAATCATGAATGTATATTCACCTCGATGATCCCACCCGGGGATTATAGTCCCGACGTACCTGCCAACGTTGAACAGGTACCGATCTGTCTCTTGGTGAGAAATTTCTGCACAGACGTTCATCTCTGACGCAATTATATTTTTAGCACCACGTCTTACAACCCGTTAGAGTTAAACGCTCATATACTAATTAAGCTACTTGTTATAAGGATTAAGAATATTATATTTACAGCTAGTGTATTCACACTTGCATGGAGGGAGAGTGGAAAAACATTTTGAAAACCATTCTTAGTACACCCAATCAAGATTTTAACCTCAACCTCCCCGTCATAGGCAGTCTATTCTATTGCGTGGGTAGCGCGTTAGACCACGCAGCCACCGAAGTGGATGACGCAATATTTAACTATACGATGAATTATTTTAAAATAAGGCTCACTTCCTAATATAGTAAAATTTCCTACAGGGTTCTTATTCCTTAACAATCCTATAATTTGAAATCATTAATATAAATAAAATTTTATAGAAATATAATATTAGCTCCTTTTTAACGATATTTTAAGAAAATTTGTGGAACTATGAGACTAGGGTAGTAAAAATAGGGGAACTATATTTAAACTTACTCTAACAAACACAGTATTTTTTTGAACAGGATCACAAAAGAAAATTTCAAGATATTTGAGAATTACTCACGGTCTTTCCTTCCCTTACATTGAGATAGGATATTTTGTAGCTTTCTCTCCCTTCTTTACAACTGACATGACAAAAAGTGATTGTAGGTGAATGGTGAAAAGTAGTATAAGCTTATACAGGAAAGAATTTCCATAAGCATACACAGATCATTATAATACTATAAAGCCACATGGCTGACTCACTCACTGGAATTAATGTTTACCCAATTCCAGATGAGCTAAAAACTTGAAATTTGGCAAACTTATAGCTTATATTTTGTAACCAACGGGAAGGTTCTAAAAAGTTTAAAAAAAAAAATTTAACCCCGAAAAAATATAAATCAGTTTATTAAATAATAATTCTCAGGGTCTTCACATAAAGCATAAGTATTGTGGGAGACATGTCCCCTCTTTATCCATCTTACCTTCCCCCCCCCAGCCCCTGATTTTTAAATTATGTATTTTTATTTCAAATATAGTTTGCAATTTTATTTCCTATAATTTAACTATACTATTTAAAACTTAAACTCATTCCATTAATGTAAGCCTATTTTGATTTACTAGACTAATGATAGTTGAGGCATATATAAGTATTATATATAGGCTATAAATTATATGTATATATTATATGTATGTATATAAGTGTGAATATATTATATAAAATACCTATATTATATTGATATCCCCCTTAAATTTGGAATGCATTTTTGTGAAAATATAATATCAAATTTCATTAAGTCGAGATAATTGTTAATTATATATTAAGTATAATGTATATTATGTTTATTTAATATTTAATAAATATAAATATTAGCACACTAAATCCTATCTTATGTCCAAATATCTCGTAATATGAATTAAAATTTATGTTTGACTTTGCTAAGGGAAATATGTGACTGCTCACGTTGAAACATGATGACACACTTTGTTCCTCCCTTTGAAACATGATGACACACTTTGTTCCTCCCTTTAAAACATGATGACACACTTTGTTCCTCCCTTTGAAACATGATGACAAACTTTGTTCCTCTCTTTGAAACATGATGACACACTTTGTTCCTCCCTTTGAAACATGATGAAACACTTTGTTCCTCCCTTTGAAACATGATGACACACTTTGTTCCTCCCTTTGAAACATGATGACACACTTTGTTCCTCCCTTTGAAACATGATGACACACTTTGTTCCTCCCTTTGAAACATGATGACACACTTTGTTCCTCCCTTTAAAACATGATGACACAATTTGTTCCTCCCTTTGAAACATGATGACACACTTTGTTCCTCCCTTTGAAACATGATGACACACTTTGTTCCTCCCTTTGAAACATGATGACACACTTTGTTCCTCCCTTTGAAACATGATGACACACTTTGTTCCTCCCTTTGAAACATGATGACATACTTTGTTCCTCCCTTTGAAACATGATGACATACTTTGTTCCTCCCTTTGAAACATGATGATACACTTTGTTCCTCCCTTTGAAACATGATGACACACTTTGTTCCTCCCTTTGAAACATGATGACACACTTTGTTCCTCCCTTTGAAACATGATGACACAATTTGTTCCTCCCTTTGAAACATGATGACACACTTTGTTCCTCCCTTTGAAACATGATGACACACTTTGTTCCTCCCTTTGAAACATGATGACACACTTTGTTCCTCCCTTTGAAACATGATGACACACTTTGTTCCTCCCTTTGAAACTTGATGACACACTTTGTTCCTCCCTTTGAAACATGATGACACACTTTGTTCCTCCCTTTGAAACATGATGACACACTTTGTTCCTCCCTTTGAAACATGATTACACACTTTGTTCCTCCCTTTGAAACATGATGACAAACTTTGTTCCTCCCTTTGAAACATGATTACACACTTTGTTCCTCCCTTTGAAACATGATGACATACTTTGTTCCTCGCTTTGAAACATGATGACACCCTTTGTTCCTCCCTTTGAAACATGATGACACACTTTGTTCCTCCCTTTGAAACATGATGACACACTTTGTTCCTCCTTTTGAAACATGATGACACACTTTGTTCCTCCCTTTGGAACATGATGACACACTTTGTTCCTCGCTTTGAAACATGATGACACACTTTGTTCCTCCCTTTGAAACATGATGACACACTTTGTTCCTCCCTTTGAAACATGATGACACACTTTGTTCCTCCCTTTGAAACATGATGACACACTTTGTTCCTCCCTTTAACATGATGACACACTTTGTTCCTCCCTTTGAAACATGATGACACACTTTGTTCCTCCCTTTGAAACATGATGACACACTTTGTTCCTCCCTTTGAAACATGATGACACACTTTGTTCCTCTCTTTGAAACATGATTACAAACTTTGTTCCTCCTTTTGAAACATGATGACACACTTTGTTCCTCCCTTTGAAACATGATTACACACTTTGGTCCTCCCTTTGAAACATGATGACACACTTTGTTCCTCCCTTTGAAACATGATGACACACTTTGTTCCTCCTTTTGAAACATGATGACACACTTTGTTCCTCCCTATGAAACATGATAACACACTTTGTTCCTCCCTTTGAAACATGATGACACACTTTGTTCCTCCCTTTGAAACATGATGACCACTTTGTTCCTCCCTTTGAAAACGTTACCAAATTACTTGGCAATAAACATAGAGATGCAGAAAAAGATAAAGTAATAATAAAAAGGGTGGGGGGTGATTGATTTAAAAACTAAAAGGTTGGTGGGGGGAGGTAAGGGAAATGCAGGGAAAATCCCGATGCTTTGAAAGTCAGTGCTACATAAACACTCGCTAATATTTTCCTTTCATCTTCAATTTATAATATGTGACAGGGCACGGGAAAGGGACCTTATCTTCACCGAGAAAATATTTTAGGACAGCTGATAGTAGTTATTTGGGTCAAAATACCCTTTTTTATAGAATAATGTATCACTACACTCTCTTAGAACAACTAGAAATAGGTTTTAGCTCATATTTTACACCCAAGATAGCAGAGAAAGCATTTTGGTGCTTATCTTTAAATAATGCAAAGCTTTAGGGGCGTAACACTTGTTATCACAAAAAACCCTTTTTTAAACGTGTGGGTTCAAATTGAAATAACTTTTACAATTATTGGAATATTTTTACACATGTTACATCACATTATTTATCAATTTATGCTCTCTCCAGTGATACTAATAACTCAATATTGACCTAGGTGAAGTTAAGGTCCCTTTCCCATGCGGCGTTACATATATATGTTGGTGGGAAGTTTTGAAAGTTAATATGATGGACGTATGTGCTCTGAGGGAGTATTTTAAGCTTCGTGTGATTAATATTTTACTATTATTTTGGCATGTGGAATATTCAACCATGAGAGATGAAGTAACTAACTTGGTCGCCTGTATGTTTACTTTTAGCTGATCTGTGGGAACAGGACATTGCTCAGTGTACACCGTAGGAGGTTGTACACGTCATACCCGCAATAAGATGAAATGATGATAGTGATTATAAAGGTGAGGAGTCAGTGAAAATCTTAGACCTAATTTAACTAATAAGACCATGGTGACCATATATACAGGTTTTTTTTAGCACCACGTGTTTCTAACATATTTTAGTTAAATACAACATGCGGAAAAGTTCCCATTTCGGAAAAATATCTATTGTATTACCCAGCATCGAACCCGTGACTTCTAGATTTAGTAACCAATGGCACTGACCACTATATCAAGAGGACGACAAATATATTTTTTTTCTAGAAGAGAATTAAGATTTATGGGATTAATATCTCAAGGTATTAAAATTACTCATACCCATCTTTACGCGAACGTCAAAATTGTATCCTATTATTATTATTATTACAAGAATTAAAATTATTATAAACGGTAGTGATTATTTATTTACCATGGGAAATTAAAATAATTATATAAAAGAACTGTACCGGTGGTCACGTGGACTGCCAGACTTGTTTTAATCTTGTTTAATGATGTCGGATATTTTGGTACTTGAATCTCAGCTGAACTGTACTGATAAGATTTGTCCTAGATGTCTTTAATCTTTCTTTCTCAACGCGAACGCAGGTAAATATCGTATAATTTATTTATTTCACTCATTTTTGCACTTTTAATTTAGTTAAATTCGTATAGTACGGGTAGTAAAGTGGGAAGATAACATTTTTTAACCTCAAAATATGTTAAATGTGTTCACAGATAAGTTTAGCTCTTTCTCATTTTTGAATCGCAAATAACTTTTTTATATAGTTTTAGGGAGATTTTCTTCGAATAAATCAATAGTTTACTGAGTTTCTTAAACTATCTACATTCTTGGTACCCGCCTCGGTGGCATAGTTGGCTAACGCGCTTGTCGTGTTGAACTAAACTGCGGAGGACGAGAAGATCGAGGTTCGAATTCCATTGGGTGAACTGTTTTTTTTTTTTTTTCCTAAATGGTTTTCCACTCTCCCTCCACGCAAATGCGGGTTCACTTCCTCTAATTCAACCTTCCCAATTCCTAATCAATTAGCGTAATTAGTACTTGAAAAGCGTATAACCCGAATGTTAGTAGACTGTGCTAAATATTAATATTAAAATTCTTGGTGCCACCGCTATGTTTTACATACTGTATTCTTGTCTTTGTACAATTAAGTCCCACCTGTGAGTATTGGCATAAGAGTATTCCGGTAGATACCGGACTACGGTTTGACGTGGATATCACAGCTATAACCTGAAGTTTTCAATACATTCTCGTAAAACTAATCGGTATTTATTTTCCGTATTCCACTTCTTGCTACCCATCTAAAGTGATCACATATTTACACTAATTAGGTAGGTATTAGAAAGGTAACATTGTATAGGAATTGTAACTGCATTTACGTGGAGGGGGAGTGTGAAACTATTAAGAGGAAATAACAGCTCAGTACATCCGGCGGGAATTTGAACCCCAACCTCAAATTCATTGGCTAAGCAGACAAAATGACATTTCGGTTGCCTATGATTATGATTCAGCCTGTTTGGGGTAATTTGTTATTTAAAATAAAATAAGGAATATACATTAAATGTGTTTCTGAAATTATTGTTCTTATTAGTCAAATATTATAAAATGCAGACAAATACTTTTTTTCGATTACTAGGCTGAACGCATTTTAATTGCTCTTAAGAAATAGTGAAGGGTAGAGTAGGGGTATATTTAAAATTCATAGGAAATGTACCTTTATTTGAGTTTAAGAGAGAGTAGGGGAAAACTAATTTGTAAAATCCATTTTAATATATCCACCCGGGACTTTAATTCTGACCTTCCTGTAAACAGAAGAACATAATAGATAATAGATATTTAGTCCTCTCGGCCACTGACGCGGACATAAATTGTAATCAATTTTGGTGGAAAATCTAGTTATATAAAATATTTGTTCTTTGTAATAGATTATAAAACCTAACATAAATGAATACCTAATTAAAGCTATTTTATAAACAATAAAATCATTACTAATATACCTTGTGATTTCTTAAAATATCAAATTAATTAGTTTCCAGCTGATTACTTAAGAAAACTATACTATATTTTGAATCGTGTCTTTAAATTAAGTGAATTTATAGGTCCCGTGCTTAAATATCTTAATATTAACGAATAAATAATACAATACATGGTTATTTATGAAGAGCGTACTCGTAAATTGTATTGAAGATCACATTTTGATTCTTCGCTTATGGAAAAATTATTTAAATGTATTCAGTATCTGACCATTGTGATTATCTATAATGGTTTCAAGATGTTTCATACTAATGCTTTATTTACTAATTTTTATTTTGTTAAATTAATAGTTTTGATGCGTCCGTCATTACAAATAATATTATAAAATTAATAATAAATATTGCCCATTTGACTCTGTAAAGGAGAGAAACCTGATCATGGCTAGGTCCATGACCAAATTATCTGGATTGGGAAGTGTTGTTTTAGATTTATTATTATTTTATTATTATTATTATTGCCACGCCTTACTACCCGTTCGGGTTGTACGTACTTGCTAATGTGTAATGGTTAGGGTGATTGTGAGATGAAATGAAGGACCTACAGTTTAACGTGGAATCCGAACCACGGTGGAGGCCTGGCATTCCACACATTCACAAGATGTCTTATCAGAGGTGAAGGAAGGGTTTGATAATCAGATAAATCTGTGCCGGGAACGAGGTTTGAACCCGGACCCCAGCACAGAAGTCCGACACCTTACCCTAGACCACTCAGGTCACCTTTAGATATTATTAAAAATATATAACTGAAGTAGTTAAAATCTCACCATTCATATAGACATTATTTTTATTATTTTAATATATAATGTTTCAATATCACAGTAATAAGCTTATTTTGCAACACTAAATGTACAGCACTTGACAGTGAATGTTTCTGACGCACGCATAGTTCACTAGCGATATTCACCTCTCAGTTTCATGTTAGAGACTATACATTTTTGTTGACTAGGTAAAACTTCACAGAATATTACTTTCATCATCCCACCAAGCACTACTAAGGAAGTTATTGAAAACTTTAATACAGTTTCATCAAGCCCTCGGGCATATTATGAACCACCTTCATCAGACTCTTTAGAAACACTGTAAATAACTTTTTGTTTGGAATTTTAATTTAATTCAATCCTAGTTAAGAAAAAAAAATTAGAAGATAATAAGGTAATGGAATAAGGTTGTTACTCATATTTTTGGTCGAAAACATCAATCTCGTGATAGACTGAATTGACAGCGATAGTGAGATTAAATTTAGAACGGTGGCCGACTGGAAGGGGGTTGATTGTTTACATCTGATTTATCACTGTGGTTTTATTACCCTCTCTCCACACCAAATATGAGTGAATCTCAATTCCTTTATCCTTCCTGAACCCTACCTATTATATTAGGCTTTTAAAATTTATAGTTACCTGCTTCAGTGGCCGCGTGGTCTAACGCGTCAAACCTTGGTCGAGTGTACTGAGGGTTGTTTTTCCAAAATTGTTTTCCATTCTCCTTCCACGCGATTGTAGGTACTCTTCCTCTAAATATCATTTTCCTGTCCCTAAAACCATCAATATAATTAGTACAAAAGTGTATAACCCAAACGGGTATTATGACGCGGTGCTAAAACAAAAGGCATTGGTTCAAGGGAAATAACAATAATATTGATAATGTATTTTTTCTTTTTTAATTTCATTTATTAATGTACTCATCATCAATCCAGAAACCAAAATATTCAAGCACTGAGAAATAGATAATCTAATCTAATATAAGTAATTAAAATTGAATACAATACATGTATAATAAAAATAGGTGAAGCGTAGAAGATTAAAATTACAATATTTAAAATAAATTAAAAATAAATTGATGAATGATTTAACACAATATACTGTATGGATGTTTAACTTTATATAACTCTATTAACTAGACAACCGATATGTGCATGAAAACCCATTATTTCCTAGGGAAGTAATACACGTCTACTTTTTTTAGCACAAAGTTTTACTACCCATTCGGGTTATACGCCTATGTACAAACTATACTAATGGGTTAGAGATTATGAAGGCTTAATTGAGATAAAATGCATCCGCATTAGTGTGGAAGGAGAGTGTAAAACCTTTTAGGAAATAGCCTATGTACACCCGACCGAGATTGAACCCCGGTCTCCTCGTCTTCAGCAATTAATTCTAACACGAAAGTAGCGTGTTAGACCACGAGGCCACGTAGAAGGGTCGTCCTCTAATTACAAGATTATTGTTGAGTCCTAGATGTTAAGAGTGTTTTTGATGTCGCCGCCAGGGGAAGAAATGAGAGCTGTGTCTTTGTGTGAGAGTTAGCCAGGACTCTTGGTCGAGCAGTGGAGCGGGACGGTCAGATGTGGTAGCGTAATACAAAATAAAATAGTGTACAGTTCACTAATAAATCAACAATATACAATTATCTTACACATTCATAATAATCATAATTTATATTATTGTTCAATTGGTAAAACACAGTTTTCACTTTTAATAGACTATTATATCTTGAAATGTATTTGATGACATGGTAAATTCATAATTAGGCTTGTTGAAAAAAACTTACTTTTTGTTTGCTGTTACATGTTATTCATATTTGTGATATTTAATCTATAATATTAGTATTATTTCCAAAACATGTTTTAACACTATAGCTGTTAATGAAATAACAAGGCTCGCCAATCAAACATCACTAATATATACCTAATGGAATACAAACGTAATAATAGACTTTAATATTTAAATAATTTAAATCCTTTGCAAAATAACACTTATGTACACGTATATCGAAAACAGTGCCATTGTCTTAGTTGACAAAATCTCGGCCAGGATTCGTTCCGAGCTCAGCCGACCCTGGTTTGCAAGTGATTGGGGTCTTAATATCGAGCTCAAATATGTGATGATTTCACACGTCCATCTTAAACCTGTGCTTTGAAATTTTAGTGAAAAATGACCCTGAACTTGAATGAAACCAGGATAGCTCAGTTTTATATATAGTTGGAGTACTTGTTCAAGAGTGTCCTATTTAATTACTGGGCTTTGGTATCATTTTTCAGCTTTTACATATTTTTTTTTACTTCCAATACTGTTTCCAGCAAACTGACCTGACCGGGTCTGGGAAAAAGTAATGTGCGTACAAAGTAAACAATTGTTTCCAGCCTGTGGCCTGGGTCAGTTTTTTATTCAAGCCGTATATTTTTCCACTACCGGATTGCTAAGGCCGGTCGTTACTTCATATGCCTTATAATATAACTTAAGATTAGGACAAGCACAACATCCAGTCCCCAGCCGTTAATTCATCACTATGAAAGGGTAAACCTACATTTACTCAATGATTTTTTATTATTATACCGGAAACCCAAACCTGCACCAATAGCTAAGACTAAGCTAATCTCTCGGCCCCATTTTTCAGCTGATTTGGTTTAATTGCATTTTATTCACATACCTACAAATATATATGTACTAAACACAATTTTTACCTTGCGAGTATACATGCAAGTTAGTATAAAACCACTAAGATGTCCTATATTAATAATGCTATTTTATTATCTTATATCTGTTTTGGTGGCTGTATGGTTTAAGGTGTCATTTTCGCAATAGACCTGACTGCCAATTACGGGGAGATCCTGAATCCCAGTCGGGTGTATTGAGGTTAGTTTTCCAAAATGGTCTCACACTCTCTCCACGCAAATGTGGTACACCTCCTCTAAATCCAACTTTCCTAATCCCTAACTTACTACCGTGTTTCGTACATGTAAAAATATACTGAGCAGGTAGTAAGACGTGGTGCAAAATAAATATCTTTCAGCTATAATATGCTCCGGATACCTCTCTTTTGATCATAAAAGTAGATACGTAGATACTCTAAGACTTAGATATAGAATTAAAATCACGATTTCCCACTAAGGTATTGTCAAGTAAAACTAATATTGATTTAAAACTAAATCCATCAATCCATCATGGTTGTAATCTCAGGTACAAACAGAAGTTTATAGGCACGTAAAATTGTCTTTATCCATCATAATCTAGAGAATCAGTATTTTCTTGAGCACGATGTATGCACTATAATAAAATATAAAGGTATAACTTATTCTTATCTCTATATTTAGCTAGGTACTAAGCGAAATATCCAATTAAGACAAAATACAAATTTACCATCAAATAGGGCAGTCATATTCTTGTTGTTATAATCTTTATGTAATTTAGTGATTAATTAAAAGTCTTCATTTAATTTTTTTATTATTATTTTGAGATATTTTACGTGAACTTTCTAAACAAACTTATCATATCACCACACCATCTGTACACTAACTTAAATCTAGAACAGACCTCACATCCAGGCCACGACCGTCAATTCATCCCTGTGAAAGGAGACACACACATTTCACGTCCGCCTTAGCTCAGTATACTCACACGATACCAGTTTAGCTAAGGTATCGGACTTCATGTTATAGAAATTAAAGTCAAAAACATCATCATAATGTATATTGATTTTCAAAGATAAGAACAAGTTTATTAATAGAAAGACGTCTTATTTCAGGCCCCGTCCCCTCTCAAAGCTAGATCACTAAGTGGTGCAGACAAACCCACCTCTCCCCCAAGTTGTAGGCCCACTGGTATCTAGTGTCTAGTGTATTCAGAGCAACACAATCCAACTCGTGTTACAGGAAGAGGAAGTAAGAGGGACAAAGAATGTCTAGACAAAGACTTGTAACTTACCTTCATACGGGAAAATACAAGGTTGTTCAACAAACTTTGAGGAGATGTTAATACAGACTTAGTTAGGTGTAACAGAACAAACAGAAGCAATACGACGAGACATATAACACATTCTGAAGAGGATAAAGATAAAATACACAACAATAAAAGGTATATAGGGATCACACGAAAAATCTCTTTTCATGCTCTAAATATCAAAAACTTTATCTATGTGGTTTTTTATTGTTTTATCTTCACTGATATGATGTCAAAAGTCGCAGAACATATGATTTTTGGCTTTTATACATATGAAACAAGCTTTAATAACATACCGTTATTCCACTAGATTTATAATGATTATAAAGGCGCACTTAATGTAAACACCAATTAGCAGCACGAGTTCACGTCAAGGTAAAGAGTGTAAAATTGAATGGGATTCAAATACACATTTTCTAGAGAACGTAATTAAACTTTTAAATTAGAATTACTTGAAACCGCATAGATGTGCAGAATAAATAGTATTTATATATTTTAACCACAAGGCCATTTTTGTTCTGATTCGTTTGCGAGTTTTCTACTCTATCAATTATACGATTATTTTTTTAGATCAAACGGTTAGTTTTCAAAATGTGCAAATTATATTTAGTTTTGCCACTTTATTTTTTGTTTTAGATTTTTGGACTCGTAAACAAGCTACGTTTGGACAATTTGTTTGTAGCTTAAGATTGGTCATACAAAAAAGACGATTCTAGTACGATTTACAATGAAGTTTAAAATTCAGTTTATTGGGTAGAAACTTCAATTTTATTACAGTAGATTAATTTTCCAAGAAACTTGAGGGCTACAAAAAAGAAGTAAGTTCGGGCCGCATGCAGGCCATGGGCCACTAGTTGTAAGCCCTTGATATTAATCATCAGTTTCTTTAAGTGGGAAATGGTGTGGAAAATTTATTCCACTAACAAATATTTTTACTAAATTAATATAAAGGGAACTCAAATTGAATAAAGTATTTTTGCAGTACTAGTGAGCAAAAGTTTGTTGTAATTAATATGTTCTCATGATATATAAAATATATATTCAGTAGACAAATTTAGTTTTGTTATCAGTTCATGAATATTTTTCATGAGCTTCATGGAGCTTTAACATAAAATTTAAATGAAAAGTGATAACTAATTTATTTTTAATTCTGTAATTTACATGACAAATATTCAAGAAATATTGAGATCAATGGAAACATAAAGTGGCAGTATAGGGAATGCAATTAAACGGCAAGGTTTTTGCTTTTTTTATATAAAAATGTTGTGGTCAAAATAGATAGTATACTGTATATTGTTCTATAAGAAACCTAGAGATTAATTTTATTCATATGGTAATATTAAAATTTCTTGAGTATCCTTCAAGGGTGGCCTGAAATTTAATGATAACATTTTCTCATTATTTAAAAAGTATATCATCCAATACTGATATGCCCATGGCACAAATTAAAAAACTGTTTATATCATCCCGTGAAGAAAATCAAACTTGATATTTTTTACTGGAGTAATATTTGATTAACTTTGGCCAAAAAAGTTTTGCAATAAAACCTGGGAAAACCCCTAGTTTTTCTTGTGTTACCTACATCCTCACATTGAATTAGACGTATTTACTGCCATTTCTTCTTTTCTTACATCTTATTCCACTAATCGGTGATCGGAAGCTTTTTCATATATCGCGAGTCACAAGAAATTACCATATTTGTTTTGGTGGACGCGTCTACATCAGGATTATTTTCTGATTAAAACCTCCGGCACTTACCTCGGTAATGTTGAATTCTAAGAGTGACCGCGAAAGAGCCTTCCAATTTTTATTGACAGGTGCTTTCCCATAACTTCCATGGATTCTCTTACATACATGCCACAACCCTACATGAGAGTGACGACCTTACTTCTCTTCCGAATTAAATTATTGTGTTACGGATTTTTGTCGCTCAAGAGAGATCTGTTGTATTTGGTTTGGACCAACAAACATCGGATCCTAAAGAGAGCGTTCTACCTTAAGAACTCTGAGATCAACTATTATAGAATTATTTAATAAAGAATTTGATTTTTATGTTGGTCAAAATAGGTATTTTTTCTCTTAAATTAAGGAGCATAGTTCGTCTTTCCTTCCACCATATCGCACATAAAACCACAAACCCAACTATAAAAATGGGTGACGGTATATTCTCGCTTTTTTTCCCCCTTTGGATTTAAATTTTAACCAATTTTCTTTTTAGATGGATTAATCCTCACTAAAATGCATAAATAATAGCTTTGGCTATTTGATTAATTAATTTTATTTTTAGTCATGAAGTTGATTGAAAACCAGTATACATCATACTAAACCATACTAAATGATATGAAAAACTCGCTGTTGAAGTTCAAGCTTCCAATAAATGTTAGAATTTAAAAAAGTATTCCATTTAATATGCATGCCAAAACTCAAACTTTGAGGTGTTTTGGTTTTGGATTCTTAGTGTCAACACACATACACATATAAAAATACAGAGTATATTTTATTTATAAGAACATCTACAAAAAATATATTGTTATATTACAAATGGACCTTGTTTAAACACATTTTAGACTCTCTAATGGGGCTATCACGTGGACAACAAGCTACTAATAGACACTACTTGTTTCTTGATGTGAGATATAGTACCTTTTAGTACACCCTGCAATGAATAGCTAATTGGACATGACTTTGGTTTGAATTGTAGGTGGGAGCAACTAATAGCAAGCTGTTTCATCACATATAAGTATTATAGGACGTACCGTTGAAATAGAATTTCCCGCTAGCATTTCCAAAAGTGACATTACTCCCTTTCCTCATCGAATCCTCTACTCTCTCTCATTGCCACCCCATTTGACCATTTAACTGGCCCACGGAAGGACACACAATGTTGACCTAAGTCACTCAAAGGGATATAATTGTATATAAACCTACCGTTGAGGTGCACACCACGCAATTTAACTATAATGGAATGGAGATATTTAGTTGATCATTACTAAAGCCCTTTATTTATTGAATGAGGCAAGTTGGTTAATTGAATTTGAGTCCATGTGAGTGGAGTAGTGTCATGTTGGGCCTCAAGGGAAGTTTGTTGGTCAATAATAATCTAGCTTTTTATTCATGTGATCATATAGGAAAGAGTTAGGTAAAGTTTCTCTCGGGGGGAGGTGCGGGGATGTGCCCATAGAAATCCTATAGAATTGTAACAGACTGGCTGTTTTCAGCTGCAAGTTCGACAAAGGCAACGAGATAAATGTTGATCTACATTAGTTGGATGAACCAAAATCAACTTAATTGTAAGCTAGTTTATATTTAGAAATAGACACTATCAGTCTGTCTCGTATGCAAAGTGGCTTCTCAGGGTCAATGTACGTATGGCATAAGGTGGTTTCTCATGGGGTCAATTGTACGTATGGCATAAAGGTGGTTCTCATGGGGTCAATTTACGTATGGATGCTAAAAGTATCGTACCTTACTAATATCGATATTTTCTTTTAGATACTAGTATTTTTACTCGATACTTTTACTTATATTTGTACTCACATTCCAGTATCGAATTGATAACAAAATAAACAAAATTTTTGATATCGTTACTCTTGCTGGGATTAAATATGTATTAAAGTGGTCTGTTGAGGAAGAAAAAATGAAACTATTTCTGAATCCTCGCTCATTTTCTGCTTGAAAAGTTAGAAGTAACAATAGAATTCAATATCTTTTAGCTCATCATATTTATGGCTGTTCTTTCATATTTGTTTATTAATACAGTCGCCTGACCGGTTGACGGGACCAGTTTACTACCCTTTCCTTTATAAATGAGCGCGGTCATCACAAAATAAACAAAATAATCTTTTGTGTAACTCAATGAGCTCACAAGGTCCTCCATGCAGACAAAGCAGAAAAGTTTATGTTCAGAAGAAGCAGGGCATAGCGTCCATTCTTATATTGTTTGTCAATAGTTAATAATCTATCTTGATAGAGTATATAAAGGACGAATATAGTTATAATAAATGGCATCTCCCAAAAGTAAATAATAAAAGGTTTTCTAAGAAGTTCGAACCCGCCTCGGCAGTGCAGTTAGCTAAAGTTCTAGTTTAATATTGAGCTAGGCTGCCGAGTACGAGGAGATCGAGGTTCAAATCTCGGTCGGGTGCACTTTCATAAGACATATTGTAGTATGTGGATATTTACGCTACATTACTGGAAAATACAAGACATTAGAAAAATGAAGTGGAAAAATAAAAGCTCTTAAAATACAATCCTTTCCTACATCTTTCAATCTGATTAATTACAGAGGTGGCTATAAAATTATATATAATCATAGATTTTTTGAAAGAAAAGCGATAGACCATGGGTGTGCTAGATCTAGGGTTTCGTGTTCTATTTTCATACTCATGTATGATATATCTACTATAATTAGTTTAATATACAAATTATATGAGTTTTATATCTAGTCTGGTTTCATAAAAATAAATTTTTCTATTGATAAATATATTTTTATTTTATAATTTAAAAAAATCATCTCTTTCAAAGGATTTTACAACCTCTGTTTGAATTGAAATTAATGTTTTAGAGTTTGACCTAAATTGAAAGAATAACAACTTCCAAAGTTACGTCTTTCGTAGTTACAACAGTCATTATATGAGATGAGTGATGATGACTGTTTTAACTATAGCCCAAAAGTTGGAAAATATTATTTCCTCAAAGCGGCCCAAACCAGGAAACATTAGATTAAATTTAAATAAACTTAACTCTTTTTAGACTAAAATCTATAAAAAGTTATCACAATTACCATCATAATAATTATCATTAAAATGTTAGAATATTAAATATGGTTAGTATTTGAATTGTAAACTCATTTAACCCAGATAGTAAGAATTATTGCTTTTTCAGTGTCTGTTAATGAGAATGAATTGTATTAATTTGTGTTATTATACTTTGAAATAACGCTGCTGAACATATTGGACGCTTAATCCTGTACTACCACAGGATATTTCTGACCTTTGTGGTCTGATCTAGATTCAGAACAAGCTGTGGGGATATTTTTTTCCCCACAAATTATAATCAGTCTAGACAGATATATTCTGATTAGTTTATATCTCACCCTTACTCGAGGTTCCTTTATGCTAGTTAGCTTAATTATTCCATGTTAATTAATGCAATTAATGTAGTGTAAACTAAATTAGAAAATAAGGATAGTAGGGTTTTATAAATAAAAATATTTACTATTATTATTAGCACCGCGTCTTATTACCCTTGGGGTTACACGCACTTACGCTAATGTGTAATGTAGGGTGATTGTGAGATGAAATGGAGGACCTACAGTTTAACGGGGAATCCGAACCACGTGGAGGCCTGGCATTCCACACATTCACAAGTTGTGATTAATACACGTCTTGTCAGAGGTGAAGGAAGGGTTTGGTAATCAGATAAATCTGTGCCGGGACCGAGGATTGAACCACGGACCTCCTGCACTGATGTCCAACACCTTATCCCTAGACCACCAGGTCACCTAATAAACACACTTAGTATCATAATTTATTTTAAAATCTATGCTGATATCTTTTTATATCATTTTATAAATAGTAATATTTCACACTGATGTATGTTGTTAGTATTTTTTAACCTTTATCGAATTACATTTGTGATAAATCCTGTTTAAGTGGTCGCATAATCTAGGTAGTTAATTTTCAATAAATATCGACTGTTTTGGCAATGGTGTGATGATTGGTGTTCAAATCCTGCTCGGATGTAGTGTGGGTGCTATTTCCTAAAAGATATTCCACTCTATCTTTAGGTAATTTTAAGTATACTCCATCTAAGTTCAACCTTCTTCACCGTTTATTAGCTACTTAATCTAATGATTAGGAGTAGAGTATGAGAATATCACAGTTGAAATCAGTGCATTACAATTGGACCACGAGACAGATTATTCCATAAGCTAATAGGTTAAGTGGGCCACGATCATTGACCAAGAGGATTATAATATCTATATATCTATTAAATTTAATAACATTACAGTTACCTGTTATGAGACAAGGTTGTGCATTGATGGATTATAACATAAACGTACAACTATAGTAATAAAGTAAGTAGAAAATAACTACCCTTAGTTTGATGGATAGGGTCACAGTCAAGAAAAAGTCCTAGTACAGACAAACATTGGTACAGACAGAATAAAACATCAACATTATTATGTTAGGACTCTTATGGAAAGTAAAGGTTCTTCATTATATCGAGATGAATTTTACTAACAATTACAATATTTTCTTTTGAATTTCACCTCTTTTATCTCCAAACACAATTTTTACTTATGGGCCCTTCTTTTAACTACTACCTCAATTTTATTTAATGAAAAACCATATTGAACTTAACTTCTACCAAAAAATGTCACTCAGCTCAATATCCTTTAAGAGCAAGCATCACATTTCATAAACTCTATGTTACAGTCGGCTAGAAATAGTAAATTTACACGTTCACCAGTGCACGTGGACCATTTCTGGATAAACATTAAAAAATATAAATAGTTAATAGAGGTTTCTGGTATTTAATATTGTTAAAATATTAAATTATATTTGGATAGAAACTGTATTGAAAAGGCCATTTTCTTCCATATTAGAATGGGTTCAACGATAAGTATTGTGCACAAATCTTTATTCTGTCATAATAAGGACATCCTGTAATTATTAATTAGAAACTTGTCACTTTTTCCCCCATCGTCACCCCGGAAAATGTCACGTAATCGTTTAAATCGAATGCATTGCACACCTTTATCACATATAGTATGTCTATCTTTTTCGTTCTTGCTCCCGTACCTCACGTGAGCTAATAGCTGAGTTGGGTTTGCTATGATGCACGCTCTTAATACCTCTTCTTAATTTGTTGTCAGCTTCGGAACAGTATCGCACATGGCCACGTAAATGTATTTCGTAAGAAGACAATATCATGCGTTGTAATCTCTTCTGCATGAAGTTTTGCCAACTCAGAATGGATGATCTTCGATGGTCTCTCACACAAATATTCCTTAGCTCTTCGCTTTACACCATTGCTTATAACTTTCCTATTTATATTTTACTCTACTTAGTGATTATAATTTATATCACCATATTATAACGTTGCTTTCTATGTTATTAGTGTACACTATGCTGAAGACTTTTTGTTCGCACATCTTCAGCGAACTTTTTCATCGCTTTACAGCATGAGCCATTTAAAATTTGTTACTTTCTGGGACAAGCAATTTTTTGCCTCTTTCACTTCACATAAACTAACCTTCCATTATTCAATCACTGGAACACTAAACGAAGATATTTATATAGTTTGTATTTATATGTCTATGAATAACCTGTTCTCATAACAGGTATATATGTCCCAACTGTAATTTACGTAAAATTTGTACGTTGCCCGACTGTAATGTGGGATTAACACCAGCTATTTACGTTGCCCAATTGTAATGCGCCCGTTAAAATACTATTAGTATAATCTCAGTTAATGCATCTGTTCAGGATTTGACCCCTTAACTCCCCGTAAACTGCAACCAAAGTCACTTTACCTTTCGACAAATAAAGAATGTCTTATTGATCTGCAAAACTGAACTCATTGACTCATTCATGCCCCTTATAGCGATGAAAATAATGTGTTTACTATGCCCAAGGGGTCTCTATTTTAATGGAGCGGGATTGTACTGACGTTAGAGTGTCAGTAAGGCGGGGTTGTAAGATTCTCTTTATGGCCTGCGAGAAACATCGGTCCACCGCTATTTGAAGGGGGTGTAATAGCCACTTCAAAATACCTTCCCACTCCTCCTTTGATCCTCTCGCCATTCCCTCCCTCCACTACCAAGCCATGTGTGGTCGTGTGCTGGACACGACCTGATTCATGGCTGTGGTCACACACACACACACACACACACACACACATGCAACCAGGAACGTGGGAAGGGATCAATATTTTGTTTACAATTAAAAATGTATTTCCAAAAATTTTAGTTTGGGATTTACAAAATAAGAAAGCATTATTTAATTAATTGACATAATTTGATTTTTTGTTTACGAATATATCTATTAGCCATAGTTCTACTGAATACAAAAAAAAAAATACCACTCCCAAATAACATAGGCCTAAGTAATACAACTCAATCTTACCCACTTTATTACATATGGACTGTATTTATTATAGCTTGAAATAAAAAATTAAATAATATGGTTCCAGTAAACCCTAAGTAAGTTTTCCTTAGAAAACCAACAAAAATTGTTACTTTCATGAAGTATCAGGTTTTGTCCGGAAAAAAAGTTTAGAAAAATAATAATAAATACGTAAGTTTTTTTTAAAAAAAGGGTGAAAAGTAAGATTAGTCAAATTTATTTAAAAAAAAGTAATGGTAAAATAAATAAAAAAGGGTGAAAAGGGGTTTAACACAACAAAGGTGTAGCAAGGTTAAGAAAACATTATAAATATTTTCAGCATTCGTTAATTCCGCTAGTCCTTTTAACCCTTTTGCCACTATTTGTCCTTTATAACCTTATGGAACTATTCTCATATTATACCTTTTACTTCTTTTAACGTTTATTTTATCTTTTTGTAACATTTCCCCTATCAGCCATTATGCACTTTTGACTCTTTTTTAAACATTTTCCCTTTCACCATGTAGATCCATTTGACAAATTTTAAATTTTTTACCCTTTTTATCATTTTTTAAAATGTGATTAAAAATACTCTTAACCCTTTTTTTAAAAAAATACTTAACCATTGAACCACCTCATTACTCAAATGTGTATACTTTTTACACCTTTATAATTTAAAATATGATTTAAAAAATGGTAAAATAATAATATTGAACAAATTTAATAAGATATGTTTTAGAAAATTTAAAATTTTTAGTAAATCAGTCCTCAACATAATACTTTAACATGATTATTAAGGAAAAATATGTGGCGGGCCTTTTATATTCAGCAGAAGAAGTAAAACACCAAATGGATAATAGGAACATGATTATGTTGTTTATATTCTGTAGTTACCTGTTCAAACCTGTGTCATGACTCTTGGTAGATAGATAGAATGTTGTATTTATATTATATTTAATCATAGAATTATTATTAATTTTTCTGTTATTTTTTATATAAAAATTACTGCTTGTGTCAGTAGGTCTACTTAAAAGAAAAGGTTATCTAAGGTTGATATCAGGATTTGAGGTTGGGTGCCGGAATTTGGTTATATATTGGTGAGCAGGTTCCCACTTCCGAATCTGGGAAGCATTGCATCTATTGGGGAGAGCTTGCATTACACTGGTTTATAGCCTGAGATCTGTATCGTGCGTTTGGCCATAAAATGCTACTTATTTGTCAGAGTTTGTCTCAGTGTTTCTGTGGTGAGGTGTATTTATTCAGAAATTCAGTAGTTTCATGGTGAATGGTTTTTAAGACTTTATGGGGAGTAGTCATAATGGCCTTTCATTGGTTATTATTCCATTTGTGCAAGTCTGCTGTTGAATGAGGTGGCAGGTTGGTGAATTTTGCAGGTACTGCATCTTGGTTTGTTGCAAGGGTAGGAAACTTTGGCATGATGTTGTTAGTTACCAGGTCATTATTATGTGTTTTTTTCTAGTTTTTAATTATATTGAACATAAACTAAATGGATGGAATGAGGTGCACTGGATATAAATTGTTCAAAAGAGGGATAGGATGTAATGTGGTGTATTGGATATAGCTAGTTCAAGATAGGGATAGATGGCGTAATCTTGTAAGTGCGGTAATGAACTTTCGAGTTCCCAGAGCCACAGAGTAATTATGTAAATCATCAGGAGGAGATAAACCATAGCATCCATAAAAAAAATTTCAGAACTATAGTCTTTTGGTATGTGAGAAAAAGAGACCTGGAAGAAAATTCAGACGATGCTTAGATTTTATAAACCTATGTAAGTAACTATTCTAGTTTCAAATAACTCTACTTTACAAGCACACGGAAAAAAACACCACTTCAGTCTTGTATTGTCTTGTTTGCTAGTTACGGCAAAGCTAAGAAGACTCAAATTTCATCTGGATGTACTTAGTTTTTTTTTAAAGATGATTTCTCGCTTTACTTTTGCACAATTTTTGGTAAATTTTACCTTAAATAATCCTTTCTAATCCTTACTTATTAAGTGTATATGGGTGATTTATCTTGGTCAAGATCACAAAAAAAAATCTAGTTGATATTATTTAAAACTTATGTTTCTTGTCCTTATCTGAATCGAATCATTTGAATGATAAACGTTCACACCGTGATTTGACTCATAATGATGTGTGTTTTAGATTCAATGATGAGCTTACTTTATCAAAAGATATATATAATACTAGTGTATTAGCTTTACAGACCCTACTCCCTCTTTTCCCTCCCATTATTTCACAATTATATCACACGTCTCTTCTCTCAGTACAAACTATTGCTATCCCAACATATCCTATCTAGTGCAGCCGCCTCACCACGTGCTTCGAAGGCAAATTACCTCGGGAACAGTTTTTTTCCTGGTACAATCCCCCTTTTTGGCTCGTGATTGCTTGTTAGCAATGCAAATTCAGAACAGTGTCCGACAGAGACCCCCCCTTCCCCTCCTTTATACATCCCTCCCCCCACAACCTCTTTCACCGTAAGAGCTGAGCCAAGAGAACAAAGTACTGTCGCCTTGCGTGTCTTCGTAACAGTTTCAACAGAGGTGTGTGGTGAAGGGGGTGGGGGGGGGGTGAAATGGTATCATCATCAAGGGTGTGATCTGAGCTGCTATAACTTCAAAGCGAAGCAGCTTTGAAAATGAAAAATATGGGTCGTCTTACATACATTATTATTTTTTACAGTTTAATATGCTTCTTATATGTTTTATCAACGTATAAGATCAAATTTTGACTGTATATCTTATCATCGACTTGTACGAGCCGCTTATACTGAAAGGAAGAAGGGCTTACCTAGTCTAGTTCCACTACGGCACAGCTTGTAAGATAGGGCCATAATGTAGTCCACAAAAGATACAAAGCTACGTTTTTAGGAAAACGCTTTGTACCTTACCTACTTTCCCACCATTTTAAGGTTAATATTCATATCAATGGAGATTCGAACTAGAAATTATTGTGATTAGCTGGTTCCGCCTGAAGAAATTGGATCCCAAGTGCCCTAGACAACGTACAAAGTCATAATACGATTGCTGTAGGACTCAAAAAAACTCTTTTCATCCCATTTTAATAAAAAAAAAGGCACTTTATAAAATGCAATTATATTTTTATGACTCTAAGGTGATAATATTGTATTGATTTTTAAAATCAATTTTTTTCTCATTATAGATAGAAATAAATATGCTTTCATGGAGCTTTTAAATGACCATCTTGGCTAGAATATTTATGCAGGTATTTATAAAAATAAGTTTACAAAAATACTAATTCATGATTTAAAAAAAATTGTGATAGTGCAAGATAATTTTTCCAATTATAATTTAGGAATTCAAGGTTTTTGTTTTAATGTGATATCTTTAAAATCCGCTGAATTAAACATAGTCGTAGATACATTAACAAGGAAAATCCTATTTTGACTTGCCTTAACATCACAGGTGGACAACATCCTTAATAAAACAACCTCAATTATTTATTTTAATATAATTATATCTAATTGGTACGAACACAATCTACATAGCACCCGAACAAGCTATAAATTAATCCTCATCAACAACTACCCAGTCTAACTGTGCTTAAATGTTTCAGACTTATTTCAATCTTACTAGGACTCGAACTAAGGACTTCTGACTAGGTTACTTTCACGTGCAGTTAGAATAAGGCGAGTGCTTAAAGTGATTAGGATAATGTTTTCTTATCTCTCTCCTGAGTTACTTTTTTCAAGCTTCACATATGACCACCCATCTGAGATATAATCATTAGTTACATCATTAAGGAAAGGAATGTATAAGATAGGACTATATTTAGGAAGAAATGTGTCTGCATCTGAGTAGAGTAGGCCTAATAGTGGAAGCAATTTAGGAAAGTACATATAAGCTCACCAACTAGGACTCAAACCATGACCTACATGATTCTAATAATCCATTGAAGACGACAAATATTTTAATTACATAGTGTATTTTATCTACTCAAACTCTACTTATATGTACAGTTGTACACTAATGAGATCCGCCTCTGTGCCGTAGTTGGCTAACGCGCTAATTTTGAGTTGAGTCAGACTTCTGAGGAAGGGGAGATCAAGGTTCAAATCTCGGTCAATGAAATGGGGTCCTGAATAGTTTTCCACTCTCCCTCCACACAAATGCGGGTCCACTTCCTCTAAATTCAACCTTCCCAATTCCAAATCCATTAGTGTAATTAGTACTTAAGCGTATAACCCGAACGGGTAGTAAGGTGCGGTGTTAAATAATAAATATACTGACGAGGTAGGTATAAGTTAGAATCTATAGGAAATTTTCCGGCATTTTCGTGTAGTGGGAATGCATACAACAGTCCGGGATATGATCTCGAAAACCCCTCGTCACTAAAAGCCAGGGTGACCTGGAGGTCTAGGGGTAAGGTGTCAGACTTCTGTGCTAGAGTCCGGGGTTCAATACTCGGTCCCGGCACAGATTTATCTGATTAACAAACCCTTCCTTCACCTCTGACAAGACATCTTGTGAATGTGGGGAATGCCAGGCCTCCACCGTGGTTCGGATTCCACGTTAAACTGTAGGTCCTTCATTTAATCTCACAATCACCCTACCATTACACATTAGCGTAAGTGCGTATAACCGAACGGGTAGTAAGACGCGGTGTTAATAATAATAATAATAATAATAATAATAATAATATACTAAATATTACAAAACCAGACTATATGAAACAGTTCTTTGTCCATATGTTAACTGTGGGGGTAAACTGTTATTTAAATAACAAACGTTTGGGAATGGCCCCTTTTTTACCATTTGGATTACATTGGGTAAAAAAAAAAAAAATGAAATAAAAACTTTTTTCCCCATTGACCTGACTTATTGCCTCCTACCGCTGCACAACATCAAATTAGATTTAACTGCGAAGGTTTGAGTGGGTGAAATGGTCTCTTTTGAATACATTCATGGGGAATATTTGTGCCTGGCTGGTACTGAGTGGAGGTAAATTAAGCAATCAACAAGTGGCACCCCTGGGAAAACGGAGCGGTGCTTTCAGTCAAGTGAGGCGGAGCGCTTTGCTGTCCTCTCTCCTCTCTTCTCACAACCACTTCAGTTCAGCGGTGGAAATAGATAGCCAGGGCAAGAGAGACAAACACAGTTAGGAAAGGCTAAGTACAGAAAAAGTAAGATATATACATACAGAAATATATCAATAAAATAAATGTATTGATAGAAACATAATGTCAATAGTAAATGGATATTGAGAAAAAGAGAGAAAAATATCTGGTTTTACTAACATATATAAATACCATTAGATTGAAAAATAAAGATACCTAATTGTGTGTAAATACTCGCTTTACTCGTTGGCGGCTCAGCCCCAAATCTACAGTGAGTTTTCTTTGCAAGTGGATGTAAACTAATGTAATTCCAGAGCCGTTTTGTGATAGGTCTTACCGTTTAGCCCAAGAGACCTCTAAATAAAGGTCCTCACTGACTTTAAAGTTGCTCCGACATTTTGTTTTTTTTTTCTGGGGTTAAAAATTAATATTTTGATATTTTTGGAATCTACCCGTAAGTTACAGAATAGAAGCTATAATGTTTCCAAATTTTAAGTTTCTAGATCATTTGTAAGTGGGTAAACATTAATGTCAGTGAGTGAATCAGCCACGTAGCTTTATAGTAGTATAATATATTTATATTTTCTTTATATAGAATATTTAATATGATTCTTTTAAATATATGGACCTAGTCTAATCTGAATTTACAAACAAAATTAATTCTAGAAGAAACACGACGCAGAGTCCAACAACCACAATTTCTTCAATGTGAAATGAAGGTCACAATTTAATCATCTATCCCGAGAATCAAACCAGAAAACTTAGTTTAGTGGGCAGACGCTCTTCTAACAGAACAAAGTTGTTATTGTTCACCCTAAATTAAATCAAACAAGATAGTGGAATATCAAAAAAGATTTGATATAAAGCTTGATATATAATAATTATAATAAAGTCCAACACCTTAGCTCAGTCGGTAACGTATCTTTCTATTGAGCCAAGGTCTCGGGTTCAATTCCTGGAATGGCAGAAAAATTTATCATTTGAGAAATTTGTGTTTGTCCTTTAATAGTAAGAAATTAACAGCTGAGTGCTGACTGTTGTGTCTTTTCTAGATTTAAGCTTCTTTATAAGTCATGCGTTGATATAATCAGTCCGTTTTGAAAGTGCACATTATATACCTCGAAAAATTATAAAATAGTAGAAAGTCCACGTTAGACATCTCAAATAAAATTATGGAAAAATTATTCATAAAATAATTTAAAATAAATGTTACGACACAATCGCACAAACATTCTCCTACTGTCTATTTAGTTTGGAAGAAAATTTTGCTAAATAGTTTTTCATTTAACTATTCTTAAGTAATTTTTTCTCATTAAAACAAATATCTAATCCTTCTAATCACAATAACCACACTTTATATACAAATAGATATTTATAATCAAATTGTTCAAATATTTTTAAAAATCTCAAATATTAAAAAATAGGTTATTTGTAAGCTCCCAAAACACTATTTTCTAATTGCAAATAACAAAATTTATTCTTGTTTGCAAGAGAAATTTTTTCCCAAATACTCATTTTTAATTCAAACTTCAATGTTAATTTAGAATTTACTTGTCGTAATTAAATTATAAATAAATTAATTTATTTATAAAATTAAACATACCTTATTGATCATGTAAAATTGTTCAACAATAATGGGTTTGAAAAATAAATCGTGAGAAATATTCTAAAGAATTTGCAAATTGCACAAAAATCATTCATTAGTAAACTACTATAAAATTACTATTTTTACTATTTTTAGAAAAAAAAATATATAAATATAATTACTATTTATAATGTAAGAAATTTAACATATACCCATTTTGAACCTAATCACAGAGCTATTTTCTTAAATATTCAAATTTCTAAAAATTCAGTCATCAGTAAGCCACCCTTAAAAGTATTTCCCAACCAAAACAAGTATATACTTTTATTTGTCATGTTCGCCATTCTCAAGATACATTTTTTCACACAAAATCATGAGTCATTTTTAAAGTATTTCGATTTTTTTTAAATAACTCTAGAGTAAGCTAACCTTAATATGAGATCTAGAATGAGAATAACAAAAAATCTAAGGTATTACCCTATAACATTTAAATATCAAGTTTGAAACCATTTTGGATCCGTGGCAGGGGAAAGATCAATAGGAAAGTGGACATGGGGAAAAACATAATTTGTATAATTCACCTCTTTGTATTCGGGTGGACATAAAACGTAATTATTCATCTTACTTGAGGTCGAAAACTTTCAAAATTACAATAATATGAAAAATCAAAAGAAGGGGTGCGTATAGATAGAAACAAAGGTTTTCAAATACTTTATTCTAAAGACGAAAATATAGAAAAAAGTAAAAATTTACAAAGATAATGTATTATATATCTGTATATGTAATGTGATATACAGTGAAATAGGAAGAGAAAAATAAGTAGTTAATAGGAAATAGGTGAATAGAAGAAACGATATAATAGCATTTTGCGCTATTCCTCTTCAAAACTTATTTGAATAATAAAGTAAACCATAAATGTGACAAAATCAAACGTCCGAAAACGTAGTCCAGTAGGTAGATGATAGGAGGAGTTAAGATTATTATTATTTGTGTGCCGGGTTGGTTTCTGAGCTTGTCCGAGAAAAGAATTTATGGGTTGGTGAAATTGCCTCTTCCCCATTTAGACTGATTAATTAATGGTTTGAGCACTTAGTTCTGTGTATGGTTTTTAATTAAGCTAGTTTGTAAGTCATATGCTGATATAATAATCAATCGATTTATAAATGGCATACATTAAATAGCTTAAGTAAAATCATTAATAAAGAACACAACATATATCGTTTGATGTTTAGTTTGAACCACAATTTTGGGCACACACCCGAAGGTGGTTAGTTATGACCAAGGTCATAGGAACGATTTTTAGTTTTGGGAAGATGTTGAGCTAGGACCCAAATTAACTTGTGTCTTTTGAGAACTTTAATTATCAACCTTAATAATTAAGTAAATAATGACACCCCTAACACACTTGTAATGCAGTTTAATCGAAATTAATTTTTTTTCGTTTCTTTCTAAATTTAAAAATCATTGGAGTCTTCCAAGCTAGAGATGATCATTTTTAGATAAATGTCTCAATCGGAAAATATATCAGTAATTGTATCGGAAAATTTACCTCAATGGTGGCTTACTGACTACTAAGTATGTGAAAGGGTTAGGTTAAGTGAGGGGTCTCCCGGAGACTGTATATATAATATGGTGTTTGGAAAAGTTTGGAGTAGTTGGAGATGGTGAGGTAAAAATAGCTCGTTAACACTAAATCCAAACAAATAGTGTCAGAGTCTAAAATCTTCCTAATTAAGTTCCAAGTTATTGAGAATAAGCAGATTTTGTCCACATCAGACTTGAAGTTGGTGATACAATCAAACACAAAGTTGCTACGTGAGTGTGAAAAGTATTTTATAATTGTTGTTGTTACTTTACTGTAACACATTTAGTAAATAATCTGATAATGAAGATCTTGGGAATAAAACAATCTTGGGCTATCTTTAGTACATTTCTTCTATTTAAGTAGCTGGAGCCTTATACAAATATAAATAGTTCTTTTTTTTCTTTCTTGAAACTGTAGAATTTTCCACTTCACATAATTATCTACCACAAGTATCTATATTTTTCTGGAGTGTTATTGTCTCCTAGGGGATTTTCCAAACTTCACTCCTGGATAGAGTTTACCTAGGGAGTTTGATTGGACGTGGAGAAGCCATTGCGTCGTCTGTTCAGTTGTCTGAACTCAGTCTTTTATTTTGTTAGGTTTTTTTGGGGGGGGAAGGGGGAGACACATTAAAATAATATGTACAGTCCAGCACCTTAGCTTTTAAATTATATATCTACTAAGCTATAGCTCCCTTGTTCATTTCCTGCCAAAGACAAAAACATATCATTATAGCTATGTGTGTTACCCCTTTAAGGTGGGGTTGTTGGTAACACGAGAGAAGACAAGTGTTTTGCGATTTTTATAGCATCACGTATTTTGGCAAAAGTAAATCAAATATTGCTCAAGTAAAACAAAAGTTTGATTATTTTCTCAAGGTGTTATCAATCGTTATTGAATATATATCATGAGCATAGTGGCATTAAATGACAAACATTTTAAATGAAGAAAAAAATCTGAAATTAAATTCCAGGATATCCTCGACAGATACTCAAGAAATGTTGATATCATCATGTCGATAAAAGTAAACTCTATGTTTATACTGTAGAATTACTTTATTTCTTTTAGCTAAGCAAATTTTGCAATACAATCTTCAAAAACACTGCCCTTATATCGCGTTCTCTACATTCCCACCTTAACAAATATGAATTCATATTCGTGGGCTTGTTTTTGTAACTGATTTATGTTTAATTTAATTTTTATATAAAAGGATAATAAAGTTTCGTAGATTACGGTGAGTAGGACACGCAGCGCGAATGGAAGAATCTAGAACCGTGTTCAGGATACTGACTGGCAAACTCAAAGGAATGAGACCATTGTGAAGATCAAGACACAGATGAGAGGATATCATTAGAATTGATCTGTAAAATACAGGATGTATTAAAGTGGACTGGATAGAGCTAGCTCAAGATAGGGATAGGGTGTATTGGATGGACTGGATAGAACTAGCTCTAGATAGTCTAACACGATATATGCCTTAGACAATTTGGCCAAAGTTTTAATTAAAGAGGTGATAATAAGTGGACATATTTAGTGAAGGCACATCCTCTAATTATTGGGAGGTGAATACCACAGAGACAATTCGTATGTGGGACATCACTCCAAATGTAAATGGCCAAAATTCGAACCTCCTCTTAACCAGATAATCAATCTATTTCAATGTCAATTTCATCGACAATTATATCGTTCCTCCTAAGTTTGAGAGATTATTAATATTGTAGTTGTTTTGTTATTTAAATTGACAATGTGTTAATAAAGAAAAGGGTACTAATATTAATTTCTGAACCTGATATATTTTCTAAATATTATTGAGAAATAGAGTGCGCTCTTAAGGGTGCAGCCTACTTTGTGGAAACCATCCCACATTTTACAGTTTATTATGGTAATGGCAGTTCTGAATCCTCAAAAACACTTTATAAAACCATCAATTATATCTTACGTTTAAGTGCCACACTTTAAAAAAATTGTTTTAAGGAATTATGGATATATGTTTATAAATATTTACCATGTTTTTAAACTGCAATAATTTACGTTATTAAAAATGAATAATTTGACATGTTCATATATATTACTCAACACTGTAAATCTTAGACTTTCGTCTATATTTTATGGTCAGCAATATTTCAAAATAACTTATTAATTTATTCGGTATTTACAAAGTTTATAACTCTTCGGACAGTGCCATAACGCTGCTAGTCCAAGCTTGGTTCCAACTAGTATAAATTATAAATATTCTCTACAGTTCTAACTAAACTAGAACCATACACAAATGGTATGCATTCAAGAGGAGGTGGAAGATATGTCGGGTAAAGGCCAATATTTTTTCAGTTTCTGGCACAAAAATCTTTTATGTAAAAAATAAGTAAAAAAAATGCCTCAGTAGTTACTTTATATTTAATTTTATACTCCAATTCTTGAATATCTATCATGATTATTTTTGAATTTCAAAGATTATTTTACTTTATTTAAAAATGGTTTGTTTAATGCCACTATGACCATTACAATTATTTAATTGTTGTTATTAATAGCTACAATAATAATATGTAGAACAATTAATAAAACACACCTACTGAAGCAATGTTATTTTTGGTTAAACATTTATTTTCATCAAAACTGTAAAATTACAGACCTTAAATTGAGTCTTCTTCCATCCCACTTTTGTCTTGTAATCAGTCATTTTAATATAAAGTTATTATAATTATTTTAAGCACAATTATATAATTATTTAAAGGCAGAGACTAGAGTTAAACTTTAGTGTAAACTTGACCTTTAATGAGCAATTCAGCTACGGTAATAATGAATATATAAATTGTATTGATTTCTGATAAGCACTATTCAGTGACAGTACGTCCCCCATTTCACCCGAGTGTACTTCGATAGTAATTAGCCCACATAATGGAGCTGTAAAGTGTGGGACATTCTTCCTCTGCCGTCTCTTCCACTATTACCACAACATACGCTAAAAAAAAAAGAATATCCCTTCCTCTAGCCTCGCTCTTTTCTTCTACCAGGCACGCTCTATTCTTGCTAGATTCCAAGCAGACCTTTGCTTGCGTCAGAGGGAGAGCGTAGAAGATAAAAAAAATGGTAAGAGAATAGTGGGGTGGGAAATTCTTGGCGCGGTTTCTTGCCACACTTCCGGCGGAAAACTTAGCATCCTAAATTTCCCGCCTTGTTCTTCTCTTGCAACTTCGCACCATTTTGTGTTGGATATTTTTTTTACACTCTCCTTAAGTTTGTTTATTTTCACATTCTCTCCTACTCCACCCTTATTTTAATATACTTTGTTTTCGATTTTTTTCGTTGCGCATTAATTTGAAGTAAAAGTGAAGTAAGGATTGGTTAAAAGTTTTATTTTGGTTTCACTAAAGGTGATAAAACCCAAGGTTTAACAAACTTTATACTAAAGAGTGTAATTCATTCTTCGAAATATCTGTAGCTTTTATAATTTCCAATTTAACTAATTTAATAAATTTGAATTACTTTGAATCTTTTAGGGTGAATAGTGTTGGTCTATTTAGTTATGAATTCAACATAAAGTTGATTAATAACATAAAGAGTCGGGTGGCCTCTAAATAAATCTAGCTTGCTGAGTATGGAAGAGTAAAAATTAGATTCCCTTTTTTATCTTGACACTTCGGAGAGAAAGTATTGTGATTGCCAAAAAAAAATCTAACTCGAGAGATTGGTAAATTTCAACGTTTCATGACCACCTGAAACTAAAAAAGTTGTTTTCGCAATGCCATCTATAACTATTTTACTGCTAGGCTAAAAACTACTAACTGGTGTTTTAATAAGGTTTTCCAAAAGATTTTGGAATTAAATATCTAAAAAAACCTAAATTTAAGGGTAGTTTACTGAAGCGCAAAATAGAATAATCAATTTTCTCGATACTTGCTTTGGTGATTTGATTAAATCTTGTATCTAGACACAGTTAAATTATTATAGACAGATGGAAACTCTTATTTTCTCATCAAAATGACTTTATGGGTACTGTACATAGTGAAATTTTCCAATATTCATCATTGATCTGCAACTATTTGAGAAACTAAATTAACCCATTATTGTAATGTAGTAGTGCTTTTAAAGTTAAAATCTTATATTTGAAAAATATTTTTATAAACCAATAATTTCTGAGCTATAAGAAAATATTATATTTTAATTCGGGTATTTTAAAATTAATTGATTTTTATAGTCTTTTATGAACAAAGATATTTCAATTCTCTCAATTTCTCTGTACCAATGTCCCTTGTTAATAATGTCCTTAAATTTAAACTTTGACCCATTAAGGTTAATTCTATTATGCCAAGATGGTAGGATGATACATGAGAATGATGATGATGGTGGAAAGCAGAGGGGACATACAGTCTAAGGTGGATTCCGAACCACGGGAAGGGGGAGGGGGGGCTGGAATTCCACACATTCACAAAGCGTTGAAAGCATACACTTTGACAGAGGTGAAGGAAGGGTTTGGTTGCCAGATATGTCTGTGCCAGGACCGGGATTTGAACCCTGGACCCCGACATAAAAGTTTGACACCTGATCCCTAGACCACCACGTCCCCTAAAATAAATATTATAAATTATGGCATACAACAGTAGACGCCTTCTTAAAGTCTCCCGACAGTGCAGCTATTCTCCTTTCTGGCAAATGTGTTTCGTTGCGACTATTCGCTAAAACTGTTGCAAAGTAGTCTAGCCAGAACATATTAGCTCACATTTCTCTTTCAGTATTTGACTCTCTCTCTCTTTCACGGTCTTTTTTTTATGAGTGCCACTGTGCTGTGCCAGGGTTGGGGTGCTGGAGCACGTAGTGTAGCAGATGGTTTAACAACAGAAAATGCGTAGCAAAATCTGATAAATGTAATTCCGCCACTTCGTACGAGTGGGAGTGAAAGAAAGAGAGGGGAGGTACTAGAAGCTAAGGGAGGGTGAGATTGTGCATGGAACAAAAAGGCGTAGCTTGCAAATAAAATACAAAGGTCCACAAAAAAATCTTGGTTTTCTATTTAATTTGTCTGTGTATCGTTTAGCCAGATATATTATGATAAGTTGGTAATGATAAGTTGGTAGTAAGAAGTGGGATTTTAAGGAGTGCATTAGATAGAGTAGAGGAAGCAATAATGATATGGTGTGGGCATGCGATGAGGATGTAGCATGAAAGGATTCCAAAGAAAATTATGGAATGGAAGTATGTAAAGAAAAGACTGAAAGAGAGGCCAAGAAAAGATGGCAGGAGCAGTTAACAGAAAGTGTACAAGTGAGAGGAGGAGAAGAATGAAAGCATTTAAAGGAGGAAGAATGGTGGGAGGTTAGTGAAGATGAAGCCATTTTATTAAATTGACCCAGCCTCAGGCTGGAAACCGTTGATAATAATGATGGTAATATAGCCAATATTTTATAAATATGGTTAGGTGAAGGATTGTTGCCCTATATTCTAGATTGTGGATCTTGGGGGGAAACGATTCTGAACCGTCTAGATTTAGAAATTTTTAACTACCCGTTTATGTTAAACCCATTTGTAATAATATTTACGTTAATTTTTTAGGGATAAGGAAGGTAGAATTTAGAGGTAATTTAACCACTCTTGCGTGGAGGGAGAGTGTAAAAACCCTTTGAATTTAGACATCTATCTTTCGGTCATCAGCAGTCAATCCTATTTTGAGAAATAAGCCTTAGTACATTCTATCGCTGAAGTGGGCTTTTTTGTTAATTTTGTACAGACCGTACTTTGTGAAACATTAGGAGGATTATAAAAAGTAAAAATATATTACTGGGTATACATTAGTAGAAAAATCTTTACGCAAGCAATTTAAGAATTTTTTTTTGTCTTATTACTCGTTTGGATTATACGCTTCAATAAATAAATTTGTACTGCAAGATCACGTCAATGACGCTATGTTTAATAAACAAACAAAAAAAGTCTATTTCCGCTAGTCATTTAATATTTCACTAGTGAAGTATGCTACGTCAAGAATTTAATTCTTCCAGGTAGTGTTTGGATTCATTAAAACACACTCGTGAACATGTATAACTAAATGATTGAGCTCATGAAACTTGAATAATTATTATAACTATGAAATGATTAAACACTTGACAAATTAGACGATATTAATAAAAAACAGCTTTGGATAACCTTTGAAAGGTTGAACAAAGATAAAAAAATCACCTTAGTACTATGAAAAGGTGGTAATTTTTTGACTATTTTTTTTTCTTCCCTAGTAGAGTTGACGACGACGCCCTGGGTTTACGGGCACCGAGGCGTACCATGTGACGTTGAGTGTGGGGAAACAGTAGGAGTACGGGGTAGGCATATTTTTGAGTGGGAGCAAAAGGGGTATTTAGGCGGGTAGAGGGTTCACGGAGTTGGAGGGGTGGGAAATGTAGGACGAAGGGTAGGGGTAGTGTAGTGTGATGCAGAGTTTGGGAAGGCTTGATGGGGTGGAAGTTGGGGAAGGGTAGACGAGACTTCGGTATTAAAAATCAATGTAATTTTTATCTACATTGTAAAACCGATCAGGGATTTTATCGGCCATAAAGAACAAAAAATGTGTAAAATCTGGATGATAAAATTTTAGTAATATATATATATTTTTTTTCACAGGAAAAAAATATACCTAAAGCGTGAAAGATATGAAATGGTGGAAGAGCGAGGAAAGCCCATTGCTGGATGTGATACGAAGATACGGAACGGTTTATTTATATATATATATTTTTTTATTTTGAGTGAAATAAAATCCGTAACACCTATCAGATATGTATATAATTTATCTCTAAATCCCCTTTAAATGTCTGATAGCTCAATAAAAGGTTAGGATTTTTGATATTGAGGAAAGCGATGATATGATACAGTATCTGTTTATTTATGAACGTATATTGATTTAAAAGGAAAATATTGTATTTACTTAACAATGAAAAATAGTGAGAGATTAAAGTGAAAGTCCAATTGTATAGATAATCCAGAATGCCAAAGTTAAATCCTTAAACAGATACACAGTATTTTTTGTACAAGGCTGTTTACTCATCTCTCCGCCAGGAGAGCCACGGAACTATTCATTAAAATATCAAATTAAGTATTATATTACCTTATGATAAAGTTTCTGAAAGTGCTAGTTTGTATTGCCATTTAGACTATTTGATTATCTTTTATCTATCACCACGTCTTACTACCCGTTCGGCCTATGTATACCTATTTATTCAGCCTATGTTATTATTATTGTTATTATTAACAACGCGTCTTACTACCCGTTCCGATTATACATACTTACGCTAATGTGTAATGGTAGGGTGATTGTGATGATGAAATGGAGGACCTACAGTTTAACGTGGGATCCGAACCACGGTGGAGGCCTGCATTCCACACATTCACAAGTTGTGATTGATACAGTCTTGTCAGAGGTGAAGGAAAGGTTTTGAAAACAGATAAATCTGTGCCGGAACCGCGGATTGAAACCAAAATCCCTGCACAAATGTCTGACACCTTACCCCTAGACCACCAGGTCACCTAAATTATGCTTAAGGCTTAAGGGATTGGGATTGTATAGTTATAGGAAGTGTACCCAAATTTTGCTTGCAAGGAAATGGAAAAATCTCCTCAGTATGCCTGACCGAGATGCGAACCTTGATCTCCCCGTCATTTACATTATAGTCTACTGCAAGAGTAGCTCCTTAGACCATATAACCATCAAAGCGGGTGAGTATTTGATAACAATTTTTATATTAAATATGTATTATTAAATTTACTTGTACTAATTTTTATTATATAAAATAGTAAGTTATATATTTATCAAACAAACTCAAGAGACTTTATAATTACAGCAACCATAAGCTCCCAAAACAAGTTTACTAGTATTTTCAGACCTGTTGAATGGTTTTAGGTGTCACTTTCTCTCAAGAGACTAGACTGTCGATGACACACATAAAGATAGCGGCCATAGTCCCAATCGGGTGTACTAAGGCTGCTTTTTCCTAAAAGGTTTTACATTCTATCGCCCCACAAATCAGGTACATTTCCTCCAAATCCAACCTTTCTCATACCTAAAATATTAAAGTAGCTAGCGCATATGTGTATACCTAAAACTGTTAGTAGGACATGTGGTAAAACGCACATGGTAATCCTGAGAGAATTCTAAGCGAGCGTTAAATTTTGTAAGAATTATTTAAACAAAATCCACATAGCATATTTTAGAATAAAAAATAAAGAAATTATTTATGTAAATACGCAGACCCTGCATACAGACTAATACATTCGTAACATACACATACACATACATATACACATAAACAGTAATTAATCTCATCATACAAGATAGTAGTCATGTTATTTACATTATTTGAAAACTTACACTTGGGAATTTGGATTATGTGAATTGAATTTTTTTCTATATTTACATTCAAATACCTTTTTGGAATGTACACCTTAGTACTAATCATGCTAATGTATTAGTGTTAAGGAAACATTAATTTATAGGAAGTGTTTTTGCAATTGTGTGAATTGAGAGTTGAAGACCATTATTAAAAACACAGTCAATAAACCCGATCAATATTTGAAACTTGATCTCAGCGTCATTGGCAATCAAGTAGTAAATTGCGAGAGTGACTCCTTAAAATATGCGGTCACCAATGCGGGTTATTACATACAAAAATTAAAGAAAAACTTTATTTATTAATGCAGTAAGTTTAGTTCTTGGTACATTGAATAGTTAGAGGTATATAGTGAACTTAAGTTAGTGTAACCCTTTCCTAGTTGCTACCAACATGAAGGATGCAATGGCCTCATTCTAGTTCGTCAGGAAGAGTCTAAAAGCACAGAGTTTTCTTTTTTTAAACATAATAGAAAACATTCTAAAGATAGTTGAATGTAAAAGTGGTTATAATTAAAAGCTAAGACTTAGATAGATTGCTCTAGAAATATATATGAATTTTTTTTAATCTAATAAACTAAACCGTTACTAAGTTTGTAGATATATTAAGTGAAATTACAAGTCAAAAACTATGATTAGGATTTAATTCTGGTGAAAAACATATTGTCATTTAAGAATATTTAACATAAAATTAATAATGCATCATCAACTGGACAAATCAAAAGTTGATGAAAAGTATAAAATATATGTATTACATGTTAAAAAAAGTGTTACAAAAACTTACATATATACAATTTTTTAAGATCAGATATGTTATGAAGTAACAAGTATATAATTTAACTTTAGAGGTTAACGTCTGCCAAACGAATTTAAATAAAGTGATAGTGTATTGTTATTACAAAGACTTAGAGATATACAATATAGTATGAACAAATCAAGGTTTTAATCACATATATGTTGAGAAATAGAAATTAAAAAATTATAAGTGATGTTTGTTCACAAAACCTTTTTCCATTCTACCTCCAAGAAAATTTGGTTAAACATCCAAGCTTCCTCTAGGTCTTGGCTTCCTCATCTCTACTACGTTATTATATAGTATATAGACCTGCGGTGTTCGTACCAGAGACGTCTAGATAAAATAGATTACCTTACCATGTCTTTTTTTTTTCAATAACTAGGCAAAAAATTGGTTTTGTGGTATTTTTTAGCGTATTCCACAAGAGCACAGTCAAGTAAGAACTTTGTCTGTGCACTAGGGATTGTCGGTTAGAAATTCCTGGTCTTTTTCTGGCAGTGGCGGATATAATTATAACGATCCTAAAGGTCGGAGCACCATGTAGGTACGGTTAGCTCACCCCGATGAGATGATGTGATGATGATTATAAGGGGCCAGTACACCTAATTTAAGTCTAACTAACCAGACCATAGCAACCATAGGAGCAATTTCCCTTCGCAAAATAAACCCATGATACTTACTCGAATCGAACCCAAGACCTCTAAATTAATAGCCACAAATGCTGACCGTTAGTGTACGAGTCTGACCATTATTGTGTATGTATAGTTACTACATTTGTATACAATAAGTACATACAGATTTGAACAGTTAAAAAGAATGTTGTGATGCTTCCCACTGAAATTGGGCCTTCAGCAAATTAAACTTATTAATCCAATGGTGCCTTCTAGATAGAGTCAGATTAAAATAATATGAATAAATAATTTATAAAAACAAAAATGTACATATGATCGCAATTTTTATCTTGTAGTGATCAAATTGATATACTAAATATTATTTGATTACACCTTTGGAGTGACCGGGATAACATCTAACCCTAATTTAGAGACCTGATGATGGCGTTTGTACGTCGAAAGATGTAGTCAAGTCAACCTGCCTTTTGGCGTTTAAGGCTTAAAGAGTGGAACTAAATATCAGCTAAGGAACGTTTATATATTCAACAACGTTTTATTATCAATTATCTCCTATTCTACATAATTTCGGTATAATTAACGTCTCTAACCTTTATTAAACATTTTATGCCTTTATTTACCTGTTCATTTTCATTGGCTAAAATTTTAACTTTTCTTTTGACAATTCTGAATTTATTAACAATATTTCCTTAAATGTTAATTTTAACTCATTGCTAGACGTAATATATCTTTCTTTGTAATGTTTTATTAATTTATTATGGAACCTTTGAATATGTGGTTATTCATGTGTATTGTATTATCTAATTTTAATATGTTTTCTGTATTTTAACTCTAGTGCTACCCGCCTTTGTGGCGTAGTTGGCTAACGCGCTAGTCATGTTGAGCCCGACTTCTGAGGACGGGGAGATCGAGGTTCGAATCTCGGTCGGGTGAACTGGGGGTGGTTTTTCCTAAATGGTTTTCCACTCTCCCTCCACGCCAATGCGGGTTCACTTCCTTTAATTCAACCTTCCCAATTCCTAATCCATTAGCGTAATTAGTAGTTAAGCGTATAACCCGAACGGGTAGTAAGACGCGGTGCTAAATAATAATAATAATAATAATAATAATACAATTCTAGTGTTCTTTTCTGATCTATTTCACTCTTTAATACGATTAAAGTTATTAAGTTTCTCATTATTTATAGGCTTAGCATCATTCTGTTGTTCAATCTATCTTCTCAACCATGATGTAATATATATTATATTCAGACTTGTTATTATCAATATTTCATTCAATTTCTTATAAACTCAATATGTTTTTTGTTAATTAAATTTTTGCTGTCTTTAACTTTTTCCTTTTTCCTCATTTTTAATTAGTTCCTTTTGTTATTGGCTATTGGGCGTTCCTTTAATATTATTAAATATTATTTATTTTGAACAACGTGTTACTAAACTATTTGATAGTAGATATTTTTACTGATTACTTTAATGGGATAATATTTGCTAGGTTAAATTTATAAGTAGTGTACCCTTGTTTGCATTCTAATTCAATCCAGGCCTTCTGTGTCATGGATCAAAACTATAATTCTTTTACAATTTCTGCCGGTAATAAATGCAATAAAATGCCTCTAAAATTATAATGATGGTGCTTACTACGTGTTTCTAATATTATTTTATATATAAATTTCAACATAAATATTTAACTACCGTAGTAAGTACTTACTTAATATTTTATGACATAAGTATCTTGAAAGTTCATCGCCGCACTTAACAAAAGTATGCCACCTATCACTATTTTGAGCTAGTTACATCCAATCTCATTCACTAAGCCCAAACTCTTTCAGGTCCATCCTAATGTTATCCTCCAATCTGCGTCTAGGTATTCTCAATGCTCTCTTTCCATTAGATTTCAGTAAATACTTTGAACATTATAAGTATTTTTACAAAATATATTTCAAGCAAAATAAATTAATCTTTTTTTTTTTTTCATAGCAGTCTTACAATTTGGTGAGCTAGTCTAGTATATTATCGTTGAATCGATTTCAATGTTGAAATTTTTGCGGCTTTACGTCCTCTATTTAATAACGCGTATCGGCTTTCTATCGGAGAGGTATTAATAATGATGCAGTGCACAAAGTTTCAGTATGTGAGAGCCAGGGGCAGGCTTCCTATGGACTCGTTTCAATAGTGTGTGCGTGCGATTCCCCGCCATAAATAGGTAGCTTTGGCCATCGCGCGTGCGCATTGTACAAGCCGCGTGCTGGTCATATAACATCATAAATAAAAGCACGTTTCCTAGACTATGTTTACTAAGCTAGCTTATCCACGTCATTAAAGGATTCGCCTCTTCGTGGTACAGTGAAATGGGGCAGGGTGGAGAGTAAAAAAAATGTAAAATTTTACAAACTTTGCTACTTATGTATGCATAATATGTTACACCTCACAAGTAAAACTGGCCATATCACGAATTGGGAATATGTCTGTCCTATTTTGTAAAATGGCTTTTTCTATTGACCATCTCCCTAACTGGGATAAATTGCATTATTTCTTTCCCTTCTCATGAAACTTATTGTACTATCTACTACAAACTTGACTGAAATTAATTTTAAAATAATACTATTTTATACCAACCCAACCAAACTTAACCTATCCTTCCAATTTAAAATGATTAAGAATTAAATTAATTTAAAGAAGTTACGTATATTTTTTGGTCCATTTCGTGAATCAGGTAAAAATTTGTCCAGTTCATGAATTATGTAAGGATTGGCACTGTCCAGTCCACGAAATATTCATTCATGAACTGGGAAGCACAAGCATTGCTCAATATTCATGAAGGGACTACTTTTGGCCCATTTCATGAAATGGTCAGGAGGAGAGACCAGATCATGGATTGGTCAGAAATTTGGTTTATTTGTCAAATTCATGAATGTAGTGAAACACCTACGTTATTTAAAAAATATATTAAATGAGTGATACGACAAAATCATACAAATATCTCATATCCTAGAATATTATAGTTTGTGAAAAATGTTCAAAAATTAGTTATTAGGAATAGGTTTTCCGCGGAGTAACACACATCGCTTTTACAACCATATGAATCACTCTTAAGCTTGCCCCATCTAAACAGAAAGATTCAAAATTGGGAAATTTCAAAATGGGGCTCAAGGAAATCGGTGCCCTATAATTTGAACCCAAATATTTATATGAGATATAGAATTAAAATTTCGCATATAGGTGAAGAGAGAACGCCATATAACCCAATAAATATTCAAATTAAAAAATTTTAAGAGTGAATTGAAGAAAATGAGTTGGGGTTTCAAAATTTCAAAAACTAATAGTAAATAACTACTTAACTGTGTGGTAAAAAAATACTCAAATTAGGATAGGAGGTAAACAGACAAATTCAAATAAAAATTAATGGTTGTAAATGGCACAGTTTTAACCAATACTTTGGAAAACGGGGGTAGAGAATAGGAATGCCTTTACAGAAAAAAAAACATTTTAGGGGTGGTATAAAATTAATATTTGTAAATAAATTACAAGTACAACTACAGATAACCTAAGAATTCGATTTAAAATTCGAAATTTCTAAGCAGGATTTGTTCAAGTGGAATGGGCTTAAGGGGGTTTACAATTTACAAAAATTACGGAAACAACTAATTTTCCTTGTAGTATAAAATATTAAATCAGCAAGAAGTTATAAAGAGCACTCCAAAAAACAAAGAAATCAATTTAAATGGTTAAAATATGGGCGAGGGAGAAATAGGGATATGTAAAATAAACTTTTAACTGAGAAAGACAAATTTTCCAGGAATGTAGAGGAATAACTCCAGTAACAAAATAAATTTTAAATACTTACTATTTTGAAAGAGGGCTGGTGAAATGGGTATTTAAAAATTTCCAAATCTATAATAATAAGCTACTTTTTGGTTTCACCCCAATTAGTTCTTATTTTTTAAATGAAGACAGTAAATAGGAAAGGTGGGCTGCCTGAATATTTCTAGAACCAATATAAAAACTATTTCTATTGGGATTTAAAATATAAGTTTGACATGTAAGTAAATAGATATTCCCTGATAGCTGAATGACGTCCGAACAAATCAAATTTCAAAATTTAAGCCCGGGAAATATAGTCGCTTGAAATTGATACAGATGATATAGAAAACTACTTTGCCTTGTGTTTTTTATGACTTTATAGTTTTATTCCATTTCCTTTATGCCATTTAAAAAAATCCTTTTAACTTTATTGCCTATTTTATACTTTAATTCTTTTTGACTTATAGCTTACCCTTTTAAAATAAAACATATATGATTAGATATAATTATTAACCTTTTTGATATTTCAACCTTAAAATATTTCTTCCGGTCTAAGCCGGATACTTCATGGAAAAAGGAGTAATTGTTTTAAATTTAAAAAATACATAAAAAGTGTCCCAATGATAAAAGGGGTGAACGGAATAAAAATGGTAAACAGGGCAAAACGTTCAATAGTGCAATAAGGTTAAAAAGTGCTATAAGGGCAGAAAGGGTTAAAAGGTTTAAAAAAAGGTAAATAGCTCAAAAAGGGTAAAATAGGTAAAGAGAGTAAAAGGAGTAACTAAAAATGATAATAAGCTATACACATGTTGATTATATTTATTCTTAGTCCTTTTTCCCCTTTGGGACGTTTTACTACTTTTTTACACTTTTTTCCCTTTTAAGCCTATTAATATTGTTTACACTTTCTATCCTTTTTTATTTCATTTGTTTAATGTGGGGAATGCCAGGCCGCCACCGTGGTTTGGATTCCATGTTAAACTGTAGGTCCTTCATTTCATCTCACAATCACCCTACCATTACACATTAGCGTAAGTGCGTATACCCCGAACGGGTAGTAAGACGCGGTGCTAATAATAATAATAATAATAATAATAATAATAATAATAATAATAATATTTCATTTGTTTTACAATATTTCATTTGTTTTACTTTCCCCCCCTATATACCCTTTTTAATATCTCTACCCTTAAAACTTCTCCCTTGCAAAGCCAGGTACTTCAATATTCAACTTTTTGTTTAAGCATTTATCTGCAGCTATTCAATTCTATTAATAACACTCATAAGCTTTTCAAAAGAACTATTCATTTAAATAAATAATACTAATCAGCTTTTCAAAAGGTTATGTGTAAATTGAATCCTATTAAAAGGTTTTTAATATTTTAATCTAGATTCGTGTTGACCTAGAATGTCGAGGACGAGAAGATGGAGGTTCGAATCTTGCTCGAGTGAACTGGAGGGAGTTTATCCTAAATAGTTTTCCATTCTCCTTCTACGCAAATGCGGGTTAACTTCCTATATACTCAACCTTCCCAATTACTTATTTATTAACGTAATTAATACTTAAGCGTATAGCCCGGACGGGTACTAAGACGTGGTGCTAATAAAGTAAAACCAAATTTAATACTTTTTCAAACAAACTAGAACAGAACCAAGTTTACAAGTAAAAGTCAAGGTTAGATATTAATAACTATTTTTAGCTTAAAATAGTAAAGAAAATCTTCAACGTCTACGAAACTCAATTTATAGAGCTTGAGCTAGAGCTTATTTGAGTAAATTATAGTAATTTGATAGACAGTAAATGTAACTTAAATCATATCTCTACACGCAAGTTCACTATTACCATGTACTTTACTGCTTCCTAATGAAGCGCTTTACCATATCGATCCTATGAGCTTCTCAGAGAGGGATTCCCCTTGCTAGCTACGATTAGACTTCCATATAGAGTCTCTTTCTTGTTTAACTTTCTTTTAACATTATGTTATTTTTAATATTTCAACTAGTATTTATTTAGATCTCCTACAAATATTTGTGCTCACCATTGAATTTAAGTCCATAGTTTGGAAAACTTTAATAAATTATTTTGAGATTAGATATATAAATATATTTAACTAACTTAATATGTAAGTTTAAATTATGTTTAGGTAAAAGTAACGTTTTAATCGTTAGATAGCCCGTAGGGTTTCTAAGAGATTTGTAATCTTGTTTTTTTTAAGGGATGCCAATTATCGATATCTACGTGATTCACTTTTCTTAAAATAAGTTGCTTTCTATTTAATCTTCAGAAAAATTTTAGTAAATCTTATTTTAATTCACCTTTAGTAATAATAAATTAGGCAAGACTTCTCAGAAGTATGTTTTTAAGTAGCTGGTCTAAGTTTCGTGTCGCCTAAAAATCGATTAAGATGATTTTAACTTAAATTATTGAGTGTGGTATTATTTGTTCTTTAAAAATGTCAAAATGAAAATTTTACTACCAAACCTCGAATATCAAGTTCACTTTTATAATTTGTTAAACTTCTACAAAATATCGCAGAAACAATTTTTTGTATATCGTATTATAGTAGATATCTTTCAAATTGGCTTTTATTAACAAGGAAGTTATTAAACTTATATAAGACAAATATATATACTACTTCGTTACTATAGGTTTTCCTCCACAAAATTATAGGACGAACCTGGATACTAATTATTATTGGATGATAGGGTTTGGTAAAGATATTTACTTCGTAAACATTTAGAAACACGCAATTATGGATCTAAGGCATCGACTTTGTCCGATCTAATTTACCAATGATATGAGGGATTGGGGGGGGGGGGGGGGGAACTGATTTTGAATCTGGGTGCAGAAATTTACTTCCCTAAATGGCTCTCCGCTCCCTTCTACTCAAATGTAAACTTACGGTAAATTAGGAAATTAAACCTATGAGTGAAATTAATTGATGATATCCCGGGCAAGACGGCATTGATCCAAAACACTTTCAAAGAATATCAACATATTTATCAACGATATTGACCTTCTACATATCGAAATTGACATCACCTGTAAAAAGTGAGATTTACATAATACATTTCTTGTCATTCAAATGTATAAAAGTATAGTTAGGGCTTTCGAGATTTGAACATTAGAAAATCCCCCAGTCGACTTGAAATTTTGGTTATTTGTATAATGGAAGATTGATTGTCTTTCAAGATAAGACTATCAATATGGTACTATCAAACGTCTTGAAAATTTCAATAAATGTTCATCAACAATCAGGTTGGCTTACTACCCAAATAAAAACAAGAAAGGGTATGCGGTGAAGTGAAATTGTTGACCAAACGGAATGAGGTGCTGTTTTAACTCCAACCTAGGGAATTTCTTCTGGCTGTTCGTTACACGGTTACTGCCAAATGTGCAACCAACTCAAACATAATTTGGTTATGTCATTCTCTGAACATAAGTCGAATAACGTATGTACATGATTTTACAATTTTATTATTCATTTAAAAATGGAGGCTGTTCTTATGGGGTTTCGTTTAGTAGCTCATCCAAGGGGTTTAAATTTAAAATTATATTTAAACGATCGAGTACCCAAGTCATAGTTATTAAAATATTGACATATTTACTAATATAAATCCACACGGCTCACTGACATTAATGTTTACCCACTTCCAGATGAGCTAGAAACTTAAAATTAGGCAAACAAATAGCTTCTAGACTGTAACCGACGGGAACATTCCAAAAAGCTAAAAAAAACTTTTAACCCCCCCCCCCCCCCCCCAAGATATTCAAAATGGTGGAGCAACTTTAAAGTCGGCGCGGTACCTTTCTTTAGAGGTCTCTTGCGTCTAAACGGTAAGACCTATCAATAACGGCTCTGGAATTACATTAGTTTATATCCACTTGCAAAGAAAACTTAATCTATGAGAAAAGCGAGTACATATATACATATAAATAAACGTCTTAAACAATGTGAACAGCAGTCATTCTAATTGAATTTACGCCTATAGAATTCATTTGTTTATTTTCCAACTTTTTCACCAAGGGATTAACTTTAAATCCAAGGAGAAATACTAGAAAATATTTCAACTTTAAAGTAAAAGAGAAATATTACGTTCCATTCCGATAAAACTCTTTACTTTAAAAACTTGGCGGGAGAGGTCTACCGTCAACATAATTACTAATTTAATATGTTTAAGTATCGCTGAATGAAATAAAGAGTATTAGAAAAATGTGTCTATACATGGCAATTTCATAATATAAAATGAATTACAAACTTTTTGATAGAAATTAATTGAAAATTATTACTTTGTACTTTATTAAAACTTTTATATTTTTCCTATATCCCTCAGATAAATCTCCATCTCTGTTTGTGTAGAGTAGGGATTACACGACGCTCCACGCCCTGTCGCTCAGAGATACGACTCCCAGCGCTCCTGGTGACAACACAAGCAGTTACTGGACCAGAAACATACATGTTACTTAATACGATTCATGTTTAGCGCTGACAGGGAAACGAGGGAGTTTCGTGAAATGTATAGCACTGCCGACAGTGATTTATCATTCCTTGTCGATTAGGGGATCCTCTTGATGTTCAAATTATAGGACACTCGGGATAAACACGACCACGTTTGGGATAAATTAGCGTCTTGTAATTTCAGTTAACTGATGTAGGTTGAAAGAACCATATTGTGTGAAACCATTATTACCTTGGCATTATGGTTTTGTTTTGGAAAAGGTGGGTAAAAGACACAAAATCTTCCAAGGATATGGTGGAAAAAAAGTAGAATCTAGAAAAAACATATCGAAATTTGCCTGGAGGAATGGTATATAATATTCCTACAAGAATAAATATTATCATTAGAGTCAGCTGGGACTTGAATCTCAACCTTCTAAACCAAATAAGTTTGACGTCCCCACCAATGCGTGTCTTTGAAACATAAATTCTATGGAATACGGTTGTTTTTATTCTAAAGTCTTACGGTTTCATTTAACTAATTGTTCATGTTAATAATACAATTTTAAATATATGTATAGCTGGTCAAAATTGCATTATAAATTCTAGTTTAGAAAATTAAAATTTACTAACCTTAAATATTTAAATAATTGTTGCAACTTCATAGAGTAAGGGAAATCACAACTCAAAAATAACTAAACAAATCATAATAATTCATAAATAGACACTTAATAAGTACACATTAAATTTATAGAGATCATTTTGAAGTATGAAAAATAAATTAAACTCTCAGTTTTTAAAAATCACTCGATTGTCCACATGGGTGGATTACATACAAATTGACTCTTTTTTAAATGTCCCCATGCTATAAGGCACTATTTAAGTTTGCTGAGCAAATGGTTTTATATCCTATGTATATTCACTGATCTGTTGTTGGTTATGAACCCTTTTACATTTAAAGATACAACTTATAATTACTGAGGTCACCTACTATGCCACATATCACACACGATAATGCACTGCACGGTCCACTCCTTCACAACACCGGCCCAGCTCCTGGTACATTAGACAAAACGCATCACAGAGCTGTACCCTAACAGAAACTAAACTTCACCTACAATTATTGACCGAGTGCCAACATGAAATCCGATTACCTGAAATAATGTTTGAAATGACCTAGCCAAGCTATCGGCCTGCACCTTAGCTCAGTTGGTAGCATGTCTGCCTACTGATATTAAGGTATTGGGTTTGATTCTTGGCATAGACGTAGAATGGATCATTAGGGAATTAGAGGATTCCACTCTCACATTGATGAATTAAAAGCTGGGGGCTGGATGTTATGTTGGTCTTAGACTTAAATTGGTTTATAAGTAATGTCCTTACATAATCAGTTGGTTCAGAAAATTCACGTTAAACACTTTAGATAGAAAAACTAAGCTTTGGTAATTCCCATGTATATTTGACACTATCACACCAACTACTTATCTCGATTATAACATTTCCTGGATATTTTTACTTTCGTAGGCTTGATATTTTGTTAGCTACAATTAAAATTTTAAATTTAGGTAATGGAGGTCTATAGTTCCAGAGCACAACTAAATTGAACACCTATAATAAGGAAGAGACAACATAATATAGATGTGTGATAATTCAGGGATGACTTTGAGATCATGGTCCTTGATTGAAACAGATTTGAAATTGTTTACAAAGATATGTGTTTAATTATAGTTAATGTGTGTTGAATTGTTAAAATTAAAATCGGTTAAGTGTTACCTTTTCCAACATGGATTTTTTTTTATCAAAAATTATTTTTAGGTATTATACCATATCATTCAGTAAATAATAAATATATTTATTTGTGTAGCATCGAATCTTACTACACGTTTGGATTATAAGCATATGTAATAATTACGTTAATGGGTTTAGAGATGAAGGAGAATACATTTAAAAGGAGTGTACACAATTTGCGTTAAAGGAAAGTGGAAAACCATTGAGTAAAAACCACCCTCAGTACACTCAGCTGAGATTCGAACCTCGATCTCCCCGTCATCGGCAGTACAGTCTACTGAGAGAGTAGCGAGTTAGACGATGTGGCCACCGAAATGGGTAAATGCCTATTAAATAAATGTATAATTTATATTTTTGAATCTTGAATCAATGAAATTAATTTGTAACTCGATACTTTAAACTGTCTTACTACAAACAATACTATTTTGAATACATATACTGTGATTGTTAACAGTGAATACCAAATTGACCCATCAGGATTGATATGTCAGACCATTAAATGTGATTCATCTAAAACTAGTCTACTTTTATTTGTATTGTAAGTGCATTAAAGTTATATAGCATGTAGAAATAGTTCCAGAAATGTATATTAATTCTCTAAAAATACATCTTTGGATTTCATGATTTATCATATACTACATTATATGAATAAATAGTTATTTTACTGAAAACAATCTATCTCAATATCCAATTGAGGTAGTTTTTATTTGCTTCTATTCTAGAAAATCTGTTTTTAGAATAACCTTTGACCTCTGTGAATCTATAGTCTATGTCTTCGTGTTGGTTATGTTAAAGAGTTTTTATTGTACTTTCAAGTGCTAAGAATATTTACCCAAAGACACATTATTGAGAACAGCTTAGTAAAAACATGTCAATATTTTCAAATAAACCACAAATAGCTATAATAACATATATTGAAAGCAAACAAATAATACTACTAAACTATCAGTTACACTGTGTTTGTGAAAATTATATAATATAGTACCCACATCGACAGTTACATGGTATAATAATGTCATAATAAACTAGGCTGCAGGTCACAAGGAGTTTGAGGATCGAATATCGGCTGGGTGCGCAGTTGGTGGCCTAACTACCCCCTTCCCACAGCTACACTTCCTTAGAATAAAACTTCTCACTCTCATTAACCATGGCTTTTAACGTAATAGCTATTAAATAGTTAAATATGCCATCTGAAAACTTTAACAAATGTATTTAACAGCTACGTATATTTTCTTCGAAGTTTACATTTACATAATCATGTAGCCCAAGGAGGTGGCAAAGAACAGGGTGCATTGGCGGTCTAGGTTCACGGACAAAAAGAATGGACCTGTCACGAGACAGAACACATAATAATAAAAGGGGAATATATTTTTTATTCTTTGTAGCTATATATATATAATGTGAATCACATATATATCAGGATAATTGATAAGAACGCGCAATTATTCAAAAAATAGGGGCACTTTACTTGAGGAGAACCTATAAAACTTTATATTTTTGATAAAATAGCTCTAACTTTTTTTTTATTAAATTACACTCACTTTCACAAGGAAAATACATTCAGCACGAATGGAAGAAACTGCTCATGTTCCTTATGCTATATGGGAATTAAGTAAATATACTGTTAAGGCAACGACAGTCATATCCCCAAACAAATAAAATAATTGTTCAAAATAAAATCACATAATTAGAGTGTTATTATTTATTCACATCTAAACTAGTGGATTAGCAGATTTACCTGCTTTAATATTAAGCTAAATGAAAAATTAAATTTTATTTGATTTATTTTGTGCTCAGTAAAATTGTTAAAGAACGTTACAAATTGTAGTCGTATATAATAATGTTTTTTATATTAAGTTCTGGTATGAAAAAATAATAAAGTGTTTTAACTTTAGTTATGTTAATTTGGTTAAAAGGGAACACTTTTATATATTGTTATCATTTGTTATTTGTGAAATGAATTATTATAAATGTTATCTTATGATCTTTATATATTTTTTCTATCACTAATTGAATTTTAAACAAAATTTAACATTTTTCTTAAATTTTAAACTTCACTTGTTACGATGTCAAGTTAAAGCACAATAGTTTATATATTTTAAATGATATTAAAAAGATTATGGATTAAATGCAAAACATATTTTTTAATCCCAATATCACTAAAGATAAATTTTAAACTTTTAAAAATATATTTTACTAAATAAATGATCAAGTATGTTTTTTGAATAAATTAAATAAAATAATTAAATAAAATTAAAACAAATTACCGAATTTTCCAATCAAGTCACGTTGAAAATATTTCTTGAGGAAACAATCTTATATAGGGGGAGAAATGTATTAATACAGATTTCTCAGTATTTTAAAGCGCTACCTCTACTTCTTATCCATTATCTCTGTACTTCTCCCCTGTTCTCCAGCTAATTCTCTTGTAACATCATTATTTATTACCATCTCCCTTTAACGTAGTTCTCTCTTATTGTCAATCTCTCATTTTCACAATTTGTTTCTTCCTTTCTCATCCATCTTCTTTCCTGATTATTTTCTATACATTTTTTTCACTTCATCACGGTTCTCCTTTTCATTCCCTTTCCTTTTTTTCACCCCTCTTACTAGAGTGATCGGAAACACATCGCGAAAGGCCCCCGTGTTATAAATTGAGTCAATTTTCACGGTAAGTGTACCATGCAAATTTGGAGCGACAGCCAACAGAGAACGAAGCGCCCATTTCTCGTGAAACATCACCTCTGGAGTGTCTTTATGCAGACAGTATCACACCGGAAGAGAGGTGGAAAGCTAGGTGATATAGGAGGGCGCGACGGCAGATTGGGAAGAGGAAGGGGTGGAAAACCGGGTGCCGGGAGCTACTAACAATCCCGGGGTCAATTACTAGTGATTAGCTGCCGGTTTTAGAACTGTTAGGGTTATTGAACGCTCTCTAAACGGTCGAGGTGCCATGTAGGTTTATTTAGGGAATTTCTGTTGGGCTTATGGAATTTGGAAGTCTCTTTCAAATATCATATCTATAAATATTATTAAACAATTTTCACCCCGACTCAAAAGTGACACATCTCAAAATATGAGATGTTTTGTTTTACTATCATACGGAGACAAAAATAAGCTTATTGCATCTAATAGAGTGACACAAATTGGATTATAATATGAATTGCTACAAAGCGATACTTTCACTTTTGATCCTGTCTAAATATATTCTAGTAAAAACCTAAAAATTGCCACACCTCAGTTTGATACTCTTTTTGACAAAGGTGTAAGCATAAAAGTTATATTATTTCATCTTGCGTCAGTTTTTGTGTTATAATGAATGAAGGTTTTTTTCAAGTCACAACTTGAATTGTGACTTTTTAATGATACAGGTAAGTTATATAAACTATTTAGAAATATTCAATTTTTTTATTTGTGACAGTTTCATTAAATAAATTAGCATTTAATTATATATTTAGTGTTATTACAGTTTTGATAAAGAAAAGAATGTCTATTTTCATTAAAGTAATAGTTGTGACTGTTAGGATAAATGTTCAACTGCTTACTCTCATTAATGTTTAGAGTTGTGGCGGATTTGATAAATAGTTAAATGCCAAAATTTATTAAAGATTGGGGCTATTAAATATTTTATATTATCTGATTACCTAACCCTTCCTTCACCTCTGACAAGACATCTTGTGAATGTGGGGAATGCCAGGCCTCCACCGTGGTTCGGTTCCACGTTAAACTGTAGGTCCTTCATTTCATCTCACAATCACCCTACCATTTCACATTAGCGTAAGTGCGTATAACCCGAATGGGTAGTAAGACGCGGTGCTAATAATAATAATAATAATAATAATAATAATAATAAATATTGTATATATAGATTGTAAATGCATGTTTACAAATTATTTAAAATGGCCTTTAGTGGTGGAAAGTTGAGGCTAGGTCTTATCTTAATATATCGAAAACAAAAAATTAATCTATAAGAATTTATGTTTATCTCCAAATTTGGTAAATGACTTTACAATTTTTCACTAAAGAAACAATTTTTGGAAACAGTAATTTATAGATTTTTTTAACATAAAAAGCTCCAAACACATTGCCCCACAATGAAAACCTTGCAGCGGGTAGCAATTGCACTCTGTCATATTTTATAAATATGTGTGTCTTGATTAAATCGTGATTCATAACCGAAATCTCTTAACTACCCTTCTGCAAAAATAAATTGATTTTTTATCAGGAAGTGTGGTTTTCTTAATAATTTGTTTCATCACTTATTCTGAAAATCCCACTAAGCTCACAATTCACAGATCCTCTCAATATCTACAATATTGCTCCTACAAAAGCAGCTGGAGAGATATCTACGACCTTGATACAGATTCATAGTTTCAATAGAAGATGAGGAGACATAAGAGAGTTCTCTAGAAAAATAGTTAACAAAACGTCATCTTAGTCCAGAGAATTGTGGAGGACACATCTCTCGCAAAGGAATCTGCAAAAGATGTCCATCCAGTGAATCAGGAAAATAAATGAATTTGAATAACGGAAATAAATGAGCGAGATCAAATGAAGTATAAGTAAACAGGAATAGATGGATAGAAAGATTAAACCCAAGGAGTGATGTCGTCAGGAAATCAACATTAAACAAAAATTAGGGATAAGCTATAAATCTGGTTTAGATATCAAGGAGAAATACGAAGAAAGATATTTCTCCCAGCTTGCGGTGATAAATACAAACAAATGCAGTTGTAGAAATTTTATTGAAACTCAACGGCGGAAATTTTTGACAGCTATTTTACGTTGGTGTTTTGTGAAAAATAATTCTTTTACATTTCACGCTCTATGATAGCTACTGAACCTAAATATCAACATTTATCTACTGAAAATCATAGTGAATTGAACAACGCTTCTACTTTCAAATAATATCTGTACGTGTTCAGGTCTTCTAGCAGTATTTTTAAGCAACACAAAATATAATTGACACCTTAATAGATATGTTTATAAGTTAAAGGAGCCGGATAGGTTTTCTTGAATATGAATTACTGGGCAAACCAAAATCACCAAACTATCGGCCAAATATGTGAACTATTTAGTAAGAAAGCATATTGAGTATATTCCAAGAATTGAATCAAGCCCAAATATTGATGGAGGACAGACACTGTCAAACCTATGGAAATATTATAAAGGAGACTATTAGTGTGGAAACGAATTTAAATCTTGTTATTTACAACAGAATATTCAATGACGGATATAATATTGGATTTTTATACAGACAAATATAACCAGTTCAATCCATGTACAGTATTTTAGAAGTAAAAGGTGAAGAGAAAGATAAATTAAAATAAAAGCAGATAAAAATGAATAAAATGTACTATAAGTGAAATAAAAATATTAAGGGATAAAAAAATAATATTAAAATTAAGCAAGTCAAATTTTATAGTATCTGTTTACGATTTGGAGTAAGTTTTTGTTTAAACCTCGTGGTGTTGTTTCACTATTTTACTATAAATCCAGGTTTAGTCATTATATTTCAATATTTCCGAACTTAAAACTTGAATAACTTTTGATTATTTATGACACTAGGGGAAAGGAAACGTGAAGTCAAGAAAATATCAAGCTGCTTTCATAATTTTATCGAAAAAAAAAACTTATAGATTATGGCAGCTGTACGTATGCATGAGACTTGATTTTCTACTAGGCAATTTCTACGGGGGAGGGGGAGTAGGTGGAGGTAATACAATATAAATATATATATATATATATATATATATGGTTGATACGTTGTTTATGTAGTTATCAAGTTTCTGAATACCAACTTCATCACACATGAGTATCTCGTCTCAGGATGTATACAAAACGAAGGTGATAGTGTTCATTCAACAATCGAAGAGCAGTTCACAAGGTCGTCAAAATCAGGTCATATTTATGTCCCTTCCCAGTAGGTACAGTACAACTAATACGTAAGGCAAAGAAGAGTAATGAACTTTATCACATAAATGAAATATTGCATTCGGACATCTATATAACTAAGACGTTGACAGAACATTTACAATTCACCTTTAATACGATCTAAATTCATCCAGTCAGATTATTGAAAATTGAAAGGAATTGTGTGGGTAATTTTTTCAAGACTTCTCAATCTGACAAAGAATGTTTAAAAGTAAACTATCCAGAAAAGGTACAGGTAGATTGAAAAATAAAAAAAATCCTTGTGATAATATTGCAAATCCATGTAGACTTTTCTAGTATTTATTATAATATTGTAGTAATATTTTTACACATTGCTTTCTGTTATAATATGCTAATGAATGTGTTCATAACTACGTTTAGCATTACAAATTAAAGATGTATAGATTCATTTTATTCTCAGAAATAATCTCAATATTGATAACCATTTTGAATGTTTACATAATTTAATAAGAAAATAAAATGTGAAAATTAAAAATTATGCTATTATAGATTGATTCAAACACGTCACATCTCAAATTAGGGGTGATCTAAGGGTGGCAATTTAAAACCATGTAACAGTTTCAATTATAATTATTAATATTTTATTAACACATATATATTAAGTTCATTAAAAGTAATCAAATTACTATATCGTGTAGATCACACCCACATCCTTTGTCGTTTCAATTCTAATCCAACCTCTGTTCCATACAGGTTTGTCTAGTAACCATATTCGTAAGCCAATCAAGTTTAAGGTGAGGTCCATGAATATTTGTAAACGGCTATCATTTGACTCAAATGTTGGTTTAAATTTATTGTTTATAGTTTGTTTAGTTTACTTTACATATATATTATGTTTACCCTAAAAGGTAATAGGTTTATTTTAATTGAAACTACTATAGCCCTATTTAGTGTATTATAGTTATTCTCCACACAAATGTGGGTACACTTCTTTCAAATTCAGATTTCCTCTCTCTTAACGCATCAGTGTTATTTGTAGCATACATATGCGTACAGCCCAAATTGGTATTAATTAGTGGTGTTAAACAAAAAAATTGTTTAATCATATTCACAAAAACACTACTGTACAGTATGTACAAAACAAAATTAAAACTAAACAACAAAATTAACTCGCACGTCACAAGAATACCGCTACGACCGAATCACTAAGAACAGCTCACGTAACCACTCAAGAGTTTTTACCTTGACTAACGGAGTACAGAAATGTACGTGTAAGCAAAGACTTATGGGTAAACGGAGGAGGGCCGTGAAGAAGGGTACTGACCGCATTCCAAACTCGCCTCCCCTGTTTCTGAAAATTGAACAACAAGGTGCCGTAACTAGAAGTAGGAAAACAATATCGCACAGTATATTACAACTTACTAAAAGTTCAACTAAACCAAAACAAAATTCGGATTATTCAACAATTTTTTTAACATTGTTTTAATACAAAATTCACGGACCAGGCGAAAAATTCGAAATAAGGATGATTTCGAATTACGAAAGTTTCGAATAAGTCATGTTCCAATGTATTGTTAGTATCGTTGGTAGCCATTATAGGACCTAGGATTATTATATAAGAAATTAATAATATAATTGTTAAAATAATAATAGCTCTTATTTTACAGTTTAATATATTGTAGTTATTTTATGACATTATTTAATAGTTTCCAATCAAAGTATTACAGTTTGTAATCTCCATACATAAGATAAACATTTACTTAAAATATAACCTTTTTCCAAAAAGTGTAAGCAAAAGTTTCAAATGTATTTATTTTAAAACAAATAGTTTCTTTGTCTTCACTATTTTTATGAGGTTTATTTTCCAACATAATTTATATCGCTGTTGGCCATAATTCGGTTCTTAAAGCTGAGCCTATAACTTTGGCTGTAATTTTAATGTTAACCATTTATTTTTCGGAAATTTTAAAATGGTGGTTTAAAAACAATTTATATTGTTGAAAGCCTTTCAAAATGAACTCCTTAACATTTTTATTGAATTTTTACTGAAAAGCACTAAAACGTGTGAAACTTTTTAATGTAACAATGCAAATTGTGTAGAAGGTTTCAAACAATATATTTTAGGAGATCTATGATGTGTTATTTCCAAAAAGTAACAATATATCTCCTATAAATAAGTACAATCCTCAAAATAACTAAACATCTTTGATGCAGCCTTATCACAAGTACAAAAAAAAAAACTTTTTACCTAAAACATGTTTGATTTTACCTTTATTATTTTAGGAATTTTGGAAAAACATTTGGTAGCTTGGTTATGCCACTGATTAATTTTGACATATTCTTGATCTGTAATGGAATTAAAATATTGATTATTATCAAAACTATAGAACAAATTATATTGATTTTAACAGTTTGGTTACTCCTGCTGTTATAATGACAAATTTTATTTTTGTAACATTGGAATTCAGCCAAGTTTGGTTAGAATTTGTTAAAGAAATTCAAAATTTAAATGGATATATTTATATTTTTCTCATGTCTTGACTTGATAAAATTAGGTGGAAAAACCAAGTGACAAATGAAGACGTCCAAAGAAGAGTGAGTGTATAGGAGAACCATTTTGGATGTGATTCGCCAGTACAAAGAAAACTGATTCAGGCATATCCTTAGGAGGAACTGTATTCTGCACGACGTCATAGAATACAAGGTTGAGGTAATGAGGAGCTTAGAAAGGAGTAGGATTCAATTATGAAATGAATTAGAGGAGAGAAGAAAACTATGGGATCTGAAGGAGGTGTCAGACGACAGGTGCTTTGGTGGTCAAAGTTTATTGACAAGAGAAATCACTCTGTCGTGAGACAGACCACCTAATAATAAAAATGATTATAATAATTATTATTCATATGTTACATATTATGTGGGCCTACTGTACATTATTTTAAAAGATCAACTAAATGCCAACCTTTTTTAAATTAATATATATTTCTTTACTTTGAATAAATATCTTTTTAAGATAATTACCAACACATTTCTTAGATACACCATTTAATAAAACTAATATAGCATAAATGAATATCAAAAGTAAACAATAATAACTAAATTTTAGATTCTTCAGTATTTTTAATTATAGCATTCAGAATAGGGAAAGCTATTAAAGCGATACGTCCTAAACGTCTGTAGTGAGCGAGACTATTCTCGAGCCAGCCCCGAACAGTCACCAGGCTTGGGCCACCCCTCATTGCAAGGGGGTGGGGGACATTCCAACGGCCTATGTAGGGCTAAACCAGACAGGTGTTCCACGAGAGACAGTCGAGCAATGGGGCTGAGAGTGTCAACACTAGAGTGCGTGTTTTCACATGGTAATGGACGTGTGCGACGGACTCAAGACTTGTGTAGTTAATAGACGTATTAATAAGTAATCATTCTTTGTAATGTTGTAGTTTAGAAATATGAGTAGTAAATAAGAAACTTAACACATCTAATACTGAAAAATATCAAACACTCCATGTTGTCAGTGACTTTTCCAGTTTCTGTCCAGAATACATTTTTTAAATGTCTTTACGATTGTATGGACAATAAAGGATACCGAGATGAATTAAAATTTAACACACGATTTATTAAATCTCTCTCTTACAATACTATTTTAACTACCAATTGATTTAGTTCCACACGAAATATTTATACACAGTATTAAGAAACATAAAATGCCAGAAAACGTATTTGAAGAGAAGCATCATAGAGAGAGAAGCGAAGTTGTCCACAAAAACCGGGGTGAACCAGAATAAGAGAAGGGATGATGTTTTGTTGATTCTCGGACAAACTTTGAAGGGGCAGGGAGGGAAGAACAAAAACAATTGCAACCATCCAACCCGTTTACCCCTCGAAATATCCCCCTCTCTCCACATCCAAACCTTCCTCTTCCGTTGTAATGTTGTTGCTGGCAGTGTGATATCGCAAGGCGATAGCGTATTGTTTTCCAAAGAGGAGGCCTTCCAAACCCCTTTCCCGTCTGTCCGTCTTCCCCCTGTGTGACAAGAGGAGGTCGGGGATGTGTAAAGGCCTTGATATGGAGAAAGGGAGGGTTTGAAAAAATTCTTCTTTTCAACGCAGAACAATACCTCGCCGTCCATCTTAAAGAGGATTAGTTTACGTTATCAGCGCCATGGCCTCCTTTGTCTCTCTTGTATCGCCCCCTGTCAAGCTTGCATCAAGCTGTATACCGCGTTCAACAAGTGCTGGCTTGCTAAATGTAGTTCAACAATCGCTCACATGAAGCGTTGAATAAATTTGGTTTTAAATACGATTCCCTTGAAATACGTGTTGGTATTGCGAAGCAAAAAGATTATACACAAGCTGTGAACAGTACAAGTATATACAAAAATACAACAGCTACATTCAGATTTTATAAGAAAGAGGCTTCTCCGATAGCTACAAAATCTACTAGATCTACTTTCATATATTTATATGTCAAGTTTTATGATCTTCAACTATTACTTTTCATTAATATTAAAATAATAAGTTTGTAATTTTGAAAATGCTCATTTTCAAGTAAATTATAAGATACGCTTTATTTCCGGTGTGCGTGTGCTAGTATTTATTTAATCTTATGGATTTACAGGACCATCAAAAACAAATTTTTATTTGATAAGATGACTGAGCGTCCCAAGGTTTTAGATTAACATAAGACGTGTTTGCCGTCAAAGGGAAATTTGGGGTTTGATTGCTCACTTGGATCATTGGTAATAGTTTTATATGTGTGTGATCCTTCACTGTTGTTTTCTTTTATTCTTTCCATGTTTGTACAAATGAGCTTCCTATAAGATACTATAGTACTCATTTCTTCTCCTGAAGCTGGATAATTAATAGCACTTTTATTTCACCTATTTTTAAAAACACATATGCCCTTTCCATTAGTAATCTACCATTATGATAAAAGGATCACACCCTGCTTCATACTGGTTAGTTACTGACTAACTGTAATCTATCTCCTACTGACGTTGTGTTAATATCGTGCCTCTTTGTGACCTACCTGCGTCCATTTTACTCCCTCCAGAGGGAGTGTAACCTTTCTACAAGGTCAGATAAACAAACGGTATACTTGAGGGTAAATACATCCTACTCTCCATTACGCACTCTATTCTGTATTAATTTTAACTTAAGCTTGGTTGGGTTAAGGAAGTTGGAACTAGTAAATAGATACAAGTAAACTAACAAAGATTGTTAGTAAAACAGTGCCGTGGCCTAGACTATCATAGTTTGCCTACAAATGTTAATGCTCCATACCCTAACTAGAACCCAAATTTTCTTGATACTATCATTTGAAGCAGATCAGTGATAACAAATATTGCCTTAAAGATTTCACTCACAATAATAGTATTTTTAAAAAGAAAGCAAAGTTCATTCTCTTACTGTAAGAAATCTATATAATTTACATTATCTTCAGCATAAAAAGCGTCACATTTTATAATATGGTAGTAGTGAAATTCTTCTTTTGGAAAATATTTTTACAATAAATCAATTTCATAATATTCTATTAAAATTAAATTATTGAATCTTGGTTTCAAATGAATATTATTTCACAACTGTCCTTGCTGGTGAAACAATAGTTAGCAGCTGTTTATGTTAAGTTCACTTTTTAAATGAGAAGAGAAGTCGATGACAAGGTCTTGTTTTGTCTAATAAAAATTAATTGAGTTTTAATATATCCATTAAGTGCATCTAGCGAGTGACCTGGTGGTCTAGAGGTAAGGTGTCAGACTTCTGTGCTGGCGGCCGGGGTTCAATTCTAGTTCCCAGGACAAATTTATCTGATTACAAACCCTTCCTTCACCTCTGACAAGACGTGTATTGATCACAACTTGTGAATGTGGGGAATGCCAGGCCTCCACCGTGGTTCGGATTCCACGTTAAACTGTAGGTCCTCCTTTTCATTTCACTATCACCCTACCATTACACATTAGCGTGCGTATAACCCGAACGGGTAGTAAGACACGGTGCTAATTATAATAATTACATAATATATTAATATATATTATTATTATTATTATTATATATTATAAAGTGCATGTACAATCTATATAAAAAATGCACTTATAAATTATAGATAGTTTCAACGAAATAGAGTATTAAGTACTAAATATTGGAGACTTTTGTTATAAATTGAAAGTCCAAGGAAGTCAGAACTTCTAAGAATTTTTGTATATTATAATTTTTTCGATAGTTCGTCAATATAATTGCAAAGTAATTTTAGCATTTATATATTTATCACTGCCTGCATTATCTATGCTTAAATTAAAAGATATTCACTAATCACTAGTCTGCGTGTTCAAATATTGTTTAGTAACTGTTCTAAATATCCCATTGATGATCGAACTTGGTGGTCTTGGGTTAAAGTGCTACTCTCAGGAGTCGATGATCGTAGATTCAAATCCATTTGGGGTTGAAAGATTTTACTTGATCGATAAAATTCTGTAGCACAAATTTCTTCGGAGTGGAAGTAAATTCATCTTCATTCCCATTTCGAAAGTGGCATGTAAAATTATTATTATTGTTATTATTTTATTATTATTATTATTATTATTATTATTATAATTATTATTATTATTATATATCCCCGCGCCTTATTATACGTTCGGGTTTTATTAAGTACTAATTCCATTAAAGGGTTAGGAATTAGGAAAGTTTGAATATAGAGGAAGTGAACCCGTATTTGCGTGGAAGAAAGTGGCAAACAATCTACGAAAACCATCCCCAGTTCACCAAAGTGAGATTCGAACTTTAATCTTCTCGTCATCGGCAGTCTAGCTGAACATGAATATAGTGCAGTAACTAACTATGCCACCGAGGCGAGTGGCATGTAAAAAAAACAACACTGGAAATTATGTTAAAATATCTATCCAACAAATTTGGTAGTACGTTTCACTCTCACTCAAAGAATTAATCGTTTGTTGATATAATCAGTAAATATATCATTCGAACGTTAAATAACTTAGATAAATGAAAAAATGAAGATGATTATAAGCTTATATTTGTCATATCGGTTAGGGATTTAACGAAGTTTTCTTCTTTAATTGAAATATGTTAAAGTTGTGAAAGTTATTATGTGTGTTGAGGACCAAAACGAAGGAGAATTTGACCTTCCACTTGGACATTTTGAAATTCTGTAACGTGTTAAATATATTTTAACACTTACACTCAATGAAGCCCTATAATAGTCTTAAAACACTCTAATAAATTCTAATAATGTGTGACACTGCAACATCACAAGCGGGAGACGTCCAATTGTAATCAAAAATGCCCCAACGAACAAGGAAACTCAGCTTCGAAGACCAACATACAAACATCTAACACCTGGGCCAGACGAAGACCAAATGAAAAAGGCTTCCTTTGAGATGTTCTCAACAGCCGTTGGCGAGCGCTAGTGGTCGGGGTGGTGTGGTGTTAAAATATTATCACCTCCTTTCGAACTTGGAAACAGCCCTGTCCAATTTTATCAGTCCCACTGGTATATAACGACTTTTCCTCGGTTCACGTAATATCTATTCTATTGTAACCACTCGTTGGAGGAACTGCTGGAACATATTCACGAGCATCTACTAAAATTACGTATTGAAGACCGCGATGGTTGAGGAATCTGTGACACCTCCTCACCACAGAGGAAGCTATGGAGGATACTATAAGTATTGAGGGGTAATGATATCTATATTGAGCTTTGAGCTCTATTGTTCTATGTCATATGACATAGTTTTTGTTTGTCAGTACTACTAACATATTTCCCTATACCCATAAGTCATAGTTTATATTAGTGGGCTTTGCTCTATTTTTCAATGTCTATTAGGCTTAGTCGCAAATATTAGGGTCAAGCTTAAGCTCCTCAGATTATATGACCATACTGCGGATAGATTAAAGAATAAAATTAAACAATAGAGGATACCAGGTTATGTATTGCTTTGTTTCACGACCTAATTGGGTCTATGATGTGTCTGTGTATTGGAATACGGTAAGCAACCTGTGGAAGTGCTACTAGTCCACAGTAGTGGCCCGCGGTTTTTTTTCTGTTGTGTACGATCCCCTTGTGGTGCCTTTAGCATTAGTAAAAAAAAAAAGATCATTATTTTGTCTAGTATTATTGTCTTCTGTTCCAGGGTAACATAATAAATATACTATTGATTGCTCAGGCAATACCAATTTGGAATTGACCGGCCGTAGTATCTGTAGCGCCGAGATTTCTGGTAGTTTGCCTTTTACTACTTGTAAGATAATTGTTTCTCTTCTAGGAGCTTATAACATTGTAATGTCTAACTCTCCATGGAGTTAACTCAAGCTAGCTAGCTCATGTAAAATTTGCGTACTTGTAGCTCCTTAAATTAGGACTAGTATTGTGTGGCTTGGTTCTATATATTTGAAATTATGTGTTGTAGTTGGAAGCCTCACAGTCAGCAGGCTGTAGTAGACTTATGTGTGATCAATCTGTAATTAGATTTGATTATCGCCACTAATTCTTATAGCCTTAGATGTGCTGCCTCTCTTTCTATTTGATGAATTAATAATTGTCCCTCGATCCTGGCAAAGATTTATCTGATTACCAAACCCTTCCTTCACCTCTGACAAGACATCTTGTGAATGTGGGGAATGCCAGGCCTCCACCGTGGTTCGGATCCCACGTTAAACTGTAGGTCCTCCATTTCATCTCACAATCACTCTACCATTACACATTAGCGTAAGTGCGTATAACCCGAACGGGTAGTAAGACGCGATGCTAATAATAATAATAATAACTGTCCTGCTTTAACGAGTTACAAGCTTTCTTGTTTACACCTATGACGTGTATGTGTGGTAATAGGGTGTACCTAGGTGCTTCACACCTGATGCTTCTTTGTCGAGATATTGATATTATTGTAACCTTTTATATTCTCATGTTTAAACAATGGATGGTTTGAATAATTTCTACCTTTAGTCCTGTGTACTTCCTTTTGGCTTGTTTGAATATTAATAAACTGATTTGTTAAATTGTAATTTATTCTTATACTTAGTTTATTCCAATAAAAATGTATAAGTTAATGACTGTTGTAATTCCACACAACTACTAATCAAAATTATTGTGTTAGAAAAGGCTTAGTCGTCAGTCAGGCCTGTCATCTTAAGAATCTCCAGACGATTAGTTTATATTCCTGCTATTGGACTTCAAAATGAAATATATTATGTATTAGGAGTTTAAGAGAGCCAAGAGGTATAAAGTCTGATAGTACGAGCGTTTATTGATTTAAAACAAAAAGTTAATATCTAACAAAATAAATTTAAACTTTAAAAGGAAGGATTTAATTATTTATTTATATATATGTGTGTGTGGTTTTCGTGTGTGTGTGTATATATATATATATACTTATGGTATTACTGACCGGAAGGCACACGACATCCAGTTTGCTCACCTGTATGTAGGCTTTTTTCCACCTTGGTGGCGCATAGTTACACCTGTGGAGGTTGTCCACAAGTGCCGGCAATAAGATTATGTGATGGTAGTGAATATGGAGGCGTGGGCCATTAGGAGTACTAATGTCAACTTAAGCCTTGTTTAACAACAACTCCTGATGGCCGTTGGGATAATTCTCCTTAATATAAGAGTAGCTAAGGTCCCACCCGGGAATAGAGCCCGGGACCCGAAGGTTTGTAGTCAGCTGCACCTACCACTACTCCATGTGGCCGGATAATTAATATGTAAACAAATGGGGTACAATTTAAAACTAGGCTTGAATAGATAATATACCAAACCAAAATTGATTTTAATATCTAGTTAGTAAACAAATTCAATAACCATTATATTACTCTTATTATTTTATTAGTTGGAACGGTGAAGAGTAGTATTGTACAATTGACTCTGAATTATTGGTCCGGGGTTCAATTCCAGACCAAGTACACCAGGCAACTAAGGTAGCTTTTCCATAGTGTGATTTCCACTCCCTGCCCCAATAAATACTTATAAATATATTTTGAATTCTGTCTTACTTTAAATAAAATTTTAAATAGTGAGTAGTTAAAAATGAGCCATGTCACAATCAAATGTTGTAGTTCTCGTATATGTTTTGTGGTCCCACAGCTGTCACCTGTTAAGAAAACACCATTTTCCTACCGATGTGTGATCAAACTAATTAATGACCTCAGAAATGACACAAAATGGTAGTTCTAAGGTCTTAATCACCATCAGATTATAATATCAAAAGGAACAAAAACACCCCAAAATAGATAGGGGGAGACAATTATTGTTTGGGAACAAAGCGATTGTGTTAAAGAATTGACTATATTTAATTTTAGTGTGGCACATACAAATAAACTTGTTAATTTTAAATGTAAATAGCTCATTATTTTTTCAGCGCATCTTATCACCCACCCTACCGTACTATTTACACTTTTAATTAAACCAATATTTGAAAAATGAGAGAATGAAAGTTGATATAAAATATACTTAAAGCTGAGAGAGAAAACCTTTAGGCAAAACCTTAATAAATAGATAAAGAAAATGTTCGGAAACCGATGTCCTTATCTCCGGAAAACACAATAGACGAGCTTGACGTATTGTTCTCATTCCCATGGATGCGATTTTTCTCAGTGACAAAAAATAATAACTAAATTAAGTAAGGACATAATTTCTAGCACACTAGACACCAAACTTGGAATCTTAATATCTGAATAACCCCATTGTCTCTGATCCAACCAGAGTTTCTCAGGCCAATACATTATTTGTCAAACCGTCCACAGAATAGGGCGTTAGTTAATTCAAAATTACAATTTATCGTTTTATTATACAAGGTTTAGTAACAAAACACACACAGCTCCATAACATCATCCCACTGTCGAGCTTTAAACACCAAGCAGCCACCGTCTGTTAGCGAAGATAATGCCAACTTGCACGGTCGAATCTACCGAGATAGTTTTTCCTATTCTATATGGTTTACAACTATCCTTCCATGCAAATATAGGCAGATTACCACTAAAATATTTCATCCTCAACCCGACCATTAGGCTTGAGTAACTATCATATAAGCGTATTGCCATTAAAATATGGTTTACAACCTATATAAAAAGTTTTCTATAAACCTTTACATTTTCTAAATAAATATAAAGTAATATTAGCTTGACTTATGAAAAAGTGGAAAGAGTTAAAACAAACTTATAGCTCAGATGCACGAAACTCTTAAAGCTTCCGGATTACTGGTTATTTTTATGTTAAGAGCAACCTCACTGAGCTAACCTAGTTGTCATTGCAAATTGGCAAATTATGACACACTGATTGTTGGACAACAATAATACCAGGGAGAGAGACATGACTGACATATAATTACTAATTCAATATTAATACGGTAAATGTATGACGATAGACACGAAACAAATAAATAAAATATTTATCTCATTTGTTGGATCATTCATGTAGTCTTATGTTAATCAGCATCACCTGCCTATGAATCTCTGATAACTACAGATTTTAAATTAAGGTATCATAAATATACTTGAAATGTAAAAATATAAATAACATTACGTAATTTTTTATATAGAATTTTAAATCTGGGAACAATGTTCACTTATCAATGTCAAGATAAACTTACTAAAAAAATAAATGCAAATAAAATAAATAAATTTTGTTTTCGAGAAAACGAAAATGTAATATGTTTCTAGTTATTTATATTCAACTATTGAAATTATAAAAGAAATTATATTTTTGAGACATTAAGAGTAAATTATAATGAATTTGACATTGGCTGAAATCATGATAGTAAATGTTGACAAAATTTAAATAATTAAAAGTAAATAATTAAAAGTAAGTGTTAATATAATTATTTATCAAAATAGCTTTCATAATGACAGTTAATATATTGCAAAATAACTTGGAGTAAAATATGTTCTTATATATCTTGAAATGGGGAGGGATGCAGCTAATATGAAAATAGAAACATCGCACCCATTAAATTGATCCTCTGTTGAAAAATAAAATCTTGTAGAAAATTATAGAAAAATGAAATTCTTCAATATAAATTTAATATTTGCTAATAACTCTCTTCGCAAACATTCCCAATACTAGTTGGGGTCGAGGGCTAACTGTTGAACCATTAAATTTCATCTTTAATACCGTTTTGATTATATTTACTCTTGTGGTAAAATTCACAACAATAGATTTATGACATCTGTAAAACATGCCAAGATAAATATAACCTTGATGAAAAAAATAATTACTAGGCCAGATCACCTCCGTCGGGGACAGGCCAAAATGTTCCATACTCGAGTGAGCTCTTATCAAAAAGTACAATTCTCAAATATGTTGATTTAAACTGATTATATAAATATGGAGAGGTAAGAAATAATAATGGAAAAGCTAAAGCAGTCTGAAAATATATTAGAATAGATATAGGATAAATTTAATTTTTAAATGTACAGTTATAAAACTTGAAGCACGTGGTGTTGAAATGTAACCAAGATTTCCCCTCTATTGTTTGATTTATATCTTCTTTCTCACACACTATTATTTCTCATGATTGCAATTAAGGGAACCAGCTTGAACACATTAAAGACAATGGAATCCGTATGTGAAACAATGTTTGTAAATATTGTCCATCTCAACGAAAATTTACAGGATTAATTAAACCACACTGGTAAGTGTCCTATAAATTACCTATCATTGCTTATTTATATATTTTCATGTCCTCTTAGATTCGTATAACGTTTAGAACTGTGTTTATTTTTATAAAATAAACACAGTATCTAAATACGGCAATCTTGGCAAGCTTTCCATGCTCCATGTGCTGTATTTGAATATTATTATTATTATTATTATTATTATTATATTATTATTATTATTATTATTATTATTAGCACCGCGTCTTACTACCCGCGGGGGTTGTACCACTTCCGCTAATGTGTAATGGTAGGGTGATGGTGAGCTAAAATGGAGGACCTACAGTTTAACGTGGAATCCGAACCACGGTGGAGACTGGAATTCCTCACATTCACAAGTTGTGATTAATACACGTTTTGTCAGAGGTGAAGGAAGGGTTTGATAATCAGATAAATCTTTGCCGGGACCAAGGATTGAACCCCGGACCCCAGCATAGAAGTCGTAACACCTTACCCCTAGACCACCAGGTCACCTGTATTTGAATAAAATTTACACTTAAAATTTTATAAAACTATTAAATAGCCAGGTTTAAGGTTTTTAATGTCACATTATAACTTAAACAGTTGGTAATATCCAGTGAAATGAAAAAAAAAAAAAAAAAATTGTAGGAAAAAATGAAAGCAACAATATATAAAAACAGCCAAGCTACCATACATCAAGAAAAGTATACACCCTCACCTTCCTTGTCAATGTCATCCCCAAACTCACCTTCCTTGTCAATGTCATCCCCAAACTCACCTTCCTTGTCAATGTCATCCCTCAATATTCACCTTCCTTGTCAATGTCATCCCCAAGACTCACCTTCCTTGTCAATGTCATCCCCAAAGATCACCTTCCTTGTCAATGTCATCCCCAAGATCTCACTTCCTTGTCAATGTCATCCCTCAAGACTCCCTTCCTTGTCAATGTCATCCCCAAGACTCACCTTCCTTGTCAATGTCATCCCTCAATATTCACCTTCCTTGTCAATGTCATCCCCAAGATCACCTTCCTTGTCAATGTCATCCCCAAGATCACCTTCCTTGTCAATGTCATCCCTCAATATTCACCTTCCTTGTCAATGTCATCCCCAAGATCACCTTCTTGTCAATGTCATCCCCAATGATCACCTTCCTTGTCAATGTCATCCCCCAAGATCACCTTCCTTGTCAATGTCATCCCCAAGACTCACCTTCCTTGTCAATGTCATCCCTCAATATTCACCTTCCTTGTCAATGTCATCCCCAAGACTCACCTTCCTTGTCAATGTCATCCCTCAATATTCACCTTCCTTGTCAATGTCATCCCTCAATATTCACTTCCTTGTCAATGTCATCCCTCAATATTCACCTTCCTTGTCAATGTCATCCCCAAACATCACCTTCCTTGTCAATGTCATCCCTCAATATTCACCTTCCTTGTCAATGTCATCCCCAATATCACCTTCCTGTCAATGTCATCCCCAAGATCACTTCCTTGTCAATGTCATCCCCAAATTCACCTTCCTTGTCAATGTCATCCCTCAATATCATCCTTCCTTGTCAATGTCATTCCCCAAGATCACCTTCCTTGTCAATGTCATCCCTCAATATTCACCTCCTTGTCAATGTCATCCCCAAGATCACCTTCATTGTCAATGTCATCCCCAAGACTCACCTTCCTTGTCAATGTCATCCCTCAATATTCACCTTCCTTGTCAATGTCATCCCCAAGATCACCTTCCTTGTCAATGTCATCCCTCAATATTCACCTTCCTTGTCAATGTCATCCCCAAGACTCACCTTCCTTGTCAATGTCATCCCCCAAGACTCACCTTCCTTGTCAATGTCATCCCCAAGACTCACCTTCCTTGTCAATGTCATCCCCAAGACTCACCTTCCTTGTCAATGTCATCCCCCAAGACTCACCTTCCTTGTCAATGTCATCCCTCAATATTCACCTTCCTTGTCAATGTCATCCCCCAAGACTCACCTTCCTTGTCAATGTCATCCTCAATATTCACCTTCCTTGTCAATGTCATCCCCCAAGACTCACCTTCCTTGTCAATGTCATCCCCCAGACTCACCTTCCTTGTCAATGTCATCCCTCAATATTCACCTTCCTTGTCAATGTCATCCCCAAGACTCACCTTTCTTGTCAATGTCATCCCCCAAGACTCACCTTCCTTGTCAATGTCATCCCTCAATATTCACCTTCCTTGTCAATGTCATCCCTCAATATTCACCTTCCTTGTCAATGTCATCCCCAATGATTCACCTTCCTTGTCAATGTCATCCCTCAATATTCACCTTCCTTGTCAATGTCATCCCCCAAGATCACCTTCCTTGTCAATGTCATCCCTCAATATTCACCTTCCTTGTCAATGTCATCCCATCACTTCCTTGTCATGTCATCCCAAATCACCTTCCTTGTCAATGTCATCCCTCAATATTCACCTTCCTTGTCAATGTCATCCCTCAATATTCACCTTCCTTGTCAATGTCATCCCCAAGATCACCTTCCTTGTCAATGTCATCCCTCAATATTCACCTTCCTTGTCAATGTCATCCCTCAATATTCACCTTCCTTGTCAATGTCATCCCTCAATATTCACCTTCCTTGTCAATGTCATCCCCCAATATTCACCTTCCTTGTCAATGTCATCCCTCAATATTCACCTTCCTTGTCAATGTCATCCCTCAAGATCACCTTCCTTGTCAATGTCATCCCCCAAGATCACCTTCCTTGTCAATGTCATCCCTCAATATTCACCTTCCTTGTCAATGTCATCCCTCAATATTCCTTGTCAATGTATCCCAAATCACTTCCTTGTCAATGTCATCCCCAAGACTCACCTCCTTGTCAATGTCATCCCCCAAGATGCACCTTCCTTGTCAATGTCATCCCCCAAGACTCACCTTCCTTGTCAATGTCATCCCCGATATTCACCTTTCATATATATTTGATTTGTTTCTTCCATTTTGATATGTTTGTAATATATAAAGTATTATGTCGTACTATTGTCAGCATAAAGCCACAATCGAGACACCGGTGGTTGTGATATCAATGATAGCCCGTAGTAGCCTTTATAGTCAAATATCCATCATAGATTCTGCCTTGAAATACAAATGGAGAATCACCCTGACCACGGAAGGATCCCTGTATAGCTCAGTGGCAGAGCATTGGTATGCTAAGCCAAAAGTCCTGGGTTCTATTTCCTTTTCCAGGTGTAAGTTTTTAATTTATTCAAATTGTTAGAGTAAGGCAATTTCCCCACTGCTAGCAGAAAAAAGAGATGCAATGTGATCTCCAAAATAAAGTAAGAGAGTTTCAAACTGTTAATATCTCTTATTCTTGACTCCCCAAGCAAGAGAATGTGTTGGGGTTTTTTCCCCCCTCGTTTCTCTCTCTAGCTTCACGTTCCTTCTAGACAAGTCGAGTAGGCCAAGCGGTTAATCACTTAGCGCCGGGGTCTGCAGGCTGGCTAGAAAGAGGAGAGAGGGCAGTGTTTCCGGTCGCCACCTCCTATGGCCTCGCCTCATCCATCGCACCCTAATCCTCGCAAGCTACTGAATGTCCGGTGGACGCACACCGCCACATAAACCAGCCCCTGACGAACCAGCTCACCGCGACGCTTGGTGTCGTCCTATTTGGAATCCAAGAGGGTCACTTCTTGATGTGGCCTTGGTTCGTGGAAACAAATAAAATTGGTTTTTTTACGGACATTAACATTTCGTGAGCCTTATTTTTACAAACTTTCAACTAAACAAATTAAAATAGCATTCAAAATATACTTATGTTAATAATAACATTTTTGAATTTACAATACTTACGTGAAAGAAATTAAATAATTCACAAAACTGACTAGTTTGCTCTATAAATGCTAACTAATATCAAGTTTGTTTATTAAAATGCAACTAAATGGTATCAAATCCATATATACTATTTCTCTATGGTGGATGGCTTCTTTATTTGCCTTTGTCGCCTGAAATCGTGGAAAAATAAACCGGCACTACCATATATTCTTCTTCTTGATTTTCTAACAAACAATAATAATTCTCTTCGTCCAAGAAATTGGTTTCCCTCAAACAAAGATAATTTTAATAGAAGACATAATATCATTTTTCAAACTGGTTACTATAACGTATGATTTATGTGACCAAAAGAAAATGGTTAATTGTGAAAAAAAAAATATTGGACGTAATTTACCTACTCATATAATATTATAACATAAATTTTACATAATAATTTTTACTTATTCTTAGTTTGAAGAAAGTTTACTAAACGAATTTTTATATTAAAATTAAAAATTTTATCTAAGAAATGCAATAATTCTAACTACCTTAAATTATCGTATATTAATTATTAATAATATTTATAATAGTATATTTATGTTCTAATAAACAATGTTTTTAACAGCGTTTATTTCTTATAATGATAATTTAGGGATTAGGAAGGTTATATTTTTATGATATTTACCAGAATTTGCTAATGGATAGTGATACATAGCTTAGAAAAAACTAACTTTAATAAAACTGTCCAGGGTTTTAGTCACAAAATTCCTTACATTGACCAGCCAGGTCATCAGATACCCCTCTCCTAAAAATGCGTTTATTATCTTTATTAAGGTAAGGAGTAAGGTAGCTCCAGCTTACATCATATTTTAATAACTTGATAACAAAACCCTCTTTTGTTAAATAATTAAAATATACTTCAGTAGATAAATTTAGTTTTAATTAATACATAGAGTAGCTCAATAGCTATTAAATATTTGTCATAAGTATCGTGCAATTTTAATATGAATTATTTAAACGCGAAGAAAAATGTATGTGTTTATTTAACTATGCCCACAACATGTGTTAAAAAAAACTGTAGAGCTAATCATATGAATAAAATAATTAAACTACTGAAGAAACATTTTATTTATTTGATTCAAAAGTGTTTTTCGTTCATATATTTTATAAAATATCATACCTACACTTGCCCTAACATATATCCCACTTAAATGTTCCTACATTATATTTTCATCGGTATAAGCTCATATTCAAGGTCGTTTGGTTTTAATGATTTGAGAAATTTTTTTATTTCAGTGAAATAAAATTTAGTTTTCATGCGGTACGAATTAAAGCGGGTAGCCAGTGATACGGTATCTTTATTTTATAATTTTTTTAATACACTTAACTTAAGACTTGTAGATGTTTTAACTTAAAAGCTAGGTAAATGGAAGGTTCATCACAGGAAATGTACCCGAATTAGTCTGGAGAGTATGGAGTAAACTATGGATAAGTCAAACTTTTATTAATTTTCTTAAACTATATATCCTGATACCTACAGTAGCCCCGTGGCTTCTTTGGTGCTGACTGACAGCTCACAGCTCACTACTGACAATTAACATTTAGGTAACTTTTCAAAGCTGTCAGCTGTGATTTGTCAGTCAGCACCAAAAAGCCATGGGGCTACTGTAGAATGTATCCTGGGACCTAATTCTACAATCTCAATTTAGTTAACGTAATTAGCTGTGCCCTTTATTTACTATAATTTAAGTTGGAATATAGCACCTAGTCTAATGTTATTTTATTCATAATACTAATTCTAATCCTACTGATTGGTCCGCCCGGGATATTACATCATCAGTACCCTTCCCCTATTGGTGTCTCACCACCCTCTGGATCTAATAGTCCCCAGATCGGTGAGAGCCCCAGTGGGGGTTGGACATCCCCTACGGTGATAAGTCACAACTGAAAGCCCACAATGATTTTCCCGGATGAATTTATAAACACAACCTCTCCATTAACAATCATCAAATAAAATGCAAGTCTAGTGCCTTAGACCACAAGGCCACCCCTTCCGGTCACAAGAAGAGTACAATTTTCATGAGGAAAGGCTTATCTGGGATCTAAAAGTTATTAGATCTACCTCAAGTGTCCTTACGTTAAGTAATGTTATTTTCAGCTGTAACTTTTAAAATATTATTTCAATGCCTGTAAAATAACAATAAAGTTACGGTAAAATGTCACCATTTTGTACCACAAAATACATGTTTGTAATTTACAAAAAACCCATCCAACAAAAATTCACCCATAATCTATATTTCACTATGAGCATGGTCTGTAGGCAGTAATTACTTAGTTGTGTTAAGTGACCCTTAATACAATAATGAAGTAAACATAGCCCACAGAGGTGATCAAATAGTCTAGGATGTTGAACTGTTATTGTTGTTTGTGGTTTTAACTGAGAGATTTGTGGCTCTAATCCAAGTGAGATTTGCAGTGGTATCCGTGAATTATCTCTTATTCCTCTTTTTATTTGAATATTTAACCAGCACTTTTATAAATGGACTGATTATATCAGCACCTAATTATAAATTATATTTAATCTAGGGAAGTTACAAATCCAATTAAATCAGTGAATTAATTTTTTACCATGTAGGCAGATGGGTTACTGATCGAGCCAAGGCCCTTTGACTTTATTTTGACCCTTTGGAGAGAGAAGTATTGTGATTATTAATAAAAACTGAATTCAGTACTTTAAAATGTCAACGTTTCCTGACACCCTGAAACAAAAAAGGGGTTTTGTGATGCCATCTCTGGAAAACCTGACAAGATGAGAAAGATTTCGTAATCCAGTACCCATTGGTAGTGGTAAGAGTTTAATAAACCTAATTAATATATCTAGCACCGCGTCTTACTAACCGTTCGGGCTATACGCTTTAAGTGCTAGTTAAGTAAATGGATTTAGGAATCGGGAAGGTTGAATTAGAGTAAGTGACCCACATTTGCGTGGAGGGAGAGTGGAAAAACCATTTAGGAAAAACCACTCCAAGTTCACCCGACCGAGATTCGAACCTCGATCTCCCCGTCCTCATCAGTCGAGCTCAACACGACCAGCGCGTTAGCCACTACACCACCGAGGCGGGTAATACACCTAATTAAACCATAAAAACAAAAAACAAACAGATATGAAAGTACAAGCGTAGAACACATTTTATAAAATTAATTATATTAAATAGGAGTTATTATAACTCTACAAGACCTTGCCTCTTCCTTCTCTTCACCTTCTCTTCATCACCGCGTCTTAATATCTGTTTTGGCTGTACACCTTATACTAATTGCAATGAGTTAGGGATGAGGAAGGTGGAATTTAGAGGAAGGTACCCACGTTTGCTTGGAGGAAGAGTGGACAATTATTTTGAAATGTCTCATCTCAGTACACCCAACCAGGTTTCGATCCCTGATCTCCCTACAATCGACAGTCTAATTATTACGAGAGTGACGACTTAGAACATGCAGCCACTGAAGTAGGTCACTCATTCTTCTTACTGCACACTCATCAATAGTCTAATAATATTATATTTCCATATCTTTAATCACTTCATATTGATATCCTGTTGCTATCCACCCTTTATAAACAAATTGAATTGTAGTTTTTTCATTACGAGCTCAACCAATGTATTATTAGGTTTTGATGCTTTATAGAGTTAAGTATAGTAACATTATTATTTTATAAATCATCCTTTCTTCTCTTATGCTACACATATTAGTTATAGATCACATTTTTATACGCTATACGCCACTCCACCTTAGTTACCTAATATCCTTGGAATAATCATTCTTACCTCTGAAGGTAAGTACTTCCTAGGTCAATGAAAATAATTTCTTACTAAACTCTAACAATTTAAACTTTTTCATTATGTGGATTGTAATTCACTCCACTCTACTCTACTTCAATGATTTTATAACGAAATAAAACAGTTGCGATCACATTCAACATGGTGTTAAAAAGACGTCCCAGCCTATTCATGGCATACTATTCGTTAGGCAGGGCGCACACTAACGAAACTAGTTTCATGAAACCAGTTTTGTGAAACGCGTTTCATGAAATCAGTTTCACATCTGTACGCAAACAGGTGCAACGAAACTATTCAGTTTCAGTCAAGATGTCAGATGATGTGTTTGTACTTTGGTGGTTGTTTCAAAATAAAAAAAGAAAGCGAAGGTACTGGGTTCATCCTCTTATATTTGATAGGAGACACTGCAGTTATATAGTAGCCAAAGAATTGTGTGCAGACCCTGATAAATTTATAAGATTTTATAGGATGAGTAAATTAGCTTTTGAGCACTTGGTGTCTAAAGCCGGCCCTCAAATAACGAAGAAGGACACTAACTACACTCCTTTAAATTGTAATAGTACAAGCACGGATGTTTTTCAATAGCTTCTAACAATTTGGTGTTATAAATGGTGTCTTCTTTGGGCATTGTCAAGGAATAACACTTGCACACTGCTGGTCTTGGCTGTAGTTGAAATGAAACTATCCTTCCTGAAACCGTTCTGGTGAGTTTCATTAAAACCACGGTTGCGCAATCGTATGAAACTATAGTTGCGTGAAATCTGTGTGCGCATCTATCTGTTTTAACGTTGAATAGTTACATGAAACTTAAGTTTCACGTTTCATAAAACTGGTTTCATGAAACTAGTTTCGTTGGTGTGCGCCCTGCCTTAGTGATATCTGTATTAGATTACTCTAATGAGGTATATATACGGAAGGTATAGTTTAGAGAAAATCAACCCGCATTCTTGAGGGGAAATAATGAAACACCATTTAGTAAAAAATACTCTCTAAATACACACGGCTAGGATTCGAACATGAACTCCTCTTCACAGATTAATTAGACTATGTATACTAACCGTTTATTTTGCGTGTTCACTGATTAATATATTAATTTTTTTGTGGCTGGTTTAAATTAACTTTATAATATGGGAAGATGTTTTAGTGTTATTAAAACCTGAAATTTAATCGATTTTTTTTATCATTCGTCAGTTTTATAATTTTTAATGAATTAAACATTCAAAAAACATTATAAGCTGAAGGATTTATTTACAAAGAATCTTGACGTTATTTATATTTTGTTTGCAAACAAAACCGATAGGCTAATTTTTAACAAACTGAAACATGACTATAATTTTTTTTAGTCATTTCTGGTCATATAAATGATAAAATCTGAAGTACGAGGGTTTTTATATCGTTTGCTACACAGGGAACGACCTAGACGGTATTCATAGATATCCACTTGGGAGTTTTGTGTTAACAGCGGTGACAGACTGATAAAAATAATATCAAAACGAATGTTTTTGTTCTGATAACAGCTTCCACCAAACATCACTTTAGGGAGAGTTTTCGATTGAATTAGTATTTTCCTAAATTGTACCTGTGTATTTTATCATGTTTTCAATCACTTAAAATGAATAATATAATCATCAATTGGTAACTGTGAGCTGAAAATCACCTGTATATTAGTGGTTTGCAGCTCACCATTACATATTTATAGCTATTTTGTTTGATTTAGCAGACTGGTTTAACATAAGAATACATATTATATTGTTCAAAGTGGTAAATTGACACGTCCAGGGGTCTGAAAGATAATAGAGTTTCGAAAATCACCCAATTCTCGATACTAACAAAACTGTTGGTTATTTTATATAATGGGAGATTGTCCGACTCTCGAACTAAAAATGCCAGCCTGAGTACTATTGACCTTAGACCAACCAAACAAATAAAACAAAAATATATATAGGCTAAATATAGTCATTTAATTGAAATTTCACACCAATTATTAACATTCGTAATTAATTTTAAGATACATATTCTAATGCACAAAAAAATAGTATGTTTCAAATATTTGTACCTGGATAATTGATAAATACAATCAATGTGTTAAACAGACAATTTCTTCTTTGTGCGGCAAGGGAGCTGGGGTTAAACAGTCATAATAATTCGAATACGATTATTAAATAATGTACTTGTAACACATAACTGTGTACATGATTTAAGTTTGTATTATTAAAATAGTAAATATAATGGATAGAAACATAATAAATTGTAGTAACTTCACTGATAACACTTTTCTTGAATAAGAAATTCCAGATAATATTAACATGTGTAGTATGCATCATTTGGGGCAAGTAAAATAGAGAGAGAAAAAATGTATATAAGGGAGGAATGATATCAATTTTATGGACCAAATCCCAGTGAAGCTCTATGACAAAGAACAATTCCATAGATATTTGAAATCAGCTTATCTTATTTTATATGATTATTGTATTTTGATACAAATATTAGCTTTCAGAATTTTCACACTATTTGAGACAGAGGATGGAAATTAATTTAAAGGAAAGGTAACCAAATTTAAGTTGAGGGTGACTAAAAAATAACTTAGTATACAACATCCTAAGTATACTCAACCTGTTTTTAACCCTGACCTACCCATTACCGGAAAACCAATCTTAAGACGTTTGGGCCAGCTTTAGTAAGTAAATAGGAGGTAATTTGGACCAATCGGGACAGGAAGATAAGTACAAGGAGAAATAACATTTAAGAAAAGTTCTAAAAAACAAAGTAAGGATTGGAAAAAATGATGATTATTAGTTATTAAGTTAACATAAATTGTGAGTAGATAATTACAAAAAATTCAAAGAGCGAGGGTCAATATAATTACATAAAAATTAATAATTAAACAGTTAAAAATACGTTAAGCAAACTAAAATTCAGAGACAATGAAAAAATAAAAAAGTAGAAAAGACTAATATATGATAAAAGTTAATGGTTAAATACCTAAAATGAAAAGTTTCAATGTTTAAAATAATTATTTTATATTAATACAAATTGTCGTGAAAGGTATTGGTCAAATAGATTATAACTTCAAAAATGAAATTTCAGTCTATTATTAAGTATTTCTAATAATGTTTCATGTTTATTTGGTAAAAGTAGTAAGGTTCTTTATCTATACTAATAATATAAAGAGGAAATATTTGTTTTGTCTTTTGTTTGTAATGGATAGACTCAAAAACTACTGAAAAATTCTTTCACCATTATAAAGCTACATTATCAGCGAGTAACATAAGCGGGGTTGGTGAAGGGGGCTGGGGGGGTAGGGGTGAGGAAAGAGGAATGTATGAAAATAGGAGGGAGGATAAAAAGAGGGAGGGGGCTATACAGTGATGGTAGGACTGTATTTAAAAAAATAAGTTAAAAAAGTTTGGTTTTTATATTGACATGCTGGATGATTTGAATTTTTGTTTTACAGGATTCTTACAATATTTTTTACGGGGAAGGGGGCTAGTATATATATATATAATCATCTCACTAAGTAAGATGTTCACAACTTTCCAATAGTATGAAGTAAATTTGATCATCTTTAATACAGATAAAGCTTGAAGTTGGAATATTTAGTCGTCATAGAAGATAAAATATATATATATATATATATATATAAAATAAATAATAATATATATAATATATATATACATTATATATATATTATTATATATATTAAACAATTATATCTAATTTTAAATAAGGATGAAGGTAAATAAAAACGATGATTTAACCATATATTTCAATTATTAGTAAGTAGTTAAAACAATTATATTCGTAGATTACCTAAACTAATGAATAAGAAAAATTATCTTACAAATGAAGTGATAAAATAAGGTTATTTAATAATTAATGGATATAGCGTAGAAATAATTTTTTAAGTTTTAATATGTTCCAAAGTCTTATTGATATAAAAAGAAACCTTGTCCTTGGTTAGTATAATGTTCAATGAGAGTAAGTTGGGATTAGGGAACGAGAAATAGGTATTGTTTTGCAGTTTAATAATTTTGTCAATACAAACATGTTCATAGAAATAAAATTTAATTTGATACACAGTGATACATCTATTGATACTTCAAGGGTGTCCTGAAATTTAATGAAAACTTTTTCTCTTAATTTAAAATGTTTGTCATCTAATGCCACTATGCTCATGATAGATATACAACCAAATATTGTTGAGGCCACCATGTGAAGAAATTTAAAATCTAGTATTCTACTTGAACAACAACATTTAATTTATTTCTGAAAAAGAAAATTGCTATAAAAACTTCAAAAACACTGGCATTTTATCTCGTTCCCTTCATACCTACCTTAAAACGACTTGTTTCAACAACTAAAGGACTAGAAATTGATAATAAAGGGAGACAATTAGATTTAAAGGAATACTTAATAATTGAATATGTGTAAAACATACACAGAGGTTAGAAAACTAAGTTTAGGACATATGAAAGTACTAGACAATATAAAATAAACCATTGAACAAGAGAAACTACTTTTTATTGAGAAGATTGTTTCTTTACCCTAATTCAACCATGCGTCCTACACTGCCCAAACCATATGTTGACGGCTGTACCCACTGGTGTTGGTGATTTTCAGTAAACATAATAACTTATTTAGTATTCATATCAATATATTTGAATCAAAAACTTAATATTTTCTAGAAAATTGTTTCATAATAACCGATTATACATAAATAGTTTAATCTAGAACAAAAAATACTATCTCATAATGTTACATATATATTTTTAGCACCATAAATTTACTATTTAATGTATGGATTAATTATTAATAAATGCAAAAATGTTTATGTACACTATAATTTCTAGTCAAATTGTGTACAATGGATCAATTTATGAAAGCATTATGCAATAGTTATCAAGTATGATTAATTATATAATATGCTTTAGCATTGATTTAACTATGTTACATTACTGTCAAGAATAAAAATTCTGATAGCATACATTTAATAACTTGATATTTTTAATGTGCTTATTTAGGAGATGAACAAACAATCATATATAGTCCTGTATCTCTTCGGATACTGGGTAACAATACTATTCAAACTATGTAACTGATCTAACAACTTGAAAATTAATTTCAAATAGCGTTTCAATCAAATAGTGAAACCTAGAATGATACTTGAAATCGAAATTAATTGGTTTAATAGGTAATAACTAAACAGCTTAATTTTGTGGTACACATACATTTCTAAATATCTTTTATGAAAAAACATTTTCATCATGTTTTACATTGATAAAAATTACATAACAATAACATTGCCTTTTTGGAAATTATGATTATATTATTAATTTACTAATTAAATGTTGAAAATAAATATGATGGTATCCCTGCGATACTGATATTAAAATGAAATTCTAGCTATCTTTTGCAAAATGATCATATTGGTATTAGGTGATTACGTTTTAAATTTTATTTATTTTAAACCTCTTGTTAGCTAGTACTTATTCTAGTAACACGCATAGACTAATTACCTTTTTGAAATAAGTAAGAGGTAAGTACAATTTTAGAGGGTACTAAATTTTGTGCTGAGGGAGAGTATGAAACCAATTAAGAAAATCCACCCCCATTATACCCCTATCCAGGACTCGAATTCAGATATCCCCGCCACTGGCAGTCCAATCTAACACGAGCCTCGATGTGTATATTTTAAATGTTGGTTAATCTTTCTATATTTAGGATTTCTTTTAACGGGAATATTAAGATTTCCATTTTATTCTGGTGTAGTAGAGTTAAAAGAGTTTCGAAAATATGTATTTCCTTTCCACGCTAATCTGGGTATATTTTTCCTAAAATTACCTTCTTTATCCAAATTCCAAAATGTATACTGACAAAAAAAAACCCAATAAAACACACATTAATATTAGAAAATAAAAATGTAAATTGACCAAATCACGCTGAAAACAAATTTAACAGGGCTTAAAGAATATCTAGATTTTAGTTCGCTTAAGAAAGAATTACTAGTAACTTTCTCTATGGTGTTAAAATAAAGAAAGCAAACTGGAGAAAGTTTTACCCAAAACTAAAAAATATAACGTGAAACTATTCTAATACATATTTAATATAAAACTATATTTGTTGACTGTACCGGGATTCAAATAATGACCTTATTCTCAGTGGCTACAACAAACTAATTGAGATTTACTTTTTATTTAATGATTTAAGATAGTGGGAATAAAAATTACAATTAAATTAACAAAACCATACCAGTCAATATCTAGGTTTTTATTACTATTGAGGCGGGTGACCTGGTGGTCTAGGGGTAAGGTGTCAGACTTCTATGCTTGGAGACCGGGGTTCAATCCTCGGTCCCGGCACAGATTTATCTGATTGCCAAACCCTTCCTTCACCTCTGACAAGACATATTGTGAATGTGGGGAATGCCAGGCCTCCACCGTGGTTCGGATTCCACGTTAAACTGTAGGTCCTTCATTTCACCTCACAATCACCCTACCATTACACATTAGCGTAAGTGCGTATAACCCGAACGGGTAGTAAGACGCAGTGATAATAATAATAATAATAATAATAATAATAGTAATACTATTGAGTGTTGTCTTAATACAGATCCATTCCGTTTGTCAGTGGAACTAGACCACCAATGCAACCTGTTCTCTGCCTCTTCTTTCAACTCCAAAAATGTTTTTCTTTCCTTCTTCCTGAGCTACTCTTTCCCTCAACCCTTTCTTCTACGACGACGTGCAGAAGACAGTTCCTCCTAAGGATGTATCTGATCCACATTCCACATTCAAAATAGTTTTCTTCTCACCCACTCTTCTTATCAAATCTTCACCTGGTCTGTCCACCTGATATACTCAGGTATTCTCCACCAACACATTTCAAACATTCCAAGTATTACTTTTTCCATCTTCCTAAGAGTTCAAGTTTCTGCTCAATACAGCGCGATGCTCCAAATGTAATATCAGTTTTTTTTTTCTCTCCTCAGTTACAAACACAACTCCTTGGTCAGCAGTAACCTCTCATTCTTTAAAAGCTATAGGAAAATAAAATTATATCCTACAAACTAAGCTTGGAACAATATGTTTAAAAAAATATACTCTAGCTAAACCATGTTTTTTATTTTCTAAAAAATTATTATAGCTAAACCATGTTTTTTTATTTTCTATAAAAATATAATATAGCTAAACTATGTTTTTTATTTTCTAAAAAAATGTGTATATTGCTATTTATAATGATAAACAATCCCCAGATATTTACTTAAATATTTAGAACTATTTTAGAACTGATTTTAACTGTTAAAAACTATTCATCAGACCCCTAATCTCAGATCAAGAATAAAAATCACAATTTTTCCTCTAATACAATATAGAATATAAACAAAAATTTGAACCAAATAAATAAAACCGTAAACCTAGCTACAAAATGAAAGAATATTAGTACCCACTTATTTTTTATTTCGGATCCACATGAAAAGTTAACATCCATAATAACCTTGAGGTAAAAAGTTTAGACGATTTCAATGCATTATCTATAAAATAAAGTATAAAAGTAACATAATTATTCATGATAAGGCCGTCAAGGATTGAACACCGTCATCAGGGCTAGATTCTCTATTAATGAGGATATTCTCTTCTTGTGAGACTAACAACCTCAACATTGAAGCCCCCTCCACGTTAAAACAAGGGAGAACCAGGTTAGTGAGGGAAAGTCGGGCTACTACAGAGTTTATCCACCCTCCAAGCAGAGCGCAGGCTTAACCTCGATGGCTTCAAGCGTTCCCAAGCAATGCCAGTTTCCACTCGATAAATTCCCGTGTATAGCCTAGAGTAGAGCGCATATCTGTTCCTTATTTAATGTCTATAAACTACCAGGGTAGAACACACATACACAGGCGCAAGGCTTGCCAACCTCCACGAAAACAAACTTCCCAACTTGAAGGGGAGGGGAGTCAAGATACTAAAGAGGTGGTTAGAGAGGAAGGGGGGAGGGTCGTATTGTTTTAATGGTTGGCAGAGGGGAATGGAGGAGGAGAGAGCTTACAGGATCTAAACAACTAAACAAATGGCATTCATACTACTCTCAGGCCATTCAATATAAATGAGAGGAAGTAAGTTGCTTTCATCACCAGTTCTCTATTGAAACGTTCTCATGTTAATAGAGATCATTTAATACAGACTAATACTTTAGCTATTCCATAATATATAAGTTCGAGTTTACAGCAAAGCTATAAATGTAGATGAAAGGTTAAATAAGTGGTTACCACACCTTATTCTGACTGAGGAGTCTAGATGTTCGAACCTAGCTGACACCTATAGATACGATTTTACCCTTACACTATGATTTATTGGTCACGCTCCAGTTCGATTAAGTTACATTGCCCGTCAATTCAACATTATTTTCCTGGTGTTTTGGGTAAGTAAAATTTTATTTTATGCACCATGTCTAATGGGTGGTGTTGGACTATGCACTATTTATGTGAGAGATTAGTGGAAAGGGCACCGTCGATTCTACTAGAAAAAATAATTGCAAACAGGTGGATTGGGTGCCATCTATTTGGTTAGAGAGGATTTAAACAGGTTGATTGGGTATTTTTGACTGAACCAGAATATTTTTTAAGCAGAAGAATTGGGAATTTCATAATAAAATATTAAATGTAAATGTATATAGTAAGATTCCATCAGACTACAGTACAATATATCCAGTTGAACGTGAGCTTTTCTATAAATTATGTCCGAGGTAGAATTAATTCTTAGTAAGAGGGAGAACAATGTTGGGCTATACTGGGATAGATTAAGTAAGGTTAGGCTATGTGGTGTTGGGTTAGGTTAGGCTCAAATTACTTTGAGATATATAATTCATACCACAAGGAAGCAGTGACCAATCAACCTTGGGAGGGAAATCAAATGGCATAATAGCAGTTCCGAATCTAACTTTGGAGATAAACTTTACTGCAAGGGAACAGTTCTCAATATATTTTGGGAGGGAAATCAAACTGCAGTGTTGCAGTATCCAACCCATCATAAGAGCTAAATCATGGTGCGGGGTATCAGCACCTAATCAATATTATGTGGGAAATCGTACTGTAAGATAGCAGTGCCCAAAATACATTGGGATGGAAATAGTACTGGAAGGTATTATTGGTGCCCAACCACCTTTGGGAGATAAATTGGACTTCAAGGTAGTCGTTTCCAGCTCACCTTTCGGGGGTGGGGGTGGAGGGGGGGGACAGTGGTTCATGGTAGCATTGCCAAAGATACCTTGGGAGGTACATTATGATTCAAGATCAAAACACTCTATCCACATCGAAAGGGAAGTCGAACGGCAATGTAGCAGTATCCAATCCATCTTAGGAGGTAAATCATGGTGCAATATATCATGGTGTAAGGTAGCAGTACCCAATCCATCTTAGCAGGTAAATCATGGTGCAATATATCATGGTATAAGATAGTAGTACCCAATCCATCTTAGCAGGTAAATCAAAGTGCAATATATCATGGTATAAGGTAGCAGTACCCAATCCATCTTAGGAGGTAAATCATGGTGCAATATACCATGGTGTAAGGTAGTAGTACCCAATTCATCTTAGGAGGTAAATCATGGTGCAATATATCATGGTGTAAGGTAGCAGTACCCAATCCATCTTAGGAGGTAAATCATGGTGCAATATATCATGGTGTAAGGTAGCAGTACCCAATCCATCTTAGGAGGTAAATCATGGTGCAATATATCATGGTGTAAGGTAGCAGTACCCAATCCATCTTAGCAGGTAAATCATGGTGCAATATATCATGGTGTAAGGTAGCAGTACCCAATTCATCTTAGGAGGTAAATCATGGTGCAATATATCATGGTGTAAGGTAGCAGTACCCAATACATCTTAGGAGGTAAATCATGGTGCAATATATCATGGTGTAAGATAGCAGTACCCAATCCATCTTAGGAGGTAAATCATGGTGCAATATAACATGGTATAAGATAGTAGTACCCAATTCATCTTAGGAGGTAAATCATGGTGCAATGTATCATGGTGTAAGATAGTAGTACCCAATCCATCTTAGGAGGTAAATCATAGTGCAATATATCATGGTGTAAGATAGTAGTACCCAATTCATCTTAGGAGGTAAATCATGGTGCAATATATCATGGTGTAAGGTAGCAGTACCCAATCCATCTTAGGAGGTAAATCATGGTGCAATATATCATGGTGTAGAGTAGTAGTACCCAATCCATCTTAGGAGGTAAATCATGGTGCAATATATCATGGTATAAGGTAGCGGTACCCAATCCATCTTAGGAGGTAAATCATGGTGCAATATATCATGGTGTAAGGTAGCGGTACCCAATCCATCTTAGGAGGTAAATCATGGTGCAATATATCATGGTGTGAGATAGCAGTACCCAATCCATCTTAGGAGGTAAATCATGGTGCAATATATCATGGTATAAGATAGTAGTACCCAATTCATCTTAGGAGGTAAATCATGGTGCAATATATCATGGTGTAAGGTAGCAGTAGCCAATCCATCTTAGCAGGTAAATCATGGTGCAATATATCATGGTGTAAGGTAGCAGTACCCAATCCATCTTAGGAGGTAAATCATGGTACAATATATCATGGTATAAGATAGTAGTACCCAATCCATCTTAGGAGGTAAATCATGGATGCAATATATCATGGTATAAAGGTAGCAGTACCCAATTCATCTTAGGAGGTAAATCATGGTACAATATATCATGGTTAAAGATAGTAATACCCAATCCATCTTAGGAGGTAAATCATGGAGCAATATATCATGGTGTAAGGTAACATTACCCAATCCATCTTTAGGAGGTAAATCATGGTGGAATATATCATGATATAAGGTAGTAGTACCCAATCATCTTAGGAGGTAAATCATGGTGCCATATATCATGGTATAAGATAGTAATACCCAATCCATCTTAGGAGGTAAATCATGGTGCAATATATCATGGTATAAGGTAGCAGTACCCAATCCATCTTAGGAGGTAAACCATGGTGCAATATATCATGGTGTAAGGTAGTAGTACCCAATTCATCTTAGGAGGTAAATCATGGTGCCATATATCATGGTATAAGATAGTAGTACCCAATTCATCTTAGGAGTTAAATATGGTGCAATATATCATGGTATAAGATAGTAGTACCCAATTCATCTTAGGAGGTAAATCATGGTGCAATATATCATGGTGTAAGGTAGAGTACCCAATCCTTCTTAGGAGGTAAATCATGGTGCTATATATCATGGTAAAAGGTAGCAGTACCCAATTCATCTTAGGAGGTAAATCATGGTGCAATATATCATGGTGTAAGGTAGTAGTACCCAATCCATCTTAGGAGGTAAAATCATGGTGCCATATATCATGGTTATAAGATAGTAGTACCCAATCCATCTTAGGAGGTAAACCATGGTGCAATATATCATGGTTGTAAGGTAGTAGTACCCAATTCATCTTAGGAGGTAAATCATGGTGCCATATATCATGGTATAAGATAGTAGTACCCAATCCATCTTAGGAGGTAAATCATGGTGCAATATATCATGGTGTAAGGTAGTAGTACCCAATTCATCTTAGGATGTAAATCATGGTGCCATATATCATGGTATAAGATAGTAGTACCCAATCCATCTTAGGAGGTAAATCATGGTGCAATATATCATGGTATAAGATAGTAGATACCCAATCCATCTTAGGAGGTAAATCATGGTGCAATATATCATGGTGTAAGGTAGTAGTACCCAATTCATCTTAGGAGGTAAATCATGGTGCCATATATCATGGTATAAGATAGTAGTACCCAATCCATCTTAGGAGGTAAATCATGGTGCAATATATCATGGTGTAAGTTAGCAGTATCCCAATTCATCTTAGGAGGTAAATCATGGTGCCATATATCATGGTATAAGATAGTAGTACCCAATCCATCATAGGAGGTAAATCATGGTGCATATATATCATGGTGTAAGGTAGTAGTACCCAATTCATCTTAGGAGGTAAATCATGGTGCCATATATACATGGTATAAGATAGTAGTACCCAATCCATCTTAGGAGGTAAATCATGGTGCAATATATCATGGTATAAGATAGTAGTACCCAATTCATCTTAGGAGTGTAAATTATGGTGCAATATATCATGGTATAAGATAGTAGTACCCAATTCATCTTAGGAGGTAAATCATGGTGCAATATATCATGGTATAAGATAGTAGTACCCAATTCATCTTAGGAGGTAAATCATGGTGCAATATATCATGGTGTAGAGTAGTAGTACCCAATCCATCTTAGGAGGTAAATCATGGTGCAATACATCATGGTGTAAGGTAGCAGTACCCAATCCTTCTTAGGAGGTAAATCATGGTGCTATATATCATGGTAAAAGGTAGCAGTACCCAATTCATCTTAGGAGGTAAATCATGGTGCAATATATCATGGTGTAGAGTAGCAGTACCCGATTCATCTTCGAAGGTAAATCATGGTGCAATATATCATGGTGTAAGGTAGTAGTACCCGACCACTCTTAGGAGGTAAATCATGGTGCAATATATCATGTTATAAGGTAGCAGTACCCAATTCATCTTAGGAGGTAAATCATGGTGCAATATATCATGGTGTAGAGTAGCAGTACCCAATCCATCTTAGGAGGTAAATCATGGTGCAATATATCATGGTATAAGGTAGCAGTACCCAATCAATCTTAGGAGGTAAATCATGGTGCAATATATCATGGTGTAGAGTAGTAATACCCAATCCATCTTAGGAGGTAAATCATGGTGCAATATATCATGGTGTAAGGTAGCAGTACCCAATCCTTCTTAGGAGGTAAATCATGGTGCTATATATCATGGTAAAAGGTAGCAGTACCCAATTCATCTTAGGAGGTAAATCATGGTGCAATATATCATGGTGTAGAGTAGCAGTACCCGATTCATCTTCGAAGGTAAATCATGGTGCAATATATCATGGTGTAAGGTAGCAGTACCCCATACATGTCGGGTATAATATTGTCAGTGGCATGGCATCAAAAGTAGTGTCCTGTCCACCTACTAATCGTTTTTATTATATTCATATTAACAAGATTGATATGAGTAAGTCATGAACTATAGTAAATGTAAACAAATTGGTGTGTAGGAAGACTGAGAAACAATTGATGAAAAACCACCCTCAGTACACTCTGTTGGAACTCAAACAACAATCTTCCCATCACCTTTTGACATATCTACGGTGATATTGACGCTTTATATCATGTGAACACCAATGCGGATGTTGGCTAGTTAAAGTAATTTATTACTGAGTATGGTGATAGCACTACGTACAAATACAATACATCTTTGTGATGTGTTATAGTTGAGCCAATAAAATAGTGTCTATCTTAGGAACTTAATGAATGTAAGCTATTAGCACCTAGGATCTTATTATGTGTATTTATTTTTACTCTATAGGATGTTTTATGACTTGAATAAAATATCTTTTAAACTTATGATAATGGTGAAATCATAAACTGAATTTGAGTCTGTTCCTCTAAATTCTAACACCAGGTTATACAGATCTAATAAAATTACTACTGTCACAGTAAATGTGAAAATAAACTCCGACGAAGAACACAGCCATCTCTAGTTAAACCTTTAAATAAAATTAAATATTTATAACAAAAATATCACTTAGACTTGGGAGTCAAACCCGGGTTCCCAGAACAATTATTGAAACACAGACACTGACAGTACCAGGATTGATGCTACCTCTCGTATTATATTGAAATGTACAGGTTTGACCATATTCAATCATACATTCATAAATGCATTACAGGATTGGCCAAAAGCTATGACTGAATATTATTATCCTAAATACGGAATGATTCCTGGAAATCGATTATTTCTGTGTGCAAGTTATTGGTTCAAATAAATTCAATTGAATTGAGAGATATGCTGCCAAAGGATATATTATTAATTTATATTAAAATAAACTAGATATTTGATGCTTAAATCCTTGAATAATTACTCACTTACTTAAACTATGCATTAGGAAATTTAAAGTTCATCGCAGCAATTACAAAATTACACCCCTTATCCAAACATTGATCTAGTTCAATCCAATACAGCTCATTACACCCTATCCCTATCTTGAGGTAGTTTTACACAATCCACCTAATATCACACTCTTTTTTAAGGTTCATTATAATATTATCCTCTCATCTGCCTCTTCCCAAGGTATATTCCCATTTAATTTGTCAGTCAATACACTGAACACGTTCTTTGATTATTTTATTTGTGCTGAATGTCCTACACACAGTAATCTATGAAATTTGACTATCCTAATAATGTATTTTAATGAGTACACGGTATGTAATCATCATTATGTAAATTCCTCCACAGACTAGTGACCTTATCCCTTTTTGGGCCAAATATCTTCCTAGGCACCTTATTTTCAAAAATTATAATTATATTTTCATCCTCTAGGGTAAGAGACAAAATTTCAAACCCATAGAAAACAACGGGTAAAATTATATTTTTGAATATTTCTCGAAACCAGATGATCTGTCAATAAAATTTATTAACAGCATTAAATATTTAATATTCATGTAATAATTAATTCGAAAGAATAGTAGAATATTTATCCATCTTTATTATTAAGGTTTTTAAAATTAAAATCATAGTTTAATACAATCTCTGGTGTATCTTTTATAAGCATCTATAGTATAGACATTCTTACATATTACTATCCCTTTTAGCCTCGAGGAAAAATATTTTGTAAAATGAAAGTAGGAAAATAATTCACTCAAAAATGGTTTTCTCTATTCCTTGTAGCATTATAAATAATTTAAATAAAGAGATCAATCATGATTCAGTGCCATCAGAACCTTATTAAGAATATAGTTTGGAGCTAAATGTTAATTCAATAGAAAAGTCTCAATTTATTTTATTTAAAGTTAAAAGTTTTTATTTATACTAAAATAATGATACATTTAAGATTGATTTTAGGATTTAAATCTGGTTTTAAGATTTTAAATAATATTATATTTTTAATTCAATATTAGGTTTCAAATAAAATAAAGTTTGACCCAATTTTATAATAAATACAGCTATATAATGTCTCACTAAATTTAAAATAATGATAAAATAATACTATATATAATTATTACAGAAGAGATTGTGCAATGTATCTGAGTTAGGTAAGGTGCACTTTAAAATTAAATATTGAACTTCAAACAAATAATTGATCAAGCATATCAATTAGACTGTAAATAAAATATTTCTGGAGTAAAAATAATAGCCATTTAAATGTGGCTAATGTTCTGGATAGAAATAAAGTCCAGAGATTTTATCTACGTAAACAATATAAGTGAATAATATTTAATATGTATCACATATTTAACACTGGTGACATCATTATTGTTACATAATTTTCCTCTACAACCTTACGTAACATCTTGGATTCCTTACAAAAAAAACTCTTTTTAGGGACAGAAAATTAGAGAAAATTTTCTACTACATTATAAAACAAATACTATGAAGGAGTAAATGTGGTAACCCCTTTTAATTAACAAAGCATTCCTGCCCGTCAGTAAAGTTGAGCAAGTTGCCTATAAAACCTATCTCACGGGGTTTTCTACAAGCTTGTAATACGCTTTTATGTTGAAAAAAATACATTAAATACAATTTTGAGGTTTTCTTAGATTCTTAGCACTATTACATTTTTTATTTAAAAGCTCATTTTTAACCTTCATTTCACAAATCTTTATTAAATAATTTAATTTTAATTTCAACATTATAATTGTGACAACAATATGATATTTCACAATAATATAGTGTTAAGGGTTTAAGTTCTATTTTTATATCAACGTGTCTTACTACTGGTTCAAGTTAAACATAATTATAATAATTACTCAAATAGGGTAGAACTAAGGAGGAAGTGCTTTAGAGATAATCTACCCCAATTGCATGGAAGGAGAGTAGAAAAACATTTAGGATAAACCACCCTGAGTAGAACCGACCGGGATTGTAGCCCCGATCTATCCATCTTCAGCAGTTTAGTCGAACACGAAAGGGACGCCTTAAACCATTCGGTCAATGAAGCGGATATGAAGTTCCATTCAATTAAAATAACCTCAGAATTAATAAAAAATATAAAAATGTACACAGAATTTAGCTCAGTATAATTTAACTTGTCCATTTGGTGACCTGACGTTCTAGTGGTAAGGTGTTAAATTTCTGTGCTAGGCGTCCGGGGTTCAATCCTTGACCCAGCACCAATTTATCGGATTTCCAAACACTTCCTTCACCTCTGAGAAGACTTATATTAATCCCAACTTGTGAATGTGTGGAATACCAGGCCTCCTCCATGGTTCGGATCCCACGTTAAACTGTAGGTCCTCCATTTCATCTCACAATCACCCTACCATTACACATTAGTGTGCGTATAAAACGAACGGGTAGTAAGATGAATGCTAATAATAATAATAACTCGTTCATTTAGTTACTCCCACTGATCTATCCAATATCTTTAATTTGTGGAATTATTTAAAACAATAGTTATGTGAATGTGTTTGATAATGAGTTAAGGTTGAAACACTGAGAATGAAATGATAATTGATAGCTTAGTGGTAGATGTTTGCCCCAATAAATTAGAGATTCGGATCCGATCATTGGGTCCAGGTGTCACTTTCTAACTATATACATATATAATAGCACTGTGTTACTGGCCACATATTGAAATCAGCCATGCAATAATAATAGCTTTCAATCAAATCCTTATAACGATTTAGCGTAGGGCTTATTATTATATTAATATAAGGTAGCTCTAATTAAATTAACTATGATATTCATCTGTCATTAAAAAACTAAATAATCTAAATACTAGTCAGGTAAAATTAAACTGAACACTATATTTGTTTTAGTAGTAATAATTTTATTTGAAATCATATTAAGATTTTTAAATGTATTTTTCAATGTTATTTTATAATGTATTTTATTCATTTTTATCTATTTTTATAACTTAAGGATTAGCAGTTTTACACGCTCTTCACACCGTTAAGCAGCACTAAAACTATATCCAATTAGAACGTTCAAACCCCGGCTGTCTACTTTTTTTTATAGTTTCTCATTGTAATATCCTGAAATAGCTATGGAAATTACAAAACAATCCTGGCAAGAATAAATTAAAATAAAATAAAATAAATCTTTGAATCGGAATATTAAAATATCAAAATAAGTTTACATAAACTGAGTGTACAAACAAACTCAACCGATCAACAACGCAATCTTTGCCTAATCACGATCATTAAATAAGATAAGCAAACTAATTAGCATTATTATAGGAATTTGTTGGAAAAAAGAGCATCAAGCTTTACCAATGATCATAAACAAATAATACTATGTTAAAGAAACACATTTAATAAAATATATCATAATAATACAAATATATTAACGGTTCACAGAGCTTTGCTACCAGTTTGTTTATACTAATCGTAATTATATATTGGTGTGTAAGAGTCCTGCTATGGGGAATGTAAGAGTCCTGCTATGGGGAATGTAAGAGTCCTGCTATGGAGATTGTAAGAGTTCTGCTATGGGGAATGTAAGAGTCCTGCTATGGGGAATGTAAGAGTCCTGCTATGGGGAATGTAAGAGTCCTGCTATGGAGATTGTAAGAGTTCTGCTATGGGAATGTAAGATTCCTGCTATGGAGATTGTAAGAGTCCTGCTATGGAGAATGTAAGAGTTCTGCTATGGGAATGTAAGAGTCCTGCTATGGGGAATGTAAGAGTCCTGCTATGGGGAATGTAAGAGTCCTGCTATGGGAATGTAAGAGTCTGCTATGGAGATTGTAAGAGTTCTGCTATGGGGAATGTAAGAGTCCTGCTATGGGAATGTAAGAGTCCTGCTATGGAGATTGTAAGAGTTCTGCTATGGGGAATGTAAGAGTCCTGCTATGGGAATGTAAGAGTCTGCTATGGAGATTGTAAGAGTTCTGCTATGGGGAATGTAAGAGTCCTGCTATGGGGAATGTAAGAGTCCTGCTATGGGGAATGTAAGAGTCCTGCTATGGGGAATGTAAGAGTCCTGCTATGGGGAATGTAAGAGTCCTGCTATGGGGAATGTAAGAGTCCTGCTATGGAGATTGTAAGAGTTCTGCTATGGGGAATGTAAGAGTCTGCTATGGGGAATGTAAGAGTCTGCTATGGAGATTGTAAGAGTTCTGCTATGGGGAATGTAAGATTCCTGCTATGGAGATTGTAAGAGTCTGCTATGGAGAATGTAAGAGTTCTGCTATGGGGAATGTAAGAGTCCTGCTATGGGGAATGTAAGAGTCTGCTATGGGGAATGTAAGAGTCCTGCTATGGGGAATGTAAGAGTCCTGCTATGGGAATGTAAGAGTCCTGCTATGGGGAATGTAGAGTCCTGCTATGGGAATGTAAGAGTCCTGCTATGGGGAATGTAAGAGTCCTGCTATGGGAATGTAAGAGTCTGCTATGGGGAATGTAAGAGTCCTGCTATGGGGAATGTAAGAGTCCTGCTATGGGGAATGTAAGAGTCCTGCTATGGGGAATGTAAGAGTCCTGCTATGGGGAATGTAAGAGTCCTGCTATGGGGAATGTAAGAGTCCTGCTATGGGGAATGTAAGAGTCCTGCTATGGGGAATGTAAGAGTCCTGCTATGGGGAATGTAAGAGTCCTGCTATGGGGAATGTAAGAGTCCTGCTATGGGGAATGTAAGAGTCCTGCTATGGAGAATGTAAGAGTTCTGCTATGGGGAATGTAAGATTCCTGCTATGGAGATTGTAAGTGCCCCTTAAGTGCTATTTAGGCCGTATTTTGAACACATAGTCACATATACAGCATAAACATGGCCATATAATGTAAGACTGACTAGAAAAGTGGAGACCATGTAAATGAGGTTTGTGAGGAGCATGTTAACTGTCACGAGGAGAAATAGGATGATAATGAAGTTATTCGCGAAAGAAGGAGTATATTATTATATAATAGAGAAAGCAAAACTGAGATAGTATGGTCTTTAATGAGGATGTAAAAGGAGAGAAAACCAAAGAGAATGATGGAGTATATAGGAAAAAGACCACAAGGTAACCCAAGAAAGAGATGGAAGGAGCAGATATAAAAGATTGTGCAGTAAGAGGAAAAGAATGTAAGCGATTAAAGGAGTAAGAATGTTGGAAGGATAGAGAAAGATGGGGGCATTATACCAAACCAAGGACACCTAAGCTACGGCCCACGTGCCATATATGGACCAGCAATATTTCAATATGGCCCACATGATAGATATTGTAAAGTGTGTTGTAATGTGAAGCTATTTTTTTAAAGCACAATAAAACTGTATATTTGTAAAACCATGCCAAAATAAACATTTCTAAACTAGGTAAATCATGCTAAATATATATGACAATGTCTGTATTCTCTTATTCATGTGAACAAGTGTGTGCAACCAGGAAAAAGCTGATAGTAATTATGTCACTTTAGGTTAGGCGCTAATTTAACCTTCGGTTCTAGTTTTGCTCTTGCAAAGCTAATGTATCCTTTTCTAAGATAACCCTTAGTAATTGTTTATTAATAGATCTTTTTCGTTTGCTAATACCAAATTCAAACTTTTTACCATATTGAAACCCACCTTGGTGGCGTTGTTGACAAACGCGCTAGTCGTGTAGAGCTCGACTGCTGAAGACGGGGAGATCGAGGTTCGAATCTCGGTCGGGTGAGCTGGGGGTGGTTTTCCTAAAATGGTTTTACACTCTCCCTCCTCGCAAATGCGGGTTCACTTCCTCTAATTCAACCTTCCCAATTCCTAATCCATTTGCGTGTTTAGTAATTAAAGTGTATAACCTGAACGGGTAGTAAGACGCGGGGCTAATATTAATATTTTTACCATATTGAAAAGTTTTTTATCTACTAGCCATTTTCCACCCTCTACTTTTTAACTCTAAACTTTTAAGCTTTTTATGGTTACTATGTGGTGGTCCTTTTACAAACTTAGCAAATTTAAACTTTCTTCCATGCAGAAAATAATATACAAAAATAATTTTGGAAATATTAGTATACTCACCACCACTTTTAATTCCCACATTCCCATTTTACAATTTTAAGATTTATATTGTTATCTTATATGTTTTATTTACATGATTGACAAATTTTAATCTTAAACCACGCATAAAAGAAGTGAAGATATTAGTTAAGTCAATTTTGAACGCTTCTATTTCTTGGGCTTCAAATTTGAAATTGTATATGTACAGACGTCATTCGGATCTCCAGGAAGATTTATTGACTAAAGAATTTAGAGTTTACACTTTATATTACAACATAAAGATTTTTATACAAGTTTTAGAAAACTTGAGGGGACGCATTTTCTTCATTTTTAAATTAAAGGATCAAAGCTACTGATTGTTCGGAGTTGTACTTATATAGTCAACTGACGAATTTCAATCTTGCACCACATTGAAAAGTAGCATGTTATTTTAGTTTTTAGAATTTTGAAACTTTTAATTTCATCAGTCTACCTTCTACGTAGCAAATATTTAACATTTATTCTGTTATTTGAGTTATCTCTCTACATTCCAGGCAAATTTCAATTTTCTGCTTAACCTAAAAGTTTTTCTTTTAATTTTACTACCCTCGACCTCCTCCTCTATTTTATACATTTGAAATATTCTGTCTTTTGTGGTTATATAGATTATTCATTATACCTTCTAACCAAATTTCAGTTTTCTACAACTCAGAAAATTTGTTTTATTACTTCCGGACATTGTAAAACTCCTCACTGATTGAAACAACCTCAAATTTTAAATTTTGAGTTATAAGACTCACTTGGTTATCTAGATATGTCCTTGAACCAGCCTACCAAATTTAAATTATTTACCTCAACAAAAAGTAGCATTTTAGGAAACATATTCTTATTTGTCTATGGTCACCATTACTTTTGTATAACTACATGTTACAATTTATCATCATGCTTATTTAATTTTGCTTTTGCAGTTCCATGAATAAGGTACTTTAAGTACTGAAAAATGTCGAAATGAAGTAATTACAGCAACCTCTCTAAGGCTGGATTCACTAAAGAGTAATGGGACAAGGAATCATATAAGACTTAGATTATTACTTCATCAAAATTCGTAGATGCTAACCTTAAAATTCTACTATATAACATATTTAAACTCAAAACCTTATTTTGTCCATTACATTTTGGATTTCCCGAATTCTTTGTATTATAACACTTAAATACTTCACTATAATGTGTTGGACAGATGTTAACCTTGAAATGTAAATGTTATCTTTGAACCTCAGAACATATTTGAACTGAAACATTTTTACCGTCCATAGTATATTGTATATTTGAAGGTTTTGTCACAACATTTTTAACGTGTTAACAAATATTTTTAGACTATTCGTCAACTTGTGGTGTTCCAGTTGATGATGCAATAGTAAATTTATGTTAATTTTTCTTATATTACAATATGTTTATTCACTAGAAGTAAATCTCAGACATACATATTGACTTATAATTCTCTTAATACACAACCAACTTTTTAACAGCTTAATTTATGACATTTAATTATCTGTTTGTATCTCTAGAACAACATATATAAATCTTAAATTTTAATCAACTAAAATAGTTTTTTTTCCTGTTTATACCCCTAACCCCTTTCTCTTTGTTTCCCAAATCAAAAATAAATATTTAATATTTGAAGCCCTTAATATTTATTTGGAGAGTTGATTTTATCTCCCTCATGAGTTTGAGATTTCTATTACATTGGGAAGTAGTTATTTACTATTAGTTTTAGAAATTTTCAAACCCCGATCCCTTTTTTCAATTAACTCTTAGAAAATTCAAATTTTAAGACTTATTTGACATTATCTGCACTTAATCTGTTTATGTGATTAGATTATAAACCATTTAATCGATCAGCCTAAAACTTGTTATCTAGGATTTTCATAAATATTCCCATCGTTTATTTTTGTAATTAGCCATACAACCCTAAAATTAAGGATTATTTTCTTAAGGGCAAATTTTTTTTTTCTCAAAATCTGCCTATACAATTTTGAACAGAATTTGTAGATTGGCTCTGTTTGTTTAAAATATAATAAAATTGTAGCATTTCATTTATTGCATTTCAAAATCCCTCTTTTCGGGTTCAAGGCTTCATGAAAAATCGACGTCCATCCAAATATTGAATTATATTGTTTTACAAACACAATACTTATCCGAGGAGTCATGAAAAGTAAATATCAACTTTAAATTCTTAATATGTTACAGAAAATATTTGAACTTTAAATCCAAAGTGGGATCTTAAAGACCGCAGTAACGATAACAACATGATATAATTCTTAAGATGATCATTTACTTAATGGAGGAAGTGAGGTATAATATTAACATAAATACTACTTCGTAAAATAAACTCTTAGCTTTTATTTAAACTCTAATTAAATCAAAATTGACATATAAACCTAATTCTCATTCAAATATATTATGCATTTCATTATTTTAAGTCAATTAAAGCCATCTTCACCTACCACCATTACTAAATGAGATGGTCGGTTCTACCTCTGAGATGTGTATGGAGTTCCGGCAGGCCGGAGTGAAGAGTATTGTTTAGGAGGACGGTATTGTCTGCATGAAGACCGACTGTTCAGTTTGATATGGTGTGTGCGCCACTCCAGCGACTGGCCAAGCGTGTGGTGTGTGTGTGTGTGTGTTGTGTGTGTGTGTGTGTGTGTGGGCACACGCATACTCATTTTCAGACAGAGAGGGAATTACAGTTGAGGAAAGAGAAAGGATCAAAGTTTTTGAAGAAGAGGGGGTAAAGGACAAGAGAGTAGGATAATTTGAGAGAATATAAGCTTGAACGGAGAGATAAAAATATTGAAAATGCCACGAAAGAAAATAATAAGAATAGAAAAGACAAAACTAAAGATGGGAAGAGAGAAGAGTTTATTAACAAAGTTATGATAAAATACAGAGCTAAATAAAAAGCCATATGCATTTATGTATACATAAATAAGGATATCATGATTACGTAGTGAAAGAGGAGAGGAGGTAAAAAAAGGGAAACGGCAAGAAAGTCTTGTGAAAGTTGAGGGGTGTAGAAAGAGAAATAATACAATAGAAATAGTAAGGAAGCAAACTATAGAGAACGCCAAAACAAACAGAGTTAGCTCTAAAGAATCATAACAGAGGTAAACGAGAAATAAATAGAATCAGCAAGAACGACGGGAAAGGAAGAGAGCCAGATAGAGTGGAGGAGGTCTCCCCATAGAACTAGCAAAAGGGGGCCACACGTCATGTCACACATTGCCTGCTTGACAAGAAGCTTATGAGAATTATCTTGTAAGCAGGGAGGAAGGAAGGTTGCTTGTATTTCAATCACGGGGCTGGCTGCCCGGTTTGTTTGGATGCCGTGAAAAACAAAGTTCTTGTGGGACAAGACAGATTTTGTTGAAGTTTGACCTGTTTCAAATTGAGTAGCAGCTAAGCTATTTATTTATTTGAAAGGGAATGATTTGATAAATTTCAGCTGTACATCTTCTTTGAATAACTAATATTACTGTATACAATTTTGTGTGCCAGATCTTTTAAAGTTTTCCCGATATGTCCAAAAATAGTTTTTTTTATTATATTTACTATATATTTTATTTAAGATTTCACATCTATAATAGCCTTCAATCCAATTTGCATACTTTTGTTTTGTCAAATGTTCAATAATATTCCTACATGGGGAAAAAAATGGCTGAATTTTTTTTTTTAAGATTCAACTAGTTTTACTCCTGTTATTTCCAGGTAGCTTGTGCTCATTTTAAATAGTAATATAGCCTCCTTATTATTCTAAGATTGATATAAAATAATCAAATTAAATAATCAATTAATATAAAGATAACATAAAATACATGAGCATCATGGTCTCTCAAAAAGCATCATGGATCACCAAGTTATGACACCATAAATGGTATATACTTAAATCATTATATCGCACCTGTATAGGAGATAGCTAACCTTTGATATTTATCTATATGATAAGTGGTGATATGGATCACCTTTAGGATAAATCTTTATATTTTTGGTTTATTATCTTTAAGATTTTTTCGTCTGTCCCTTAAAAAATTAAAATTGTCTACCATATAAAAATATATGTTTTCTATTAGTTTAGCAGTTTTGATGGCCTCTCACTTTTCATCTATTTCCCTGACCTCTATTTTTAAATTTCCAAACATTTCAACTTTTACGTTATCTGAGATTATCCTTTTACCAATTTACCGAATCTAGATTTTGTTCCTCACTGAAAGGTAGATTTTCTAATAGTTTTGGAGAAATATCAAGCTACTGGCTCTCCTCCTAAACCATTACGGTTCACACATTCCCATATTAAAATTTTAAGACTTAATTGGATATCTGCATGCAAAATTTCAATTTTCAACCCTCCTCTTGAAAATAGTGTTCTACATTAACTGTATAAATTTTTAGCAATTACATGTCCCGTTTTTCAATTTTGAGATTATATTTATTCAGATATCATTCGGTTGTCCGGGAAGGTATATTTACTAACCTCAAAAATTTCAATCGTATTCAACACCAATAAATGTTTTTCTTGCTTGGACAATTTTTAGACTCCTTGGCTTCAATTTTGAAATTTCAAATATTCAGTATTTTGTATTTTTTTATTATTTGGTGCGGTCGCCCTAATAGCTTAAAAATATTTACATCTTATATCAAACTTAGAAACATTTATTATATTAGTTTTAAAATTATTAGCTCTCCTTCAACCCCAATCTTGATTTTAAAATTTAAAAAATAATTCATACGTGTCTAGTTATTTGTGAAATTTATATTTTATAACATATTAAAAGGTGTTTATTTTCATTCCTCACTTAACTAACTAGACGAGATTATTCCCTTTTGTTATTACAAAATTTAGAAATGTTTGGATCGTTGTGTAAACCCAATGGAAAGAGAATTTTGGAAGGACCTAGATGTACTGGAGATAAATTCTCAAGGTAGGGTTAGGGTTGTAATGAGGTGGATTGGATAGAACTAGATCAAGATAGAGCTAGGGTATAATGAAGTGAACTGGAATAACTAGCTCAATATCGGGCTGTATGCATTTATAAGTACAGCAATGATAATTATAGTTCCTAATCCCATAGAATAGGTAAGTCATATGACATTAAAATATCGTATCTCAGTCAATATTACCTTGACCAAATATGTTTTGTTGATAATTTGTATACATGATATTTTCTGAAAAGGAAATGTATTAACCATTTACTTAAATGTAGCACATTTAAACAATTAGTGGTCTCTTGGCAATTGACCTATTGGTCCAAGGTTCAATTCCCTGCTAGTACGAGGGTATTGTTTTGAAAGGAGATTAATTCCTATTGGCACAAGGGTTTGTATAAAGAATATTAAGTTAGGTTAAGCGCTTAATTGGCTCAACACCCTCATACTCACTATCACCATCCTCTCATCTCATCGTGACATGGAAAGAACTTCTACGGAAAGGATGTACGATTAGTAAAATCGGGCGTCTCCTGGGAAACGGTACATTAGTACTGGATAATGTTTTCATTACTGGTGTAGTAGTGATAAGACCCATACATGCTGTTACAGTATTATTATCTAAACAATTATGAGTAATCGTTTTCAACTATATCACTATAAATTAAATATATTACCAGGAAGTACTTAAATTGACAAGCTTAATCTGAAACTTTGAGTTAAAATTTTACTCTATAATTAAAGCCAATTTAAAAAAATTGTAAATAGAATAATTTAAATAATTTCAAATCAAATTTAAGAATTTGGTGATTTATCCTAGATTGATTAATATTTTACAGTGATATAATTGTTTTTTTTGCTATTAACACCAACATTAATATAAATATATTTTATTAATGACAGTGTTATTAACGTCCCACTCAAAAGATGAACTCTTTAAGTCAACAAAACATTAATCACTTCTTGTATAGATTGCCATTGTTTTTCGCGTTCTCACGAAAGCCGGCAGTAGTAAAGAGATTGATCACAGTAACAAAGGTAATCTCAACTTCCACCCTGTTGAGCCCATTATTAAAAATATCGCCTACTTCCATTTTTACGGAAGTTCAGGATAAGATTAAATTGTTTTAGCCCTTGTATGGTGTTATTGGTAGCAACATCTAAACTGTATTAACGCTTACAATTATTTTTATTTAATCCACGCTAAATATGAGACAAGTCAAAACATTAATCTAGCTGTACATTTTTGCAAGAAGTTAAAAAAGCCAATATGAAATTCTAAAGGTTTATCTTAAAAACACGAATATGTGGCCAATAATTTATATATTTTCCTTAATTCATTTGAATACAAAACAATATTTTTACGAGGTCTCTATAGATGTGAAACGTTATCATTTACCTTAGCCGGCGAAAAAAGTAAGTTAAGATGTTCGAAAATAAGGGGCTTATCTATATATCTGATTCAAAAATTAATAAAAATACTGTGAAGTGAAGGAAATAACATAATGACTAGTTACATACACTGTATTCATCACAATATATTTTTAGTATACTTAAATCTCGTAGATTACGGGGGACAGAGCCTGCAGCACAAATGAGAGATTCTAGAACCTTGGTCAGGTACTAACTAGGAAACCCAATGGGAGAGACCATTGGGAAGACCTAGATGAAGGTGGAAGGATAACATTAGAAGGGACCTGAAAGAGCTAGTGTGTAATGACGTGGACTGGATAGATAGGAGATAGAATAAGATAGCAGAAGGTGGTGTACTTTTGTAAGTGTGGCAATGAACCTTCAATTTCCTAATGCCGTCATAGTATGAGTAAATAAAAAATCCATTTGTATCTTCAGAGAGAAAAAACAAGTTCTTTGTTACTTTTTATTTGTAGTTCTGTATCCACTAAAAGGGAAACAATTAACAACCTTCAGGTAGGTTCAATTAGTTTCTGTGTAGCCGATTATGAAAACCTTATTGAGTTAAAAATTGATAGCAATATGAATATCTTATCACTTAAACTAACTGACCACATTTAGTAATGATAATTACAGTTTTGTCTATCAAAGATATGAAGCTGAAACAATCTAGTATAACCAATCATAACCCAACAAAAATTGTGTACATTACTTCACGCGGAGATGAAATAAAAAGGTCAATTATTTAATTTAAAGGCTATTTTCAGTGTGGACTGTCGATAGACGCACTGTGGAAACTGTGCCTTAGTGAGAAAAAATCAAAATGGTTAAACTCCTGAAATATACACTTATATTAATGGGATTAATTTGTGCTTCTTCTTTATAATGCATATAAATGAAGGAATCTAATATACTGACCCTTGTATCATGTTTATAAATTAACTTATCTAAATTTCTGCCTGGCCTATCATTTACCTTTATGAACGTTTCTAACTGTCTGTCTCTTTTATCATGTTTATAAATGAATGCATCTTTTTGTCTGCCTCTTCTATCATTTACAGTTCCTTAATTAACGTGTATAATTGTCTGCCTCTTGTATCATGTACCTATGTGCGTTAATAAGAGTGTCTAATGGTCTGCCCCTAAAATCATGTATCTTAATGAACTTATCTAATTAGCTGCCCTTGTGTGATTAACCTTAATAAACTTGTATAATTGATTGCCCTTTGGAACATGTACCTTAATAAAGGTGTACAAATGTCTTCCCCTTGTATCATGTACCCTAATGATGGTATCTGAATGTCTTCCCCTTGTATCATGTACCCTTATGAAGGTATCTGAATGTCTTCCCCTTGTATCATGTAACCTAATGGAGGTATTGAATGTCTTCCCCTTGTATCGTGTACCCTAATGAAGGTATCTGAATGTCTTCCCTTGTATCATGTACCCTAATGAAGGTATCTGAGTGTCTTTCCCCTTGTATCATGTACCCTAATGAAGGTATCTGAATGTCTTCCCTTGTATCATGTACCCTAATGAAGGTATCTGAGTGTCTTCTCCGGTATCAAGTACCCTAATGAAGGTATCTGAATGTCTTCCCCTTGTATCATGTACCCTAATGAAGGTATCTGAGTGTCTTTCCCCTGTATCATGTACCCTAATGAAGGTATCTGAGTGTCTTTTCCTGTATCATGTACCCTAATGAAGGTATCTGAGTGCCTTTCCCCTTGTGTCGTATACCCTAATGAAGGTATCATGAATTTCTTCCCTTGTATCGTGTACCCTTATGAAGGTATCTGAATGTCTTCCCCTTGTATCATGTAACCTAATGAAGGTATCTGAATGTCTTCCCCTTGTATCATGTACCCTAATGAAGGTATCTGAATGTCTTCCCTTGTATCATGTACCCTTATGAAGTATCTGAATGTCTTCCCCTTGTATCATGTACCCTTATGAAGGTATCTGAATGTCTTCCCCTTGTATCATGTACCCTAATGAAGGTATCTGAGTGTCTTTCCCTTGTATCGTATACCCTAATGAAGGTATCATGAATGTCTTCCCCTTGTATCGTGTACCCTTATGAAGGTATCTGAATGTCTTCCCTTGTATCGTGTACCCTTATGAAGGTATCTGAGTGTCTTCCCTTGTATCATGTACCTTATGAAGGTATCTGAGTGTCTTCCCCTTGTATCATGTACCTTATGAAGGTATCTGAATGTCTTCCCTTGTATCATGTACCCTAATGAAGGTATCTGAATGTCTTCCCCTTGTATTATGTACCTAATGAAGGTATCTGAGTGTCTTTCCCTTGTGTCGTATACCTAATGAAGGTATCATGAATGTCTTCCCTTGTATCATGTACCTAATGATGGTATCTGAATGTCTTCCCCTTGTATCATGTACCCTTATGAAGGTATCTGAATGTCTTCCCTTGTATCATGTACCCTAATGAAGGTATCTGAGTGTATTTTCCTTGTGTCGTATACCCTAATGAAGGTATCATGAATGTCTTCCCTTGTATCGTGTACCCTTATGAAGGTATCTGAATGTCTTCCCCTTGTATCGTGTACCCTAATGACGGTATCATGAATGTCTTCCCCTTGTATCGTGTACCCTTATGAAGGTATCTGAATGTCTTCCCCTTGTATCGTGTACCCTAATGAAGGTATCATGAATGTCTTCCCCTTGTATCATGTACCCTAATGAAGGTATCTGAGTGCTTTCCCCTTGTGTCGTATACCCTAATGAAGGTATCATGAATGTCTTCCCCTTGTATCGTGTACCCTTATGAAGGTATCTGAATGTCTTTCTCCTTGTATCGTGTACCCTAATGAAGGTATCATGAATGTCTTCCCCTTGTATCGTGTACCCTTATGAAGGTATCTGAATGTCTTCCCTTGTATCGTGTACCCTAATGAAGGTATCATGAATGTCTTCCCCTTGTATCGTGTACCCTTATGAAGGTATCTGAATGTCTTTCCCTTGTGTCATGTACCCTAATGAAGGTATCTGAGTGTCTTTTCCCTGTATCAGGTACCCTAAGAAGGTATCTGAATGTCTTCCCCTTGTATCATGTACCCTAATGAAGGTATCTGAGTGTCTTTCCCCTGTATCATGTACCCTAATGAAGGTATCTGAGTGTCGTTTCCCTGTATCAGGTACCCTAATGAAGGTATCTGAATGTCTTCCCCTTGTATCATGTACCCTAATGAAGGTATCTGAGTGCCTTTCCCCTTGTATCATGTACCCTAATGAAGGTATCTGAATGTCTTCCCCTTGTATCATGTACCCTAATGAAGTATCTGAGTGTCTTTACCCTGTATCAAGTACCCTAATGAAGGTATTTTAATGTCTTCCCCTTGTATCATGTACCCTAATGAAGGTATCTGAGTGTCTTTCCCCTGTATCATGTACCCTAATGAAGATATCTGAGTGTCTTTTCCCTGTATCATGTACCCTAATGAAGGTATCTGATTGTGTTTCCCCTTGTATCGTGTACCCAAATGAAGGTATCATGAATGTCTTCCCCTTGTATCGTGTACCCTTATGAAGGTATCTGAATGTCTTCCCCTTGTATCGTGTACCCTAATGAAGGTATCATGAATGTCTTCCCCTTGTATCGTGTACCCTTATGAAGGTATCTGAATGACTTCCCTTGTATCATGTACCCTAATGAAGGTATCTGAGGGTCTTTCCCCTGTATCATGTACCCCAATAAAGGTATCTGAGTGTCTTTCCCTGTATCATATACCCTAATGAAGGTATCTGAGTGTCGTTCCCCTTGTATCGTGTACCCTAATGAAGGTATCATGAATGTCTTCCCCTTGTATCGTGTACCCTTATGAAGGTATCTGAATGTCTTCCCCTTGTATCGTGTACCCTAATGAAGGTATCTGAGTATCTTTCTCCTGTATCATGTACCCTTATAAAGGTATCTGAATGTCTCCCCCTTGTATCATGTACCCTAATGAAGGTATCTGAGTGTCTTTCCCCTGTATCATGTACCCTAATGAAGGTATCATGAATGTCTTCCCCTTGTATCATGTACCCTAATGAAGGCTACATATTCGTTGATTACTTTCTCTATAATTAGATTTTAAACATTATTCTCTATCATTAAATTTAAAATACTCTCAATATTTTCAAAAGTATTTAGGGACGTTAATGAAAGGGACGAAATTTATAAGCTCTAGAAATATAAATTCAAACTTAATTTGAAATTTTAAAAGGGTCTTGTTCAGTGTTAAGTTTGTTTCTTTGTTCATGAGTTCCATTTTAAGCGTGCCAAGAGTGACAAATGTTTTGAGAAATAAATATATTTAATGTAATTTTAATTAATTTTAGTAGCTAGTATAAAGATTGTAAGAATAAAAAAATGATATGATCGAGTTTATTTGAACTCGTAATAACCGTAATCAATACCTCCACAATTTTCAAAATACATGAACTTAATCCATCCTTTTATTTGTCTGAGCAGCAATATTATTTCCTTAAAACAGCATAAAACTTATAAAATTGTTTCTACAACCTACCAAGACCAGTGTGCACAGATTCTGGAAATAATTAATGTTTTTGTTTCATCCTATTTGAATCATCTCGGTGTTCACTTCCTGGAAATAAAGTATATCATTAAAAAGTTTTAATGATAAGGGCTAAGATTCTAAAGACAAATGATTCAAGGCACAAATGTATAATGTAAATTCATTAAATTTTACCAAAGATACAGGAAAATAATTGTTTAAAATTGATTTATATTTCTGCTTGGATTAAATAAAGAAAAACTATTCAACAGTATTTACAACAAAGTAAATATATAGTATTATAAAACATTGTATAAAAATTTAAACTATACTTAATTTAGTGGTGGCATTTTTAGCCTTAACAGGAGTGTCCTAATATATAAAACAAAAAAACTTTTCATTACAGTTGCAATTATGTATTATTAATATATTTACTACGCGTTAAAACAGGAGTTTACGATTATGATATACTATCCAAGGTTGTAAATAATATTATGTCACCAACAACCTCAATTGGAAGGCGTGTTTATATAAACATTTGATGTTGTGAGTAGCGGATGATATAACGGGTGTTACTAGGATTATTATGATGAATCAATAAATAAAATAAACTAGAAGTGCCGACTTTAAAAGGAGGTGTAGGCAATACGTATCTAGAAATCAGGCCGGTCACCCAGTTTAAACAGAAGGGGTTGAAGCCCTCGGGGCTGACTATGTGAGATCGTAATCTGGGAGGTCACGCTGCTTGTCACGGGGCCACGCGGGCTAAATCGTTGGGTTCATCAAGTACGAGTCGGGGCTGCCGCTCAAGCCCAGGGAAAATGGTTCAACGACCGTCCAGGGACCGCCTAGCTATCATTCAGGCCATTGGTAAAATCTTATAGCAGTCAGTTCTCTAAATTCACTAGGTTCTTCATTTTTACAGAAATTTTAACATCACATTTGTAATAGTCTTAGTAGTATTAATAAACTTTTAAATACCAAGTCTATCGTCAATCACGAGCTTATAAAAGTATATATATAATCTCCCCTCCACCCTCGGCCGAAAATATCCTGAATGATCTCCAGGCCCACACACATTTACACATAAATAAATTGAGCAATTAATAATGACCGAGAGAGAGAGAGAGCTATCATAGAATAAAAAGGTGTAAAATGTGCAAAAAATAAGATTAAAGGACAAAAAAGAAAAAAGTATTTTAAAAAGGGTAGAAATGTTAATTAAAATGGGTAAATCTGTAAAAGAGATTTAAAGGATAGAAATAAAGAAAGGGCAAGCATGGTATTATTTTAGGTTAAATATGTTAAAAGGCGTCAAAATGCAAAAAGGGTAAAATAGTTGTGATTAAATCTAATCAAAATCAAATTATCAATTAAGAATTTACATATATAATTTTTATCATCCCATTTACTCTTTCTAGCTCGTATAGTTATTTTACACTTTTTACCACTTTCACATCGTTTACCCTCTTTACGGAATTACCGTTTTTAGTTTTTTTGTCTTTCTATCCTCTTTTTACCCTTTTTACCCTTTTGACCCTTTTGCTTTAAAAACTGTTTTATTTCACTCCTTTCACCATTTATACAATTTTTATTTTTATTACATCTAGTTTTTACCTTTTTACCATATTTTTATTAATTTGTTCTAATGTTGCTTTTATTAAAGTTTTCCAAGTTTGGTCCTTTTCTAAATTCTCGCAAATTTAGCTCTTTTGGTCTTATTGCCCATATGTTTCTTTTTACTCCGTTTGGTCTTTTTTCCCGTTTTTCACTTTTTACGCTTTCTTAAATTAAATATCTAGCTCAGCCTCTGAAAAATATTTTATAGTAGAGGGAGTTAAGAGTGCAAAAATGTCATGAAGTGTAAAAATAATAAAATGTAAATATAATCAGATTTTTTAAAAACAGAGTAAAAATGGTAATTAAAAAGGCTAAAAATTGTAAATAATACTAAAGAGGTTAAAAAAGTAAAAAAGGTAAAGAGATTAAAAATTGTAAAAAGGGTGAAAAAGACAAAAAGGAAAACAAGGAGTAAAAGGGATCAAATATAGCCGTGTGGAAATAGCAAAAAATATAAAATTATAAAAAGTAAAAAGGGTAAAAAGTGTAGAATAGGTAAAATGGGTAAAAGAAAAGTATAATCTGAATCTTAAAATCCCCCCTTTCATCTGCACATATTCGTGCACAAGGTCTACCATAACCCGCATTTCACAACTGTTTGAAATGTATTACTAAATCAGTCTATACCACGGAGTTAGTAGGCTATGTATTGACTTTTTTGGTTTCATATTAATATATATATATATATATATATATAATTAAAATTTCAAAATTTCGTTTTGAGATGCCCATGATCTTGCACAGAGGCGACTAATGTTTCAATTTTAGACCTCTTCATGTGGTGGATATCGCGCAGCATTCATGACATACAGACTGATTTTAATTTGATTGAAGGGTGACCTGGTGGTCTAGGGGTAAGGTGTCAGACTTCTATGCTGGCGGCTGGGGTTCAATCCTCGGTCCCGGCAAAGATTTATCTGATTACCAAACCCTTCCTTCACCTCTGACAAGACATCTTGTGAATGTGAGGAATGCCAGGTCTCCACCGTGGTTCGGATTCCACGTTAAACTGTAGGTCCTTCATTTCATCTCACAATCACCCTACCATTACACATTAGCGTAAGTGCGTATAACCCGAACGGGTAGTAAGACGCGGTGCTAATAATAATAATAATAATAATAATTTGATTGAAAGATAATTATTCAAATGTTTGCGTAAGTAAACATGGTTAGATCCTACCTGCTGCTGAGGATCCGGTGACAGTGACCAAATTAAGCCTACCTGGGGTTGTGATGATGAACTTGAAGAACCACACGTCTTTTTTTCGTGTTCACTTCATACACACATAATTATGCCAGAAAAGATGGTTTATTTAAATATGTGATACTGAATGGTAATGACAAGAGTTGGGAGTCGAGGTGGTGACGCAAGTCCACCTTCGGGATAAACATTTTGCGGACTGAAGAAAAAAACACGCGTAATAACACACGAGAGCAAAATACAACACCCTTACAAAAATAAATTAATGCAAAAGAAACATGTGATAACTATATAAAATAATAATGAATTAATATAAGAAATATTTAATTAAATAAACAATAATTAAATTTATATTTAAATAATAAAATATTAGGACTAAACACAGAAAAACCCTTCATTTTATTATTTTAAAATAAATATTTAAACATATGCCTGCTCCTTGGCTATAAATATACATTTATATGCTATAATTATATCCTTTTATTTATTCGTGGAAATATAAAGCTTTAAATATGAATAGGATTAATAAAACAACGAATGATATAACATTTACTTTCTGCGCGTCATTCTACTCACCTGAGTTATACTCGGAATAAATACGCTAGTGAATTAAGAATGAAGAAGGTGGACATTATTGTAAAAGTATGCTTATGGGTCTTCTCTGGTTATTATGGACACATCCTTAGAAGGAACTGTCTTCTGCACGACGTCATAGTAAACAAGGTTGAGGGAAAGGGGAATTAAAGAAGAAGGAGGATTCAAATATTGGATGACTCTAAGCCAATAGAACATTCTTAGAACTGAAAGATGAGGCAGAGGACAGGGTGCATTGAAATTCTAAGTCCACTGACAAAAGGTATGAACCTGTCGTAAGACAGAACACCTATTAGTAAAATGATATATTTACATGAATCCTGAGCGCTTAGTTTAGTCTTAAAACCTAGAAATATTGTTAGATAGAACTTAGGGTTATTAATGGAATTTAGAACAAAAATAGATAATTATTAAAGGGAAATAAATGGGGTACCAATTAATGTCAGTATTTATGTAGCTTTTAACACAAAATTTTTGGCCAAAATGAATAATCTATTACTTCAGTAGATACACTAAAGTTTTATTTGCTGTGCATAGTACTCAACAGTTATTGAATATTTGTCATAGGCATCAAGGGATTTGACGAAAACTTTATAACATAATATATATCCACTTTAAATTTATTCCCGTCTCCTTATTAGATAGTAGCTTAGTATTTTATGACGACATTTTTCAGTATTATTATTACAATCACACCATATTTATGTCTTATTTATGATAAAGATGATTTTCTGTTAAGTATATATTATAAGAACGTTTATAACAATTTTGAGGTTTTATAATATATAAACATTTTTTGTGGGATGATCATTTCATATTATTAGAAAGTTTCTGAAAATTTTGAGGTCCTTAATGTAAAACTTTTGTGGATCAATCAAAAAGTTTTTTTATATAGAACCTCCAGATTTTCATAAATTTATTTTCATGTATTTAACAGAATATCCTCTTTATCATAAATAAAACCTTTAGATGGTGTAACATCAATAATAAAACCAATATATGTCGTCATAGAAGACTAATCTTCTATAAAATAAGGAGGAGGGAATAAAAATATAGAAGATATAATTTTGTCATTTATTACTCCTTATTAAAACAAATATGAACATTATTAAAAACAGGACTTAATATTTAAAATTAAAAAGTCTTTCTCAAAAACGAGTCTTTATTCGATATTAAAGAACTGTTGTGTATTATGTTTGATAATTAAACTAAACTGATCTATTGAACAATGTTTTATTTATTTCACTCAAAATAATATTTCGTTATAAAAACTGCAAAAATATTAACCTAAATTCACGTCTCCTTCCATCCTAACATGACAATTAAAGTTAACAATTAGAAACTAATTTTAAGACATGTCTAAGCTGTACACACGAGACAGAGGTTGAAATCCTGTCTTGTACATTGTGTCGTTTAAAATTTTCATGTTTCATTTATTTCGATATAATTAACATACTCACTGAAACGTCACTGTTTTGTTTTAATTTAACGTATGAAAAAACCAAACCACAATGAACTGTTGATAGACGCACACAATAACAGTTGTTGGGTAGTAGTTTTATCTGTTATCGATTTTGGAGTTTGCTGTTCGAACCGCCTCCCCAGCCCCTTTTTAACCCCAGCCTCTCGACAGTCAAGGCTTTCATTAAAATGTGCAATTAATTACTGGGCCTGATAAAGTTGGCTGTCAAGCTGGTATCTCTGCAAGCCCCCATAAAACACACGCTTCACAATAATACGGTGCTGGCAGCAATGAAAGGGGTGAAAGTTGGGTTATAGGGGAGGGGGGGGGGGGGTTCCGTGTTTTGGTATTTCAACCTACGAAAGCCTAGAGGAAGTATGTACTTTTTTTAGGGATGCTCCCTTAAATTCTTCTAATAATCGATTTTCTTGAATCCTTAAGGTTATTTAGGATTAAATTAAAAAAAAATTTGATTCTCTTATTCGTAAAAAATTTTTTATTCAAATTTAAAATATCAATAATTTTTAAAGATATTACGTAATATATAATAATGGAACTATATTCTGTTATATTTGACATGTTTAATGAGTTTAAATATTTATGATTCAAATTAATTAGGAATAATAATACTAGAGTGAAAATTAGGAAAATAATACAGCCGGGAAATTCATAAAATTATTCAGTCCTTAAGTTGTTATCACCTCGATTATTTTCAATGAATATAAAACTCTGAGTGTAAAAAACAATAATTTTACAGGTTGTTCTCAATGGGTGTGAAAAAATGTTCTTTTAACTTAAAAGATGAAAATAAAATTAGGCTGTTCGAAAACAAGGTGATTAGGAAGATATTTGGTCTAAAAAGGAATTATGCTACTGGAAATTAGAGGAAGTTACAAATTTATTAGTTACATACTATGCACTCATCACAAGACATTGAGAGGATAATAAATTATCACATATTACGTTTGGCAGAACATGCAACGTGAAAAGGAGATTATTTACCCTTTTTCAGGGTGTTAACTGGTAAACACAATGGGAAGAGATCATTGGTGAAACCTAGACACAGCCGGGAGGATAACATTAGAATGGACATGAAACAGATAGGGTTTATTGAAGTGGACTAGATAGATCTAGCTAAAGATAGGGATAGGGCGTAATGAGGTGGTCTGGATATAACTATCTCAAGATAGGGATAGGGTGCAATGAGGTGGTCTGGATATAACTAGCTCAAGATAGTGATAGGGTGTAATGAGGTGGTCTGTATAGAACCAGATCAAGATAATGATAGGGCGTAATGAGGTGGTCTGGATATAACTAGCTCAAGATAGTGATGGGGTGTAATGAGGTGGTCTGGATATAACTAGCTCAAGATTGGGATAGGGTGCAATGAGGTGGTCTGTATAGAACCAGATCAAGATAATGATAGGGCGTAATGAGGTGGTCGCGATATAACTAGCTCAAGATAGTGATAGGGTGTAATGAGGTGGTCTGGATATAACTAGCTCAAGATAGGGATAGGGTGTAATGAGGTGGTCTGGATATAACTAGCTCAAGATAGTGATAGGGTGTAATGAGGTGGTCTGGATATAACTAGCTCAAGATAGTGATAGGGTGCAATGAGGTGGTCTGGATATAACTAGCTCAAGATAGTGATAGGGTGTAATGAGGTGGTCTGTATAAAACTATCTCAAGATAGGGATATGGTGTAATGAGGTGGACTTAGTCAAGATAGGTATAGGATGTAATGAGGTGGTCTGTATAGAACTAGCTCAAGATAGTGATAGGGTGTAATGAGGTGGTCTGGATATAACTAGCTCAAGATAGTGATAGGGTGTAATGAGGTGGTCTGGATATAACTAGCTCAAGATAGTGATAGGGTGCAATGAGGTGGTCTGTATAGAACCAGATCAAGATAATGATAGGGCGTAATGAGGTGGTCGCGATATAACTAGCTCAAGATAGGGATAGGGTGTAATGAGGTGGTCTGGATATAACTAGCTCAAGATAGTGATAGGGTGCAATGAGGCGGTCTGGATATAACTAGCTCAAGATAGTGATAGGGTGTAATGAGGTGGTCTGTATAGAACCAGATCAAGATAATGATAGGGTGTAATGAGGTGGTCTGGATATAACTAGCTCAAGATAGTGATAGGGTGTAATGAGGTGGTCTGAATATAACTAGCTCAAGATAGTGATAGGGTGTAATGAGGTGGTCTGGATATAACTAGCTCAAGATAGTGATAGGGTGCAATGAGGTGGTCTGTATAGAACCAGATCAAGATAATGATAGGGCGTAATGAGGTGGTCGCGATATAACTAGCTCAAGATAGGGATAGGGTGTAATGAGGTGGTCTGGATATAACTAGCTCAAGATAGGGATAGGGTGTAATGAGGTGGTCTGGATATAACTAGCTCAAGATAGTGATAGGGTGCAATGAGGTGGTCTGGATATAACTAGCTCAAGATAGTGATAGGGTGTAATGAGGTGGTCTGTATAAAACTATCTCAAGATAGGGATATGGTGTAATGAGGTGGACTTAGTCAAGATAGGTATAGGATGTAATGAGGTGGTCTGTATAGAACTAGCTCAAGATAGTGATAGGGTGTAATGAGGTGGTCTGGATATAACTAGCTCAAGATAGGGATAGGGTGCAATGAGGTGGTCTGTATAGAACCAGATCAAGATAATGATAGGGCGTAATGAGGTGGTCGCGATATAACTAGCTCAAGATAGGGATAGGGTGTAATGAGGTGGTCTGGATATAACTAGCTCAAGATAGGGATAGGGTGTAATGAGGTGGTCTGGATATAACTAGCTCAAGATAGTGATAGGATGTAATGAGGTGGTCTGGATATAACTAGCTCAAGATAGGGATAGGGTGCAATGAGGTGGTCTGTATAGAACCAGATCAAGATAATGATAGGGCGTAATGAGGTGGTCGCGATATAACTAGCTCAAGATAGGGATAGGGTGTAATGAGGTGGTCTGGATATAACTAGCTCAAGATAGGGATAGGGTGTAATGAGGTGGTCTGGATATAACTAGCTCAAGATAGTGATAGGATGTAAAGAGGTGGTCTGGATATAACTAGCTCAAGATAGGGATAGGGTGTAATGAGGTGGTCTGGATATAACTAGCTCAAGATAGTGATAGGATGTAATGAGGTGGTCTGGATATAACTATCTCAAAATAGGGATAGGGTGTAATGAGGTGGTCTGGATATAACTAGCTCAAGATAGGGATAGGCTGTAATGAGGTGGTCTGTATAGAACCAGATCAAGATAATGATAGGGCGTAATGAGGTGGTCGCGATATAACTAGCTCGAGATAGGGATAGGGTGTAATGAGGTGGTCTGGATATAACTAGCTCAAGATAGGGATAGGGCGTAATAGGTGTAATGAGGTGGACTTACTCAAGATAGGTATATGGTGAAATGAGGTGGACTGGATAGAACTTGCTCAAGATAGATATAGGTGGCGTATGCTGTATGCGCGTCAATGAACTCTAACGTTCCTAGTACCATAGAGTAAATAAGTCATCATAATTATTAAGAACAGGACAATAGCACCATCAAAAAATAATTTTATATGGAATTAAAATAAAACTTTAGTTAGGACTAAATCAGGGATAATATCTTTATAAAGTATTTTTCATTGTCAGAAAGTAAGCGTATAAACAAATTATGTTTTTTTTTTGCCAGATTGGGTACTTCTTTTTTTTTTAGTTCATTTTCAAAACTATTTTATTCTTTTATTAAAATATTTGGTTTTATAATAACATATAATAATTTGGAAATTCGTTCATTAACATGCAAATACATTAGTTACTAGGAAACACGATATAAGGTCTGTGTTTTTGCACTTTTTATAGCAAACTTCTTTGGTCAAAATAAATAAAATATTGCTTGATAAAAAACAAAGAGTTTAATTTTCTTCCCACGGCGATATCAACAGTTGTTGAATATCTTTCGTGATAATAATGGCATTAGATGAAACACTTTTTAAATCAATAAAAAAAATTATCATTAAATGCCAGGACAGTAATTGACAGAAATTCAACATCTGTTGATTTCACCATGTGAAGAAAATTAAACTTTATGTTTACACTGAAGAAATATTTGATTTATTTTGACAAAAATAAGTTTTACCATAATAAACTGGAAAAACCCTATCATTTTCTCGCATCCCTAAATTTTTCAATTTAATCCTTAAACATACCAATAATATGTTCATATATTTGGTATTATTTATTAGCTAGTGAATACACAAAAATGGTGAGCCATAGAATTAATAATAATTTTAAAATAATATTATTAATAGATAACTCTTTCTCCCTCAACATCAACCTCCTTCAGTTTTTTTAAATTATTTTCACCAAAAGTCAAGCAAAAATAAAAATTGAGTTGGAATGTTGAGGAAATACGAAAAACAGATTTAGGTGCCAGTGAATTTTGAAAGGGGATTGATGAACCTTGTAGAGAAAGGGGTGGTGGAGTGATGGGTACATTTGGTGGGGAAAGGAACGAAGATAGGGAGGGCATGTACTTATAATGATCCTACATGTGGATAACTAACAGAGGAGGTAAAACTTTGATAATAAAAATAGCACATTTAGGTAGAGGTAAAAAAAAAAAAAGGTACTAACCACGATGGAGCCGAGGGTGGGCTAAATGAACTTGTTATTGACTGATAGACTATGCAATGTTGCCAAGCTACCGGCCAGAAAAGGAGAGAGAAAAAGAGCGGTCTCTTCAACGTAGCTCCTCTCTCACTGACTTCTTTCAAGCAACAGTTTTAACACTTGGATGTGAGGGCAACTTTCTTAAGGTTTTCACACACAGTTTCTCGTTACTTTAAGACTACGAGAGTAATGTTGAAGAGTAAGATGAGCAAGAGTGTGTTATGAGTTCTAGCGATTTCCTATGAAGACAACCCTAAATCTTAAGACCCACAAAACTGTTTCCCACTAAATGATCTGTAATTATGTGAGAAAGTAAACATTCAAGAGATAAATAATACTGGTTATATTTTTTTTCACTACATAATATATAGAAAAAAATGAGCTTGTTTGCAAAAATGCACTATATCCAGATTGTGATTATTCTGACGGTTTATTTGGCTCAAAACTTTAAAGTGTTTTTTAAAATTCTGTCTTCCTTTAGGACCTGTGATACCGTCGCAATATTTGAATAATTTTGTTTTAATTTGATACTTAGATTCTATCTGATAAAACTCCGATGACAAATTGTGAATTTAATTTTAGCTATCTCTATTAAGGAAGTTTTTGGCAACTGATATTTTTTTCATTTTAATTTTTTTTTTAAACAGATTAAGGATTTTGTTTTTCAAAATGGATATCTGGAGAAATTTTCACATCATATATCTAGTGTTCAGAGTTCCGCACTACATATTCACAGGTCATGGGTCTAATCCCAGGCGCCTACAAAATTATTCTGTGAAGAACGGTGTCAAACTCAGCCCTGTGATGACAAATGGGGATATACTCCAATAAATAAGTAGCAGATATCTTCTGGGGAACTGAGATTAACGGCCTGAGGGTTCATTGTGTACCACGTGATAACCATTAACCTCAAATGTTGCATTAGCATATCTAACAGCAGCGGCCACTCGGTCAGTGTAGCTCGATTGTGGACTCACGCCATGCATTTATTTTTATTAAAACTTATTAAATAACTATTAAATAATTAAAATGTTATCAATGTTGACCACACAAAACTATTATTATGTTTTATAAAAGTCTATTTCTAACAAACTCCTACTAAAGAAGCAGCATAAATATATTTTTACATTCTGTTGGTCAAAGAGTTGCAAGTATTTATATATAATATTCAGCCCATACATTAACTTTAGTATGTTTAAAAAACTAATTCACAGCTATGATACACTTTACGGTCATTTATTATGGTTAGCTTAGTGGGAGGTTTGGGTTTGAATACCAATCTGATATACTGAGGATGATTGTTTTCCTAAATGTTTGTCAATTTGCCCCAAATATTATTATCCTCATCCTATTTACCAGTGTAAATTAACGCAGATAACCTGGAAGTTTAATAAGAAACCATTAAAAAAAATGGGTGTGTGTACTTATGTACGCCTGTGAGAAGTTATACTTCTTTGGCATCATTAAAAAATATTTCTTTATTTTGTAGATATTAAATAACAAATAATAAATATTTAACAATAATAATTTAATAATATTTAATATTAATTATGTTAAATAATAATATTTTAATTTATATAAATAATTAATACATACGGATAGTTAACCTCAATTATATTGGAGCACTTAAAAAGTCTATAAGAACAATTTTTTTCGCTAATATTTACGAATAGTAAATAATATTAATCAAAATATTCAATTTAAATCACTACTGAATATAATTTATTAGCACATATATAATTCGCACTTTTATGAAACTAAAACACGTGTTGTGAATGTAGAAACTAGAAACATGTGGATAAATATTATATATATGAAAACAGTGATCAGAGGCGACGAGCGTAGGCCTACCAACATGCGCGACTAACAGAGGCTAAATTTCTATTTTGTTGGTAGCTTGTTTGAAGTTATACTTCTTTAGGCGCGTTATGAAAAAATGATGAGAGTGAAATTTTAAGATGCGCGTGCATATCTGTAACACAAAAGTAACAGGTTGAAGCTAATCGCTCATTAAGTCTCGAAAAAAAAAAAACTACCAACAAAATAGAAAAAGAACCTCTGTTAGTCGCGCATGTTGGTACGCTCGTCGCCTCTGATCACTGTTTTCATATATATAATATTTATCCACATGTTTCTAGTTTCTACATTCACAACACGTGTTTTAGTTTCATAAAAGTGCGAATTATATATGTGCTAATAAATTATATTCAGTTGTGATTTAAATTGAATATTTTGATTAATATTATTTACTATTCGTTAATATTAGTGAAAAGAATTGTGCTTATAGACTTTTTAAAGTGCTCCAATATAATTGAGGTTAACTATCCGTATGTATTATTTATTGATATAAATTAAAATATTATTATTTAACATAATTAATACTAAATATTATTAAATTATTATTGTTAAATATTTATTATTGGTTATTTAATATTTACAAAATAAATAAATAAAATAAATAAAACATTTAATAAAAAAATTGTGATAAACATTTAAATCGAACATCAAATTAAAATATTAATTTTTAATATTTATTATTAAATTGAATAAATAATAAATATTTATAAAAATAAATTAACAAATTTAATAAAAACATTTGATAAAAATGAAAAGTGAATATTAAAATAAGAAAATAATAAATATTTAAAAAATGAATAAAATTAAATTCAATTTTTGAATTTATTATTAAATTTATTCATTACTTTTAAAATATTAAATAATCAATAATAAATATTTAAAATTAAGAATCTTTTAATATTTAGTACACATTATGTCATATATATTTATTATTTTCCAAATTTTATTTTTAATAATTATATATATATATATATATATATATATTAAATTATTAATTTTCAATTTTAAATATTTATTATTAAGTTCTAATATCTAATTCTCTACAATAAATCTTATTTAATGATGCCAAAGAAGTATAACTTCTCACGCGCGTACATAAGTACACACACACACATTTTTTTTTCGAGACTTAATGAGCGGTTTAGCTTCAACCTGTTACTTTTGTGTTACAGTGATGCGCGCGCATCTTAAAATTTCACTCTCATCATTCTTTCATAACGCGCCTAAAGAAGTATAACTTCAAAATATCCTTACAAAAGTTTGAATTGTTTGTTTATAATAATAGTGTTACATGTAAAACAATTATTGTATTTTAATATTATATTGTGAATTCTTAACTCAACAATTTTATTTGCTTTTTATTTGACTAAATAAAAGCATTTATTCAAAAGTTTTTTCTTGTGATTAAAATCTGTCCAACAAATATAAATTTAATTTGAAATATCAAAAACAACTGCATTAATAATTATCTTAATGTTCCTTAAAAAAATTATGTAAGCGAACCAATTTCAATAACTGTATTAATCGAGTTCATTTTTGTCGCTTTGTAAACTTTAGAGAATTGTCATTGTATTTAGAGATCCAGAATAGCCTCGAGGCTTATTGAGAGGTGATAGGCTAATCCCACAAATTATACAGACTATCTTTGTCTCACTCTCCATTCCCAATTACTAATCTAGTCTGAAGTCTCTCTACAAGAGTTATACCGAAGTTCGGATTGGGAAGGGGTGAGGGGTACCAAATTTAGTTGTGTACAAAGTAGGGCAAACTAGTGGAAGACAAAGGTAATTGCTAAGAGATAAGCCAAATTGGAGTAATCATTGAGAATGTGCTTGATATGTCTGTAGATAGACATTAGTTCTGATAACATTTCTCTGACAACATAAATATACGTTTGCCTCAGAATACACACTCTGGTACTATTTGATTTAACTCTTGGTTATTATAGATGCTTAATGTATACAGTGTATTCAAATAATATATATATATATTATATATTACATACATTTCCTTTTATACACATTACTCATTAAAACACTTTATAGACATATTTGGAATTTAAAGTTTCCTAAAAATTTTAATATCAGCAGAAAGCTAGAAAAATAAAGAAATTATTTAAAACTATATTTATTATAAAAACATAATTTTTTTATATTTATCGTTTATGTGACTTAAAATATGTGCTGTTAAATTAAAATTAAGGTAAATTACGCGAATAAAATTATTTTGATAAATAAGACCAACATAATTTATTTGAAACAAAATAAATACAAAGTAATTGTAGAATATATCAGAAGCTTTGAAACCCATCTAGGTGGCGTGGTTATCTAACGCACTAGTTTCATGTTGAGCTAGACTGCTGAGGATGATGAGATCGAGGTTCAAATCTCACTCGGATGAAATGGAGTTGGTTTTCCCTAAATGGTTTTCCACTTCCCCTCCACACAAATATGGGCTTACTTCCTCTATATTCAATTTTCACAAATCCTAACTTTAGTAACTAACTTCTACTGTTCTTCCTACCAAAATCATACTTTATCTCAGGATCCACGAGACAAGTTTTTTATAATCTTTATTGGTTTTTCACGATATAAAATAACATCAGTGATTAGGATTGTATAGTTTTTTAAATCTTTGTAAATAACATTTACCAAAGGTGCAGTATAAAAATGTGATTATTTCCGTTTGTTTTATACTTTTTATGTTACTTCAAACTTTTATACTTGTAATGGCCCGTGCCCCAAATCGCTGTAGCTATCACCACAAAAGGCAAACAAAGGACAACCTTTACCACCAACCGATGAAAACAAGTACTTAGCGGGCATATCAAAGACTGGTAGTATTAAACCGTTAGTGATTGTGGTGTGCAGGTTCATTTAATTAGTACACCACCGTGGCATTATTATGAAGACTTACGACTTAGCAGAGTATTGCGACATGAATCTTATCCTGGGTTAGAGTGGAAATCGTTCCTACATCACTAAAATACTCCAACATATAAGATATTCTGCACATCATCATCCTAGTCGCCATGTGTTTGAATGGTTTCACCCCATTTGACTGATAGACTCAAACCCAATATCTTCACCAGTATTGATCGTGGAATGTTGCTTCAGTACTTAAACTAATAAGTGTAATATCCTAAAACCTGCAGAGCTCGCTTGGATGGATTTTCCGTACATCCTGTATATATAGATTAAGAGATGTGAATTTTTATCTCATGGCTATAAAATGAATTTCTGGAAATCATCTTAGTGATTTAGCTTATTTAGTAACATAATAAACTATTAATCCAAGTAAAAGTTCATTTGAATATTAATTACTACTATGGCTGATAATGACCTGGCGGTCTAGGGGTAAGGTGTTGGTTGGACTTCTGTGCTGAGGTCCAGGGTTCAATCCTCGGTCCCGGCACAGATTTATCTGATTTCCAAACCCTTCTCTCACCTCTGACAAGACATCTTGTGAATGTGGGGAATGCCAGGCCTCCACCGTGGTTCGGATTCGCAGTTAAACTGTAGGTATTCCATTTCATCTCACAATCACCCTACCATTACACATTAGCGTAAGTGCGTACAACCCGAACGGGTGATAGTAATAATAATTATGGTGATGGTAATTAATTACTATCATAGATAAATAGCTCTCAGCCTTAATATTCTTTATATCATCAAGTCTCATTTGCTATAAACTATGAAAATATATGGTTTGAATATCATTTGAATTTTCTTAAATGGTTTCACATTCTACCTTCATTGAGTATTTATTTTCCCCTGTATTCTAGCTTACCACTTACTTCCTATCCCCTCCACCTCTCCAATTAGTGGAATTATATGCTTATCTCTGAGATGAGTATCAAGAAGCGGAGCGAAAAAGAATAACTATATCTCTTTGATTTAAATATAGTCTTACGTCATCAAATTCGTTAATTCACCCAAAGTAGCTTGTATGGAAAAGTCAAACAATATAGGTAAGGAAAGCCATAAAAGGTTTATAACAGGCTTGGCTAATTTATTTATCTTTGATCGCAATGGAATTAAATATGAATTTTGACATCGTAAATGTGTCACCAGTTGATCACAAAATATTGCACGAAGATTACGGTTTTGATAACGTAGCGTAAGAAATAGTGTCGGATTCAACTAAATAGATTAGATAGAACACTTAAATGAGCAAAGAAGATTACTGGTTCCGTAAGGGTACCTAATGTAAAAAATGGAAACACAAATAGGTCTTTAATATAACTGTTCGAATGGATGACAATGTCTCATTTATTTATATTGTACATTTGAATTGATCTAAATAAATTTACCTTCCAGATCATGACCTAATGGATTATTTCACTGAATAACTTTACTGTAAGGTGTATAGTTAGTTCTGGTAAATTTGACGATTAGTAACTTGAAAATTACACTTTAATTGAAAACAGAATATTTACCAGCCAAATAAAACCAAATTCCATACTACACTTTTTTACTTTTTGTCACTCAGGTGAACTCCAATGAACGTCAGGCAAACCTCAGCACGTTGCCATTCAATTACTTCAACATAGATCGTCTAATTTCTTTTACCCCACCCTGTATTAAGGCATGTAAACGGGTAGTTCAAATGGGAACAGACAATTTATGATATTTCAAAGGCTTAAAATTATATTTTTTCATTAAATGTATAACAAAATTATATTGTACAGTTGAGAAAATAATTTTCCCTTTCTCACTGTCAAATTCTTCATTTTATATTTTCTTCTAATATTGTTTATTTTTATTGTTACTAAAATTTATTGTTAGTTTTCTGGACACGAGAAGTAAAATTAGCAACTAAATAAGGTAGAATTTAGAGGTTGAAACACTAAAAATGTATAAATGTCAATCATCAGCTAATAATAAGGAAAAAAATAACCTGATGGCAACTCAATTAACAGCTGACCCAGTCTAGTATATAATTCCTGAGTCAGAGCCAACCACCTAACTTTATTGGTGTGTCTTTTTCTTGATGTCTCATCTTGTGAAGGATGTTCTGCCTTGAAGGTCCCACTCTACCCTAGCCTCGTTTCATCTTCTACGACATTTAATGAAAGTTGAATGGAAGCCCGTAACCAAGTGAAGCATCGCTTTGACGTGAGGGGAATATTTCCTCTCTAACCACGTGACGTCGTTGTTTAGGGCGACACTGGACAGACAAATGGGGGGTCGGAAGTAAACGGGATCAAGTAACGTGTACCACGAACTGTGGGGTGGGGGATCACTTTCGGTGGTCACAATTACCCCCCCCCCCCCCCCCACATATGTTTTGGCCTCGTATTTGGGATAAAATGTCTAAGATTAGAGGACTAGTCAATTTATCAAACAAAGATGTTGTGGATTAATATTAAGAATAAAACACTTTTACATTTTGCACACAAAGTATGAATTATTGTAATTTATTTCAGTAGTATTATAATTAATTTGAAATTTATGGAATAAATTTCAGCAGAAATTCTTCAATAATACCCAGATAAATGTAAAAAGCAAATAATATTTTTTATTTTCTTAAAGGTTTATTTTAGTTAGTAAATATTTTACGAAAAAAAACAGTTATTATTGATACATTTTTATACATTTTCTTGGAAAAACCAACATATAAATTCTATAATAGAATTAAACTTTTTTTTAATATTGTTTGAAACTAAATTTATGTATCAATTTGTTCAGAAAAAAATGGGTGTGTGTACTTATGTACGCGCGTGAGAAGTTATACTTCTTTTGCTTCATTAACAAATATGTCTTTATTTTGTAAATATTAAATAACCAATAATAAATATTTAACAATAATAATTTAATAATATTTAGTATTAATTATGTTAAATAATATTTTAATTTATATCAAAAATAATACATACGGATAGTTAACCTCAATTATATTGGAGCACTTGAAAAAGTCTATAAGCCAATTCATTTCACTAATATTTACGAATAGTAAATAATATTAATCAAAATATTCAATTTAAATCACTACTGAATATAATTTATTAGCACATATATAATTCGCACTTGTATGAAACTAAAACACGTGTTGTGAATGTAGAAACTAGAAACAAGTGGATAAATATTATATATATGAAAACAGTGATCAGAGGCGACGAGCGTACCAACATGCGCGACTAACAGAAGTTCTATTTCTATTTTGTTGGTAGCTTTTTTTTTCGAGACTTAATGAGCAGTTTAGCTTCAACCTGTTACTTTTGTGTTACAGTGATGCGCACGCATCTTAAAATTTCACTCTCATCATTTTTTCATAACGCGCCTAAAGAAGTATAACTTAAAAAATCAAATTTACAAACATCACTTAATCAGAAAGCTGTCCTCAATTATTTGAATTATTGAAAAGGAATATACAAAATTGATAGTTTTTCCAAAAAATACTTAGATATTAATTTTGAACATAATTGTTAAGGCAATTTATGAAAAAGTTCTGATTTTCAAAAAATCTGTTATCTTTAATATCAGAACAATAATCTTAATAAAAGATTGATAACAAGGTTTGACCACATTACATATAAATAACATGTTTGAATGAAGTCAATAACATACCAATTCTAAACTAAATGATTGAATACTACACCTGCATATCAGCACTACGATAGACAGCCTCCATAAATAATCTTATAAACTATTTTAATTAAAACTCTAATCTTCCTAAAGACGCTCAGAAATAAGCCTATATTCATACTTACATACAACAGAACATAGCTTTCCAATCAATTGACTGTTCCGTACTTAATTCTGTGACTGAACTGAGCCTGGACAGTTGATAAAACACAGTGATAAAAAAGGCTTTCATCTCTCCTCCCAAGCCAATTAATGTAGGAATTGTTAATTTCCGCTGATTTCCTTCTCCTTCTTCATGCCTAAGACACTAGTGCATAAGTACAAGCGCCTGTATCTAACGTGATTAAAAAAGTTATTTTCTATTATCATTATTATTATTATTATTAGCACCGCGTCTTAATATCCGTTCGGGTTGTACGCACCTATGCTATTGTGTAATGGTAAGGTGATTACGAAATAAAATGTGGGTCATACAGTTTAATTTGGAATCCGAACCACGGTGGAGGTCTGGCATAAAAAAGTTATTTAATTACCTAGTTATTAATTTTAACAATAAAACAAACTGTTTTTTTTTTTTTTTTCAAAAATATTCAGATAAACTTGTGTTATCCTATTTGATATAGATACAGTTTAAAATACAAATATTACAATATAGAACATAATTTTAAAGTAATTGTAACCAATAATTAGTTATGTACACATCCACTCTCCAGTAGGAAACTGTTTTTACCGGAAATTGGTTACTAAAATTTGTTAAACATCTGTAGTAATTGATTTAGCTTAGAATAGTTATATTATTTCAATATTGAATTAATAATCTGCTCTTAAGAGGTAAAAACTGATTCTTTTGAACCATTAATTATATTTTAACTTACTTTACTCCATGAAAGTTATACGACACTTTAATTAACCACGTGTTGTAACGTTAACAAGCAAGTATGTTCACATATTTTATACGGTAAATACTATCTATAAAATTTAGAAGAACATATACAATTTAAAGATACTATTTACCATATTTAATATTGATTAGTATTTTTAGTTTATCACTAATCATTCATTTGCTCAATAGATATAACAATAATTATAAATTAAATCTCAATGGAGAAGATCCAGAACCTGCAAGAGTGGCCTGTATTAGCAATACTCTCGCCAATTAATACAATGTCTAGATAAAGTAAGGTATAGTGAAGAGGAAGAAGGGGAATAAGGAAAAAACAATCGAGAAACTACGACAGGGTAAAAGTTCAAGTGTATCTCTCTCTTCCCCCCCCCCCCACCCTCACCCTCTACCCTACTCATAACGAGAAAATCTGACGTCGGTTGAAATGGCAGAGGCCCCATGAAACTTTTCGCTAAGTGGCCATCATAGGAACATTCTCTTCCACTCAAAATTCTACTCCCATTATATTTTAGAATAGTTGTGTTCAGGGGTAGTAGGTGGTGAATAAGGGTGAGGGGTGTAGTAGGTTGGTTGGCAAGCAGATTCTAATTAGTGATTCCAATAAAACTTAGGAGAACGGATGAGTTGGGTAAGGGTTTTTTTTTTAAGAAGAAGAACAGTAGGAAAAGACAACGTTTAAAGATACTCTTGAAAGTATCCATTTTTTCTCTTTCTTTGTGAAAATGTGTTCTTAACTTTAAACAGTACATAATACAACACCATTATGGTTAACATTAAAAGTACAAACACACGTTTATATATTCCATAAGAATATGAGAGAGTGAAATAGTTTAGGGTAAAAGATGTGGATATAGAACCTTAGGGAATTTGTAGGGAGGCTTCGAATATACGAGGAAAAGTTAATAATCTGACTGGCTTATCTCCACAGACAAACCGTTCACAGCGCTTCAAGGGACAATTGTCCCTAGAACATATACCAGCCCTCCTCACAAGTATTTCCTCCCCTCTCATTTACCCCCCTCTCCAGAACACTTAAACCTCATCCTCATACCACCCCGCTTGGATTCTGAATTGGTTCTTGCACTCTTTACAGAGAAAACCCACTCTGAGACCTTCCAGAGATGTTTTATTTAACTTACCTACACTGCTAATTACCTCTTCAAGGAAGTGGATATTACAATTCCTTGAGCTTCCTTCATATCGCCATGTACTCTAGTGGTTGAGTCAATTTCAATTAAGTTAATTTTACCTTCGAGATGGTGTTTCGCATTTCGGAATTTGATGTGATTCATTTCATTACTTTAATAAAATTATCCTATTGAACAACATTTATTATAGTAATGTTTTTATGCCCGTGCTCAAGATTTTAATAGAGCAACATGTATCTCCACTAATGAATAAAAAATAATAAGTTGTTAAAATGTAAGCCATCAAGATATTTTATAAATTAAATATGATCTTGAATTAAAATAACTCTGAATTAGAATGGTCTTTCACCAATGTAAAACGTTAATATTTTTACAAACCCTTTTAAAAAAGCATACAAATGGTAACAACTCTCCTTAGATGAAATATCAAACATTTTTGTTAAGTAAAATAAATGTTCAAAAAATGAATACGATCAAGTGGGTCATTTAATATAAGAGTTAGCTTTAAATAATGATATAATTAGAAATGGAGTCTTAATATTTTTTATATTCACTATTATACGTTAACCGTTTGGATTCTAGTTTTATAAAAAAACACGTAAATCAAGTAACAATATTAATTTGGTACACTTATTTGGAGAATAAGAATATATTAGGCCTAAAATTATTATTTGTTCATGTGTTTTATATAAGTATGGAATGTATTTGCTCCTAATAAAATAAATAATTATATCTAATTCTCACCGTTAAAGTATCTGCATCCTTTTTCTGACTTTTAATTTATATTTTCAATAGAATAGAGTGTTTAAAACCTTTATAAATTAAATACACATAAATATTTTAATGTATGTGTATCTGCTTATTTGCCTAATTTTACTTTAATAACATTATGGTATAACTATGTTTAAAATCTGACTCTACACACATTTTTATATATTTAATTTGTTAAATTAAAGTATATAATTATTTCAGTTATGGTAATTTCAATCATTTTAAACAATCTATAAAGTTAAATTTCTAATATATATGAAACGTTTGGTTGAATTAGTTTATTTTTATGACCTCCTTCTTCCAACAAAGGGGGCAAGTTAAGCTCATAATGTAATGGTGCAACGTATCAGAGAAAATCTTTTAAGTCATATTTAGACTAATTTTGAAAAGGTGAGAGAACCTTTTCAACACTCAAAATATGATTATTACAAGTCTTAATGTTTGATATGTGATGAAAAGGGGAAGGATGGAAGGAAACTTAACCTAAACTCAAGTCAATCTATTTAAAGGGAATATAAAGACCACTGGAAACCTTTGTTGTGTTGACTTCTTAGCGACAATGGCAAGCTTTGCTTTGTGTGACTTCGCATTATAAGCTTGCCAGTATATATAGGCAGGCAAAGTAATGTACACGAGTGATTTATTTTCTTGCCTCCATTCAGTAAGTTTAATTATAAACAAAACCCTCCCCTTAGACATTTGTTACCACAAAAATATATAAAAAAGTTGTTAACCTTGTGTACAATGGTTGATAGTGTTTATTGACGAAATGTCAATGAAATAAAAGAGTGAACAGTAAATGTTAATTAAATTAATTAGCTTTGTTTAGAGGAATTCGTTAGGTGGAAAAGACCTTTTCCTTTCCCCTTCCAAAACCTTTGATCCTTTCAAATATTCGTAAATTATGATAAAAAAAATGCTTCACGGCTATTTTAATTTCCGATTAAATCAAACTTAAGATCTTTTTCTTTTTCTAAATGAATTAAATGTCATGTTTTACAAAATACAATAATAATAATAAATAAAATATTAGTCTGATAATTACTGGAAGTGTTAAGTTCGTGGAAAGTTTTGTGAGTAAAATGTGAAAACAATTAATATAAGAATGATTGGTTTTATTCTGAATAGTTTTAACAAAGCTATTTACTAATTAAATACAAATCATTCGTTCTGATGTTCAAATAGAAGACCTAAATATTTAGATGCTAGTGCCGTATTTGTGCTATGTTACTTGTTTTAATGGGTTAAGCTAGTTTGTAAGTAGTAAAATTTTATATTCATTTTGTTTAAAAAGTAAACGTTAAATAGGATTTTGAAATATTAATCTAAAACTTTAAGTTAATCCAGTTAATATTAGGAGTAATGTTGAGATTAATTCGTTGCAATGTCAATCATTCTTTATTGCAGATCTATCTGATTGCCAAACCCTTCCTTCACCTCTGACAAGACGCGTATTAATCACAACTTGTGAGTGTGGGGAATGCCAGGCCTCTACCGTGGTTCGGATCCCACGTTAAACTGTAGGTCCTACATTTCATCTCACAATCACCCTACCATTACATATTTGCGTAAGTGCGTACCACACGAATGGGTAGTAAGACACGGTGCTAATAATAATAATAATAATAATGATGATAATAATAATAACCTTATTAGTGCTCTTTATATTAATTATTTATATTATTATTATTATTATTATTATTATTAGCACCGCATCTTACTACCCGTTCGGGTTATACGCACTTACGCTAATGTGCAATGGTAGGGTGATTGTGAGATGAAATGTAGGACCTACAGTTTAACGTGGGATCCGAACCACGGTGGAAGTCTGGCATTCCCCAAATTCACAAGATGTCTTGTCAGATGTGAAGTAAGGGTTTGGTAATCAGATAAATTTGTGCCGGGACCGAGGATTAAACCCGGACCCCAGCACAGAAGTCCATCACCTTACCCCTAGACCGCCAGGTCACAATTATTTATAAAATATAAAATGTAAGTAGAGTAAGCCCTTTATATTGTTAGTTAATCTAAACCCAAAGAAGAGGTGGCTTCGTCTGTCAAACTCATTTAGTACAATTTGCTTTTGAAGGGAAGGTGTGGGGGTACATTTACCTTTAAATTCTACCAGAATCAATATATTTTCTCATAACCCGATGCTCTAATGAAACGTGGTGAAAAAAAAGCTATTTAAATTTGGGAAGTTACTAATAACTCTTTATATAGGCTTATATGATAATCGACGTTATATTACTAACATAATTATTAAAGAAATTAGCACAAATATTAAGATTTTTAAATTATATTTTTAAACTTTTAACATTTAGCTTTTTTATACCTTAATAAATATTTATTTGATCTTATAAATACAGAAAAACTCATACAAAAACAGTTAAATTAATTTAAATTAAATTATGAAGTTAAATAAATATATTAAAAATGTTCACAACGTGAACAAATGGAAGTATAACCAACTCCCCCAAAAATGGTCTTGATATCAAATAATAATTTGCCAGAGTTAAATAAAAATAAGGGTTTCTATTTCACGTTTTTACCCATAACTCTCTCCTCCTTTATTAATTCACATGGATGGGTCGACGGGCCTATAAATATTAATAATGACAATGATAATGATTGTGATAATAATGATGAAAGTGATAATAATATTAATTTCAATTTAATTTATTAAAGTGCTGGCCAACAGTCGTAAGACCTATAACAGGTCAGCACTAACAGTAAATAAGTACCTTGCAAATACTTATAATTACGTGAGAATGTGAGATAAACAATCATAGCTTAATAAGTATATATATATGAATAGTTACGAATATTGTATGATAAAAGATTAAATCGACAAATTTGGAATTCGCACTGTGGATACGATGGCCTATAGATCTCACCTTGTAAAAGCTATTGAGAACTATAATAATAATAATAATAATAATATCAGATGGATGATTGCCAGTATTGCAGAGACGCCAAACTGCTACAATATTAGTTAATTAGTAAGCGTTTTGGATAAGGAATCAATTAGTAGGCTCTAACTTTTCATGTTTACTCCAGTCGCTATTATATAGCTTTAATGAAGTTTTAATTAGCGTAGCCAACAAACCCAACCTTGAGGCTTTCGTAATTCTGGTGTAAAAGTAGATTTTTTTATTGTTTAAAGTTGAAAAATATTGTGCTCATTAATGTTATAAGGAATTGAAAATTTCACTTCAACTTCAAGGGGTTGTATTATGAAATTTTCATAAAAAAAAAGGACCTTATCTGGTGATTAGATAAATTTGTAGGTTAATTTGAAGTATTCCCACGCTAATTAATGTTATATATATATATATATATATATATATATATATATATATATATAATATATATATTATATATATATATTATATATATATATTATATATATATATTATATATATATATTATACACATCTATTTAACTTTATTGATATACCTAGAGAGCTAAAATAAAGTAAAAATAAATCCTATTAAATTTGGCAAATTTTTGTATTTTATAAAATAATCGTCCTTTAAAATTTGGACTTTACTCACTTTTTATTCGTCAGAGATTGTTCAAGACAATTTAATGTTACAGTATCAAAGACATACTCCATTTAAACCGGTCAAGACAATATAATGTAACGCTATAGATGACACTCCCTTTCAACCGGTCAAGACAATATAATGTAACGGTATAAAAGACACTCCCTTTCAACCGGTCAGGAAAGTATAATGTAACGGTATAAAATACACTCCCTTTCATCCGGTCAGGACAACATAGTGTAACGCTATCAAAGAGACACCCATTCGTTCTCAGTAACGACCAGTGTGGCTGGCGTGATTTATGTGGAATTATTACGGTAGTTGTGGCTCGTGTCATACTGTCATGTTATGGCATATCGGTACTTGTACACACAACGTACAAGGGCCTACTTGACAACTGGGATACTACACATTGTCTGACAACTGCCTTACTCTATTCCTGTAGCTCAAGTTCTAAGTGGCCGACTGGAAAAAATTGAGAGCTGTATGCTTCGATCAAAAATGTTACCTCACATGTATCTATATTTTGAAAGCCGATTATTCTATTTTTCTAATATATACTAGATTTAGCAAATGTATTTAAGGATCAGAAAGAAGCGACACATGCCTCCTTTGAATATATATTTCACTGAAGATAAAAGCGATGTAAGTCACAACTTCCTTTTAAATTTGGCTTTAATTTAAGTAGACATGAGTCTAAACCACAACTTTAAGATTCATATTTTAAATTTTTCTATAAATCTTGAATCCGAATACAAATATTAAAGAACAATGTAAACATAAAAAGGTTTAATTTTAATACAACCATTTTGAAGCTACAAAATAAAATATAAATGAATTTGACTATGAAAATGCTCCTTTGTACGCCTCAATTGCACCGCTATAATAAACACAGGTCGCCTACCTAGACCATAAAGGAATGTGTCAGTCTCACATATTAAACTGGCTCATTCCATTCCGGTCTAAGTAGATATCATCATGTATTTTTTATAGCGCCACACTTAAAGTGTACTGTTCTCAATAAATGCAAGTTACTGAGAATAGATTTCCCATAATTTCCCCACTTTGTCTCCACTCAGATGTAGGTACATTTCCTATAAATATACCCTCTTCCCCAGCAATCCATTAGTGTAGCCATTTCTGTGGATGCATAGTATATGGGGCCAAACTCTTAAGAAACTAGATTGCCAATTACAGGGAGATCGTGGTTTGATCCTGGTAGAGTGTACTGAGGGTTTTTTATAACTATTCCTTCACGAAAATGCTGGTAAGCCTCCTCATCCTTAACACGTTAGCGTAATTAGTACATAATTGTATAGCCTAAACGGAATGCTGTTCTAATATAGGCCTATATATAAAAGGCTATACGCCTATGCACTAATTACGTGTAGGACTGTGGAAGGTTGAATTCAGAAGAAGTAAACCCTCCTTTTGGTGGAGGGAGAGTGAAACATATTCAGGAACAACCAGCCTCAGTACACCTGACCGGGATTTGAATCCCAATATCCTCAATATTGGCACTATTGTGAGAGTGATGCCTTAAGGGTGGAGTATAATTAACGCGAGCTAAGAGAAGTATCTTTTCAGTTTTTACATAGAAATAGTTTTGCACAAGATAAAACAAATATTGTTTCAGTAGAACAAAAGATATTAATTTTCTCCTCATGATGGTTTCAACAGTTGTTGAATATTGTTCAAGAGCGTTCTGGAATCTAATTATAACTTTTTGTCTTCATTTAAAATGTTTTTCATGTATTACCACTATTCTCATTATAGATATGTAGGAATTTTTAATTTCACCAATTGTAGAAAATTAAACTCTTATGTGCAATATTGGAGCAAAGTTTTATTTATTTTGGCAAAAAAAAAATGTTTTTATATAAAAAATGCAAATACACTAAAATTAACTCGTGCTCTTTTCACCCTTAAATTAAGTCATTTGACCATCAAAGTGGGTAGTTATCTAAAAATAAACCATTTTAAATTTTCAAACAACAATTATCTGTCTGGCCAAATTGATTGAATAATAAAAACGACTCGACAAATCTTTCATCAACGACAACTTTAAGATGAAACGACAAAATTCCATATGTTGTACATTAAAAAAATGCCAATATGAGACGAATGCACATATGAGTAGGGATTGAGAAGGGGTAAGGAGTGTTTGGGACGGTAGATAAAGGAATCCTCACTCGCCTCTCATGGTTTCATGGTTAGCCACAGTAATACGTGTTACCGCATATCATTTCCATCCTATCAGGTGCAAACAACACCCAAACATTGTTTACCAGACAATCACAATCAAAACATACTACAACATTTGTACTGACCAACCTTCTTTTATATCTTGCTAAAATGAACGCACAAAAATACCTCTCTCTTTTAAATTATCTCTCCCACTTTTTTGATGTTTTCATGTTTTTTGGATGTATCCCTGCCCCTCCTACCCCTTACATTCTCTCGTCTCCTTTTTTTTTTCATCGTAAAATGTTCTTTACGTGCTCTGTAATAGCGCCATTAAAATTAAATGTCCATGAAATGTTATGCTAACTATTCGTTTATTAAAACGGTCAGTATTTTTTTTAATAAACACTTGTGTTGACTGAATGACTAGCTAGGTCACTAAGTCCAAGCGCTTGTTATTTTTAATTTTCTCTGTTATACAGCTCGCATTGATTCTAGCCAAACATTTGCTTTTGGCTGTTCTGTCCCGATCAAATTGAAATATTAAAATATTATGAGTGTTTGTTTATCGCAATGAGTGAACTCATACAAAAAATATATTGACCATTGCAAATAGATTTGAATATTTATTTGGAACGTGTTCGATCATATATATTAAGAGCATTAAACAATTAATTCAGTAGGAATTGAAAAAAAAATCTGTACTTTCTTCAATTATTTTAGTTATGAATGATTACAATCTTAACATTTAACTACTAGACTTAATTAAACTTTGATGAATGATTTATTTAAATATAATTTTAAATTTTATTTTTCCCAATTTATAATAATAATTTCCATAAATGGAGTTTCAACATCATGTAGAATTATTCATATGGTTTTGGTGCCTTAATTGGGAGACTGGTATTCCATTCCAAATAAATGCAATGTGTATGGTTTTGATTTTTCATATGTTGTTTTAACCATCTTTCTTCAGATAAAATTTAGATTCTAGCTCCAGGGATAGGCTTATATTAGTATTAGTAATATGTATATATATAAATTTCTGTCACTAACAGATTTGTTGATAGTGGAATATAGATGGTAGAATAATTCAAAGTTAATTATTAATATGTATTTACAAATATTAAAAATACCAACGACTTTCACTATCTTAGAAAAATAACAAAAAACTAGTGTAGATATAAAAATTCATCTAAAGGTCTGAAGGAGAAATAATTGTAACCTAAAATTAAGGAAACCACACCTCTAGTTATTTATTAAATGTCGTTGAGCTTCATATCATTGCCCAAGATTATACACCAAGTGTTTATTTATTAAATAGCTCGGTTAAAAATTTAAAATCTTGTCTTTATGTCTGTTCTAAGGCTTTCTTGACAAAGATATAGGGTTTGGAATCCCAGCTGGGTGGACTCAGAGGGATTTTCAACATTCTCTATCCATGGTAGTGCAAAAGCATTGCTTATAGAATTAGCCTTAAAAAACTTAATCGAATTATACCACGACATCAGTATTGAACCATAACATATGCGTTTCATCAACATTGTATGTACAGGATGAACCCTTCAGTGCTGGGCTAGAAACACAAAAACAACCAAAATGTTAATTTAAACTGACCTTAATATTGATTAACTTTATACATTTATATTCTAAAATTGAAAAATGACAAACCCGGTAGCTTTGGCCTTGCACGCAAATGCTTTAACTACTGAGATATCCAGGAATCGTCTATTGTACAGGGTAATTCTTCACTAATATTTTAAGGCAGAGTCTATTATGGATTTGCGTAAATCATCGTAATTGTACAAGTGGCAGCAATAAGCCAACTACCGAGTTGAAGGTGGTTGCGTTATCTGATAGCTCGTGATCTTAATACATCACACATTTGTAGCTGACGATTTCCGCACGTCCATCATAGACTCTGTCTTATAATATGAGTGAAGAATGACCCTGAACACGGGATGATTCCAGGATATCTCAGTGGTTAGAGCATTGGCTTACTAAGTCAATGGTCCCAGCTTCAATTTCCTTTTCTTGTTATCATTTTTCAATTTTCAGAATATGATTCTAGATACGACTAAATGCGTACTAACACATATATAATAGATTTGGCTACTTGATTCGTTATACATTTAGCTTAATTTTCTACAAATATAAATATCAAAAGTTTCTACATTGGATTTTTCATGGGCATCGTAAAATTTGAAAATAAATAATGGTTCTTATCTATATTAATAAAATGAGTAGTTTGTTTGTCTGCTACGAGCATTGCGCAATTCATACCTTGCTCAGAGGGCTGAAATTTAAAAATTAGTAGCCCCAGGCGCACTGTGCACCTTGAAGCCGGAATTTTAAAATTTTGATTTGGTTATTTTTAATTAATAAATAATGGGTTTGGGCCTCAGGCTACCCAAGAATTAAAGACATTAATATTAAAACTACATTCCCCGTAGTCATAAAATTAGAAACATTTGTTCTGGGTACCGCCGGTTATATCACTATAAGCTCCAATCAAATGCCATTATGATCATGAAAACTATTCAAGAACTTTTTGTATAGAGTTAAACTAGACGTATTGCTGCAAATTTATACTAACACTTATATAAAATAGGTGACCTGGTGGTCTAGGGGTAAGGTGTCAGACTTCTATGCTGGCGGCAGGGGTTCAATCCTCGGTCCCGGCAAAGATTTATCTGATTACCAAACCTCTGACAAGACATCTTGTGAATGTGGGGAATGCCAGGCCTCCACCGTGGTTCGGATTCCACGTTAAACTGTAGGTCCTTCATTTCATCTCACAATCACCCTACCATTACACATTAGCGTAAGTGCGTATAACCCGAATGGGTAGTAAGACGCGGTGCTAATAATAATAATATATAAAATAGCAGATTTTAAGCAATCTTGTAGGAAGTAGTGGAGTTTTTGCAAGGTCAATAATCTGATAGAAAGGTTATAAGGAAAACCAACATTATTGTGAGAGCCGTCGGCCCAAAACAATACCAAAATAAAAGCATTTAAGTTGGGTTGCTATCTTCCCTTGGCTTGGACCACACAGGGTACAGCCGCTAACGTTAGAGGAGGAAAGTTCCTGGCACATGTTTGATAATGAGAACCGATGGGAGTTTTTTTCTGGGTAATTTCAAAATTTCAGGTCATCTAACTAGAATAATGTTTATAACTTATTTAAAGGCTCCGTGCGTTAGCCACTCGGGTTGTCACTGCGGGTCTAATTCTTAGAATGCGATACTGGGTGGAATAATTAATAGTAATTCAATTAAATAATCTACAGTTTTGTCGTATACAATAGAGCTAAGAAAGTGATAGTTGTAACTTTCAATAAACTGGTTGACGGTCACTCTCACACTATTTAAAACGCGTGATGTGCAGTAAGTGAAATACCAGAAGCAAATCACGATACTAAATAGTAATTTAAATATAATATACTGTTTTATTAATTTAACCAACACAATGCATCCATTAAACAATCCCCACAAAACTATAAATTAAAGAGTACATATACATTTTGTGATAATCTCAGTTCATTTGTGAAGCCATTACGGTTATATACAGGATGGCCACAAAAAGAAAATGTGTTAGCTGGTGTCTTCTTATGCGCGTAGCAGTATTTACTGAAGCAGTATTTTATTTAGCTTGGCAATACAAATATTTGATATGAAAGTTACACTCACACAAAAACTGGCCTTAACTCGCATTATAATCCATCTCAAAATAAGTTTCCAAATGAACCCCATTAAAGAAATGGTATTTTTATAACCAAAAAATGTGTATATAATATTTTTTCTACGTCCATTATTGGTTAACATGTCTTTACTATACATTGCGATCCCTCGAGGGGTTTTTGAACTCTTAATTTGTAGTCTGCAGTGATTTACAAATGAAAGTGGGAGCACATATTACATAAATGTTCTCAGACACAAAAGACACTGAATGTAATAGACTTAGAAGTGACGCATTTCCCTTTTGACTGGCTTGATTCCCCCTCTCACCCCCCTGCCAAACCCTCCGCCACGTAAAGGAACACTCAAACTACAGTGTCTGTTGTTTGGTTAATGGAGAGAGAATATTGGCATCATATCTGCCCGCTGCAGGCTCTTGGTTCAAGCCCCTTGGGAAGCTGGTAAGGGGGTTGTTGAGAGGGTGAGGGGTAGTGACGTCACTTGACACGGTACATACAATATCTGAACTGTCTGTTGAGCTGACACGCTTCCACGCCAAGTTATTAGTGGCGGGCCTTGGGAGAGAGGTTCGGTTTAAACTGGCTTCAGTGAGATAACAAATAACCCTCCCCTATATCCCTTTAAAAATCTTTTTTGGAGCTTACCGACAGCTCATAGAGGTTGAAGGGGATGTGTTTTCAAGTTGGTAGCACTGGGGTTGGTTGTACTAAAAGGCGGAGTTAGTTAGGTTTTTGAATTATCTAAATTAGCGCTTTAAAAAGTATTTATTTGTTTATGGACCAGTTCAAACACTCACTTGAAAATTTCCACATATATGTTGGAAAGTGCATATTAAGTTTATTGTCCTACGTTAAATTTGTTAATTATGCTTTGTACAAATGCATAATTTCTACTTTCATTGTGCCCTTACCCATTTTGATGGTCACATGACTTAGTGTGTCTTTTTGCATTAGACTGGATTTTCAGTGACAGGGAGATCGGGGTTTGTGTCCTGATTCAGTGGTGGATTTAAAGTTGTTGTGCCCCTAGGCACAGTTATAATATTCCTCCCTTTTTTTCCACTCCAATTTATATCACCAAGGGCTTTAAGAAGTTTTGTAGTAAAGAGGTGTTGGGGAAGGGGGACGGAAGTTAGTATTCGAGAAAAGATTTCTACGAAAGATAACCAAACATGTACAGTACATGCCTTACAGTAGTTTGAGCTAACATTATGAAGAAAGGGAGACTGATGTCAGTTATAAACCGATTGATAATTACAGTTATTTAAAAATAAATATTGTCTTTCTGGCTTTGACCTGAACTATTTAGATTATGTTAGTAAATAATTGTTAAACGTAATTACAGAATAGTATAGCCAAAATAAAAATGTTATCCAAAATGTGCCGCTCCCTAAAGCCACCGCCCCTAGGCCGTGCCTACGCTTCTGTCCTGGTTGAGTGTAATACACCAAATAAATGAAGGCATCTTTCCTATACAGCTATACCTGCCACGTCTCTATTCAATTAGAGTAATTAGCGCATACGTAAAACCCGGATGAGTACTCAAAGGTGGTGGAAAATAATGGAATCATATCGTTTAAATAGTATAGTACACATTCCGACCCGTCATTATTTAGGAGTCGTTAAGAAGAATAGCTTTAGGTACGTGGATCAATTTTAAAAACTCTGTTATTTCACATAATTTATATGAAGATTTAAATATTTCTAGATAGTTATTATAGTTTTTGGCCTAATCTTTTAAAATGGTTTATGTTATATCAAATTTGTTTACGTATAATAGTAATAATAATAATAATAATAATAATAATAATAATAATAATAATAATCCTTGTCTAGTGTATGTCTTATATGTCATTTAACAGATACATTTGAAATACATAATGGGTTGAAACAAGGATATGATCGTCCGCATTACTTTTTAATCCATCCTTAGAATATTCTATTGGTGTAATGAAAGTGGTCGGGGAAGGGTTGACATTAAATGATACAATGCAAGTATTAGGATATACAGATGATTTAACTTTGTATGGTGATAGTAAGGAAGCTGTTACATAAATGCAGAAATATTATTAGAAGATGGTAAGGAAATATTATCTTTAGAAGTTAACGCTGTAAAGACTAAGTAAATAATACAAAAATAATATACTTGCCAAATTTGCTATTTTTGATTGCTTCGTAAAACTTTAAGTTCTGCACAACTCTTTGCTGGGAATTACATTCAATGCTGCACTGGTGATTAGTCTTGGTATTTACAAAAGTGTAATTTACTTTATCAAAAAACATTCAAAATAGTTCCATTTTCCATGAATGGATACAGATATTTAACCACATCCATTGGTATTGTTAAAAAAGAAAGAGCCTACTTTTTTCACAAAGATGTTTCAAGCCAAACATAGTTTTTTTTCCAAAAAGATCACATTCCTTGCAAATTTAACAAGTACAATTTACATATTATACCATTAACTCACGGGAACAAAGTTGATTTACAATTATATTACAGAGAAAGGCCAAAATAATATCAGATTATACTTAAGACAGTAACATCGAAATTTTTCTTATAGTCTGGATACTATTTTCTGACTGGTACTTTTATTACTCATTTCTACTTTCATTTATTTATGCTCCAATGGGTTTGTATGTATTCCACATTGGTTCCTTTTGAGAGATGATACCAATTTGAGCAAAGATTAGTGCAAGAGTAGTACAGTCTCAAGGAACATATTCATTTAAAACGGTGTTTTCCACAAAATTGTCAGTCGTTTAATCCTTCGATATCTTCATTAAAAACCTAAACCAATATCTTATATTTTGCAAAATATATTTGGGTCTAAGCAGAAAAAATCCTTTAGAAAATAAAAATATATTAAGTATTCTTGGACCAACAATGAAAATAATGTTATTATTATTATTATTATTATTATTACTATTATTATTCCTATCGTAATCATCATTAGTTTGTTGGTGCTAGCTTTGAGTGATTGTGTTTCTAACGAGCTCCGCATTGACACCAGTGATTGTACCGAGTGTGATTTTAGTGCTTTGGCCGGTTCTCAGGCCTGGTAAGTGATTCCACCAATATGATGTATGCTGAGGATATTTGTTTGAAGTGTAATAGAACATTCTTAGGTTACTAAATTATATCTAGGACTTGTAAATTTAGGTTTGATTTGGAGTGTCTGAAAATAAGTTATACTGAATACGAGTGTTTCACGAGTAACGGTGCTCTCCCCCTACAGATGGGATCCATGCTCTAAAATAGATAAGGACCTGATTGGGGGTATTAATAGCGTCAATAAATCTTCATCCACCCCCTCTTTTCTGGATAAACCTTCTTTAAAAATGTCCAGGTACCTCATGTATTGAGCACGATACGTCCTCATTTGAACGTGAATTTGTTATACTACTCAATGTTTAAATTTTCTGCTCACTATGGCTGAGGTTCTATCCAATCAGGTGTAGGAATTGGCGAATGACAATGCTGACCTAAAGACCCCGATTTTAAAGTTTGTAAGCCAAAGGACTTCTACTTTTCTAACTTTGGTGGGGACACATTGCTCCTTATCTTCAATATATTCCTATATCTCCAAAACTGACGTATTTTAATCTAATTCCTCTCAAGCTTCCCCAAAAGGTGGTTCAGACAGTATTAAAATATAAGAATCATTCCAAAACCATTATTCAACCACCAAACAAGTTTTCAACTATGGATAAAGGATTTATATTATTGTCAAATCATAAAAAAACACCTAATTACTACATATGCAAGGAGCCACTAATTTAATGCCCTGACTCATGTAATTTACTAATTAGAAGTAAGGTCAATACTAGCCTATGGACAGTCAACACGTTATTTAAAAAGAAAATATTGTCTGTTATTAGAGTTTTCCTGGAACTTTCTTCCCGGACATTAAGTCCTATCTGTCAAAAGAACTCCGACTAAAATGGTTGCTCTGTTTTTAATTTAAAATAAAGTTTAATTCTTATTCGTCCTTCCATATTTATGTAGAGGATAATGATCTTCCGTTGATAAGCAGCGCAGAAATCTAACCATATGAACCTGTACCTGAGAAAACATCATCTAAAAACGTCAGTGAATCTCTGGATATTAATTCTTGTGCCTTCTTCGTGACCATTCACGGAGGAGTGGAGGAGACCGCCAACTCTAGGTAATAAGAGAATACAAGTAACATTGTAATATATTATCAGAATGTTCGTGGTATTCAAATCAAATCTAATTAATTGCTTATTAATGTTTGTGTGCATGAATTTTCTATTATTAGTATACTATAAATTTCTCGTTCTATCAATTTTATTAATGGAAAGTACTTTCCTCTCAATTATAATGTTTATTGATTTGATGTACTTTATGATGAGAGTAATGTTTCAAGGGGAAGAGGTGATTTAATCTCTAATTCTTGTGTGGTCAGAAGACCGGGTTTATAAAATAATATTGAAAGGGTCTGGTTTGAAATATCCACCCTAGAGAAACAAAAGTTTTTGATTGGTATTTTATAACTCCCCCTCCCTCAAACATTAGTCGACCTCTTTTAGCACTGGTTAGCACCTGAACAAAGGAAAATAATAATAAAATACAAAATATTATTGTCATCATCATTATCATAATAATTATTATTTTTAATATTATTATTGTATATGTAGACTATTTATTCTAATTATAAAATGTGACAGCTGCAGATTACATGATTTGAAGTATGAGTATGTAAAAGTAGATATAGTTGATTTTTTAACTGAACTATAAAAAGGTTCTTCTTGTGAAAATTGAGCCTCTTTTACGGTCATAATAAAGGTTTATAAAACTTTAGGGGTAATCCAATCCAAGCGGGAACAGAGGGAAACAAATACTTATAAATATACATGGAATGACTTCAAGATATGAATTAATTTATCTATCATCATAGTTCTAATAATAATAATATAATAATATTTAGCATTGCGTCTTACTACCCGTTTGGGTTATACGCTTTAAGTATTAATTACGCTAATGGATTAGGAATTGGGAAGATTGAATTAGAGGAAGTGAACCAGCATTTTCGTGGAGGTCGAGTGGAAAAACATTTAGGAAAACCCACCCCCAGTTCACCCGACCGAGATTCTAACCTTGATCTCCCGCTGTCCTCAGCAGTCGAGCTAAACACAAGTGCGTTAGCCAACTACGCCACCGATTCGGGTATAATTTTAATAACAATATCAAAACATATTTTATGAATAATACATCTAAGTGGTCCATTTTTACCTCTTGAAACCGTTCGCATATATTTAAGGTTATGCGAACAATAATTTATAAGACACGTTAATAGACCATTGTAGGTTTTCTAACAGTAAACGCGTTAAGAATAGATTTGTATTTTGGAACCAAGTCAGACATTAATCACTCACAGAAGAAAACTACTCGACATCCATAATTCCATATCTTGAAAATGTTGGTTAGGAAAAGGTCATGCTTAAGGAAATACAAGCTGTTTTAAAGTTTGGTTTTCTTATTTATATTCAAGATACAGATCAGCTTAAGATTCTCTTTTAACATAAGGGATGCTATCTCTTAATTATTTGGTGGGCGAGGGATGAGGTTGTTTAGTAGGAAAGGATAGAACAAAACTATTTTTACTTTAATATTGTATTATAGCAATATAGTATTTTCCCAACAATTATAATTATTAGCACCACGTCTTACTACCCGTTCGGGTTGTACGCACTTACTCTAATGTGTAATGGTAGGGTGATTGTGAGATTAAATGGAAGACCTACAGTTTAACGTGGGATCCGAACCACGGTGGAGGCCTGGAATTCCACACATTCACAAGCTGTGATTAATACACGTCTTGTCAGAGGTGAAGGAAGGGTTTGGCAATCAGATAAATCTGTGCCCAGACCAAGGATTGAACCCCGGACCCACAGCACAGAAGTCCGACACCTTACACCTAGACCACCAGGTCACCTTTTTCCCAACAAACTTTTAAAACTTATAATACGAGAACGGACTTATTTATATAAGTCAAATACAACAAATTTACGTGAAAATTGCTCTAAACGTGGATTTTTAACGTTTTTTAATAAAACAGAGATTATTTTGTATGGGGCAGGGGGCGTGTCCCCATTTACCCCCTCTATAACTTATACTTAAAATTAATATACAAAATATCTGTCAGGGATAGTTACAATATTATTTGAAACTTTATTATTAACATGATAGCAATATGCATTTTTAGAATATTTTAATTGTATTGATGTGTATTGAAATATTTAACATCCCTCTATATTACATATGGTTATTTCTGAGTAGGCTACACATTTTTTTACATAAAATAAACAGTATAATTTGATTAAAATAATAACTTTGTTTGGATTGATCAAATTTACTAAAAACAAAATCCTTATTTTAAATCACTTAATGAGATTATAAATATATAAAACTCTTATATTTGATTTGTTTATAATATTACACCGAATACATAGGCAGTCCTCATAACGTGGAATAAGACACGGTGAAGTAGGGTTTTGCCTTTCATCAACCACGATTAACATAAATCTCGTGTGTCGAGGTGAGAATGCCAGGTATTTGGTTCCGAACATATGTGTAGGATCACATATGTCTCTCCTCATCCCTACGGAGAAATGTGATCGTGTGTAATCACACCTTGTTGAGATCACTAGTCAAATGCACACATACTTGACATTGCAGTGTATTACACTTACCTCTGCATTTATATGAAAATAACACTTTGTTATTAGATTTTACTCCTAAAATCTGTTGTCATGATTAAGTACGCATTAGAGAAAGTGTACTGATTATTAATGTCTTACGCTAGTATGGTAATTATTAGTTTGTCATGATTAAGTACGAATTAGAGAAAGTGTACTGATTATTAATGTCTTACGCTAGTATGGTAATTATTAGTTTGTCATGATTAAGTACGCATTAGAGACAGTGTACTGATTATTAATGTCTTACGCTACTATGGTAATTATTAGTACAGACACAGCAACAAAATCTTACTTCGTCATTTTGCTTTTTTAAAAGATGGAATAGAGCCAGTAAAAAAAAGTGTATTAATATGGGGATATATTTAGGGCCTTTAAATATATGGATCAGTGAAGGATGATTTATTTTTAAAAAATTTGGTCATAAAAAATAGCATGTGTAACGTAAAATCAGACAGAATAATTATTATAAATGGACTCAAGGAATATGTATAGCACTATAATGATTAATAAGAGGACTTAAATTAAAGTTATATTTTCAAAATGTAACTCAAGTCTCGTAAATTAAAGAGAAATGGGAACATTTAGAACCTTGTTCAGGGTACTGACTGGCTAATCCAATGGGAAGATACCGTTTAAAGACCTAAATGCAGATGAGAGGATGCCCCAACTATTTTGTTAGTACAAATTGTAAAAGTAAAAACCATAATATCTAGGGTTGAAAAATAATATTATAGGTTTAACAAAAACAAAAAAAGCTATCCAAATACACTTTACCAAATACTAAATAATTGTTTACAATATGTATCTTGAATTAGTCTTTCTAGCGTATGCAATAGCAAAAAAAAATATATATTGGAGTTGTAAAGGCTGCACTTGCATGCGTAGACTTAATGTCATGCTCGTATAGTCTAGTTTTATGGTGAAACGGTCTTGGCTAAAATCCTGAATTGTGTCTTGGGTATCCTGTTTTATAACTAAACCGTTTCTTACTCTCCCTGTGAGCAAATGAAGATTGCTTACTTATACTTTTAGTTCTATATTACTAATTTTTGCCTCTTAGTGCGTTGTCAAATGTGAAAATACCGGAGTGAAAAAAAACCAAACTATTAATTCAAAATATCAGCTAGGTTAAATAATTTTGAAGATATATATGTTTCTTGTATCTCTGTTTTTCAATACACTTTTTATATTTGATAAAGCCTAAGTATTAAATAAGCTCAAGAATATAAATAAGCACGCCTTCTATCAGGAGACTTTCAGGACTATAGTTAAAAGAAATCATAATTACAATACGATTTTAACTTTGTTTTTAACTATGAGAAGGGAGACGTATCAAAAACAAAAGACGAAACCATCACACACAAACACACACAAACAGATGATTCCTTTCCTAATCCGAAACTTCGTCTCGAGGGTGTCTTGAGTTTTGGCGGGAAATTGCAGCTGTGCTTTTCCTCCGGAAGCTCAAGTCACACTATATCTACTCTCCGCCATCCCTCCACCCAATCTCCTACTTTTCTACATCTTACCCCAGTCTTATTTCCACCCTACAATTCTGAAGAAAGCGGTGAATTTCTACTGAGGAATCTAATACTCTTACAACAAACCCCAAATCCGGAAAGGTTTTCTTGTCTTTTCTTTTTTCTTTTCGTCTGCGGTTTCTTTCTTCTTCCTCTTTCTCCCCTCCAGCACTCCAAGAAGCCTCTAACTTTCTTCCCTTGTGGCTCAATCCACGTGTAAACAAACCACCATAGTTTGGTAGATAAAGTAGGAACCACGTATACACCCTCAACAGTTTCCATTTCACACCCCAATCTCTCACGCCTTTTTTTAAAAACAAATTTAGGAAAATTAATATTAAATGTATATGAAAGTATTTAAACCTAGTGGTTCCTTTTCACATTTAGAGTTGTCAGAAAAAAATATGTTCCTTTTATATTTCACCGTTCCTTAATACCCGTTCGTGTTTTAAGCATATGGACTAGTTACGTGGAAGTGTCAGTGATGTGTTAGTTTAAATTTAGAGGAGGTGTACCCAAAACTGCTTAAAGAAACATTGGAGAAACACATAGAAAAAAATAATTAATTACATTATGATTAGGCCTACACCCCAGCAAGATTGGAACCCAGAACTTCACGTAATCAATTATACAGTAAATCAAGAGTTACGCCTTAGACTATTCGATCATTGAAGTAGTTAACTAAATGTTTTCCAGCTCCCTTTTCTCGTAAATATTGGCACACTTCCTCTTAGATCTATCTTGCTCATTTGTATCCCATTAGTGTAATTTAAAGTGCGTAAAATCCAGACTGGTGAAAAAATGATAAAGTAAATTTAATTTTAAAAACCATAAATTATTAGAATATTTTTTTTAAATTTATTCTTATTTTTCCTCTTGTTGTATATATTAATATTAAATCACAGTAACTCAATTCAGTGGCAGAATGGTATAAGGCGTCATTCTCGTGTTGGCCTGGTCTGCTAAAAGACGGGTAGATCAGGGATTCAACCCCAGTTGGGTCTACTGAGGGTGCTTATTCCTAGATGGTTTCCCACTCTCATTCCACGCAAATGAAGGTAGATTACACCTAAAATGCTTACTTCCTAATCCCCATCCTACTATAGTAATTAAAAGGTAAATCGCTGTAATAATAATTACATTGCATTGATAATATGTAGGCTACGATGACCAATCTAGTGCCTCTTGAAAATTGGTTGATTAAAATTTAATAATTTAAGCAGTTGTTTGCAACTATAATAATTCCTTAAAATTTTAAATGTTTACAACGGTAATTTTAATTAGATAAACCTTTAGAAAAGTAATTATTAAAGTGTTTTCAGTTATTTCTGCTTTATTGCAAATTATTTAGCTTAATAAAAGACATCAATTTAATTTGAACACCATGTTTATGTTTATAATCGGTTTTTATTAGTTGGCATTATGTAGAATTAATTCAATGTTATATCCGAAACTAAAAATAAAAAGTAACATTTCAATTCAAATTGATGTATGAGCAAAGTAGGACATTTGATAACATCTCATTAATATTACCGTAAACTACATTCCATTGCCGGTAATCGCAGATACGAGTCCCATCAGTACGAAAATGAGATTCAATACACTATTAATTAGTGGTATTATCATAATTGCCTAGTGGTATGCAAATAGGATGTTCAGTATTTTAAATGTTTCATGATAACGTTCCCCAGTATTTGTCTATTGGTTTGATAATCCCTAATAACTAATTATCATGTAAGTACCAAATTGGACCTTAATTGTATAGATTTTTGTGATAGTAACTGTTATTGATAATTTTTGGGTTAACCTTTCTTATAAAATAACTACACTAGGCAACCTGTTGCCCAATTTGTATAAGGTATTTATTTTATTTAGAAATATCAAAACAATTAGTTAACGAAAATAGTTATGCGTTTTTCTGTAATATGTTTGAAATTTTATTGCTAAAAACATTGCTTTACACTTTTTAAATTTAAAACATTCACTATCATGATTTGAAACAGCTCTTCGCGTTTTACTTCAATAGCTATCCGCATATTTACACAAATGGTTTAGGGATAAGGAAGCTATAAGTTAAAATAAAGTGTACCAGAATTGAAGGAGTTTACATACACAATGGGAAGAGACCATTGGGACGGGATTATAACATTAGAGTGGACCTGAGGGAGATGGAGTTTAATGAGGTGGACTGGATAAAACTCGCACCAGATAGGGATGGTTGACGTAATTTTGTGAGCGGTGCAATGAACTTTCGCGTTACTAGTGCCATAGAGTATCGAGGTACTAGAATGGGGATGGAGGAAGAAAATATTAATACAAAAACGTTTTAGTAAAGTCGGTTGTGATTTTAAACTCGACCTTTCTTTGATAAACGTATTTTTCTGTGGGTCTTCTGATTCAGGGTTTATGTCTTGACAATTATTATGGGAAAAAAGTTTCGTCCAAAAATATAATTTAGTATTTTATAGTTTATTAACTACTAATGTATTTAAAACAATGGTTTCATGTCTTAGTTAAAATAAGTTCCACATGCTATCCTAAGAATAAGTAGAGGCTTAATTAACATGCATTATATTTCACTAATCCATTTAATAAACTCAAATTACTTTTAATTAAAACTAGGCCTTTATTTTCAGAGATAAAGTGTAAAATTTATTTAATCTATTTACTTTTATTTACCTTATTTATAAACACTGTAAAAATGAAACTTATTATTAATGGCAATTTCAAAAATGATTTTTTTAAATGAAACTTAAAAAGTACAACCGGCAAAAAGCTAACAAAATTTAATATAACACAATGAAACAAAAATATAAATTTCATAGAAATTCTGAGTATCCCAAAGTAAAATTAAATGATATTATAAATTAAACTAAATCAACTGAAGATAGCAGACGGAGAAAAAGAGAGTGAAAAAAAATATCTCAGAATGGAAATAGATTTCAGCACATAACGTAAATAAAGATGAGCCCTCCTCTAACCCCTGTACCCAATAAAATGGCCAGAAGGGTCATGCGTTCAATTTGCCGTGTGCTTTTGGCCCGATGCCAGGTCATGCCATATCCGACTCCCCTAAAAAAAACCTTCCCTCCTTGGTAAAATTGCAGCTCCCACTTCCCGTGTATCCCCCTCAGCCTCTAGCAACTAAACCACCCTCAAATAACCCCAGTGCCGCTCGATACCTAGACCGATTATCCACGGACATGCAGATTGGTAGAGACTAGAAGGGACGGTGAACGGGGGTCTGTGGAGACCCAAAGCCGTATAGTTGAACCAATCATTTGCTGGCTTCCTTGGCGTCTTTTACTCCGCGGAGTTTAGAGAACCCACCTACAAGGACGGACCTTTTTTTTTTTATCCATATCTCTTTTTATTTTTTTCAAACAAACTTCCACAGAGAAGTAAGGTGGGAAAAAAAAAAAATTCAACTCTAGTAAACTTTTATTTAAGATCAGTTTAAATTCAAATTCAAGTCTTGAAGTGGGATATTTCAGTAAAGTACGTAAATATGTATTCATAACGAAAACATCACTGAATAATTCAATTACAATTATTGTGATAGGTGGTATTTAAATGTATCCTTTGACTGACACAAACTAATTATAATAGAAGAAGAATTTTCAGAATGCCCGCCTTAATGGCCGAACCGTTTAAGATGTCACTCGTGTTAGATTAACCTTCTGATGATAGGGATTTAGGGGTTCGAGTCCCATCCATGTATACTGAGGATGGTACATTTACTCTAAATTTTACAAACCTCATCCCGACACTAATATTATAATTCTGTATGGTTAAACCATATGGGAAATATTAAGACACTTATATTATTAGCGAAAACATTGATAAATTTAAGAAGTGTTTATCTAAATCTAGACATGGACAGACGCTATTAAACACCGGTTAAGTGAATAAAAGGTAGTAAGGACCTGTTAGTATTTACTAGGTAATATCTATTGCGTGTCTGGGCTACATCAACTCTAACCCATTAGTGGAAAGATCAGGCAGTATTAATGTAGGCCTTCCGTTGCCCAGGGGACACCCGAATATACCAATCGTACATCCTTTCCGTAGAGGCCCTTTCTATGTTCCGATGGGGTGAGGGGATGATAATAGTGAGTATAAGAGTGATAGAACCAGTGGAAACAATTAAAAACTTAAGACAAACTAACCAAAACCCTGGTGACCGTTGAGGTAATTACTTGTTTAGTACAATAAATATATTTGACTTTCAATCAAACGTTCTAAGCAAATTAGATTAAGTAATTAAAGAAATTGTAATTATATCTATCACTAAGCCTTTATTATTAAATATCATCATAATAATCATTAATATTATTTAAAAAACAATTAATGATTGAGAAAAAAGATAACCATTTGAAAAAATACGCAAGATACAAGCCGTAAATTGAACCCGGGACTCCTAGACTCGTAGCAAAGTTAACTGACTACTGCACCATGGGGATGGTTAGCCTTGAAATATGATTGAAGAATTAATTACCCTGAGCATGGGGATAGCTCAGTGGTAAAATATTAGCATGCTAAGTAATCATATCCCCCGGTTTAATTCCCTTGTCTAGGTGAAATTTTGCAATTTATTCAAGTTATTTTCCTAGGATTAAAATTAAGATGCAATAACTTGCTTTCAAGTGTCCTAAACTAAGTTAAGTTTGATTATAAGTAAAATGCTTCCGTGGTCTAGTGATCAGAGTTCATGTGTGGTTACAGATCCAATGATCCCAGGTTTGATGCCTAGCGCTTGCTAAAATTTATCTGTTGGGCAGTGAGCCTGGAACGGAGACAAGTTAAACCTCATGAGGACAAATGAGGAATATATCGACCAAAAGAACAAGCAGCTCTGGCATAGAAAACAATGACTAGTAACCGGAGGGCTCATGCTGACAGCACGACACCCTCTATCCACGAATGTTGGCACTATTATCGATAGTGGTTATATTAATAACATAGTTTAGTATAGTAAACATTTTATGGGGATTTAAAACGAAAAATTAGGAATCCTACAAAACAATTATTATAAGGATATTAAAGCATAAGGGAAAGTACCCAAATATCGTCCCCTTTTTTGTTTATTTGAATTTCAGAGAAATTATGGAAACAATTTTTTTTACTAATAAATTATATTTTAATAATAATGTATTTATAATTTCTTGAACTTGAATTGAAAAAAAAAAATAGTTGTATGTTTTTTATATTTTTAGAAATAGGTACGAAGAACGATATTAGGGTTATAGTGCTCCTAATATCACCCCCTCTTTCAACCCCCACAAAATGTCAAGAAATATCACCAATAACTAACATAATCAAGTAATACTTTGTTTATTTAGCTATGCAAATATTAAAATAGATTCATAATGCTATCCATAAAAACAAATCTCACAAATAAATGTTCTTCTATTTCTGTTACAGCTGCAACATGCAGTGTGACCCCACCGACGACACTATGTACACTGAACCCATTTCTCACCATGTTTGTCATTGGAGAACCATTTATCACACACCAAACACTGAGCATCATTTTCACTGTCTTCATCATCCGTTTCTACAAAACTCAGGTGGTCATCTTCGTCTTCTGACGATGACGAGGAAATCGTGCTCCGTTTATCGCAACATTTCTGTGGTCCTAGCTTACCTCTCTTTCCTCGCTTAGCTCTCTGAGAAGTTGACGAATTTGGTAGCGTAGTCCCAGATTTATTTTGTAATGAAAATTTTATTTTCTTTCCTATCTCTCGCTTCTTTTTTTCATTGGCTTCTTTTTGAGCACGATCATCCATTACTTCGTTTTTGTGTGGTGATCCTGTCACAAGAACTGCAGCACCCTGGCGAGAAATATGGTCAGTTGTTTGTTATTTTGTATTGTTAGAATTGGATGTATTTCTGCTGGTAAAGTGAAAGGAGGGTCACCGTTGTTGTTCTCTTTTCCCTGTAGATCTTCTGAAATAAATTCATGATCTTGGAAAATTTTTCTATTCATGGTTAACAAGCCAGTTTTCCGGAATCCATTTACTGCTACTTCTACTTTAGTGGATTTTACATAAGCTTTCCCCATTAGATTATCAATTTGATAGCTTGTTACTACTCGGCCAGGGTTGTTTTTAAGCCAATTCTCAATTTATTGGGAGTAAAATGTTTTGAACGGATTCATGAAAGCCACATCTAATGGTTGCATACGGTGTGTACAGTGAGGTGGTAGGCACACAATTGCCACTCGGTTATCTCGAGCCATATTTATAACGTCTGGATTTCTAACATGTGTGTAATGCCCATCTATTACAAGAACCACCGTGTCTGTAAGTGAAGGTTTCATAGTAGCAATGAAATGTGTGAACCACTTGGTAAAACTGTCCACTTGTATCCATCCAGTCATGTGAGTGGCACCAAATATTCCAGGGGGAGCTCCATCTAGTAGCTCTTTCTTCATATTATTGCGAGGAAACACCATTAACGGGGGAACAAACACTCCAGAGGCACTCATACATGTGACTACTGTCACAAGAGCACCCCTTTCCGCGGATGATAATGATGACACTTGTCTCTTACCCTTCAATGCCACAACTTTGCTTGTTTTGTGTTGAACGACATTGAGTCCAGTTTCATCAACATTGAATAACCTATTTGGTGAGAAATTAATTTTTTGCATTTCGGGTTCAAATACATCAAAAAACTTTGATACTTATTCGGGCGTGAAGCCCTTCACTCTGGAAAAACTGGTTGGTTGAGGCTTTCGAAGAGTTAAATGAGGATGTCTTTTAAGGAATTGTGAAAGCCATTTCTTTCCTCCTGCCTATTTTTCGTTAGAAAATGGTGTGTGACAATTTGTTTTTCATGGCTAGTTGGAATGCCATGCGCCTTATGTCCCTTGTCGTTAAGCCAAAGAAATGTTTCTCCACAATTAAACAATATTTCACCAACTCATCTTCAAGCTCTTCAGGAAGAACAGGCTTCCTGCCTAAACTACCTTTAACAATTTCTTCAATACTTTCTTCTTTACTTTTCACATAATCTTTGAGTGTAGATCTAGGCACATTATAAGATTTTGACGCTTTCTTTAAACCCATTTCTTTTTTTATAACTGCTGCAACAGCGGCACTCATGTTGCTTGGATCCCAGGTTTTACGTTTCTTAATATTTTCTGAAGACATCTGCAATATAAAGGGAAAGGAATATTAAAAATATTGTAATTTAATTGGGATCTTAATATCGTCTCCTGGGCGAAATTAGGAACTAGCTAGGGGACGATAATGTGCATCTAAACACACTTCAATATGGTGGCCTTACTGTTAAAACAAATAAAGATAATTCACTATTGGTTAAACAAAGATGAGCAATGTTCCCCACACTCTGTGATCAGGGTGAGTGAGAAAGTAGAAAACATACCTTAGCTTAGTTGGCTGTTGATCAAATTAATGTTATCCAAAACTCTGATACTGTGATTTCAAAAAACTAATACAACGAAACACTTGCGCTTCTTGCAACTGCACTATTCTCACACAACATGGCTGTTTTAGCTCTCGGTACAACTTCCACTAGCTACCGGTAGGTTACAGCACTTAACAGACCAAGAATGATGGAGGACGAAATTAGGAGAGGGGACGATATTCGGGTACTTCCCTAAATATTGTTTGCTCAAATTTAGTTTGTATTTTTTGTTCATCAATATTTCTCACATACATTCGTTTCTTAATTTGGAATACAATTAACATATATTTGGAACTTTTTGTGGCTTTTCATTGAAAAGTAAAAGTTAATATTAAAAATTAATCAAATTATGAAGTCAAAAATTAGGATTATCTAAATAAAGAATGATAAATATATAGGAATAACAAAAATATAATTACAAATCTGTTTCTATAATTTTTTAAAACTTTTTTTTTTAGTTGAAATGAAATCTGCTCATATATCATGAACACATTAAACCGGGTAGTATGGATGATATAAACCTCAGGTAAATATTTGTCTACTTATAAAATACAACGAGAAACCTATTTAAAACACAATCATGAGTGAAGAAATAAAATATTAAAAGGAACAATCTATATCAAGCATGTCAAACTAGTTTGATTATAAAGGGAATATTAAACATTGAAAATATTCAGAGAGCTGTATCTAAAAATGTTCAACATATTCTCCATCATAGATTAAAACAAATCAATTTTAAAATCCTTATCATTACAAAAATAAAATCATTATCATATGCACCATATTGGGACTTAACCAATTTTAATTTTTCCCTAAAATATGAAACTTTTTCTTGGCAATAATTGTGTTAGTTAATATTACGCTCTAAGTCTTGTGTTGAGCTCACGTTCATTTGATTATGAATTACCGTCCGTAAGCCATGATCTCTTAACTGTTTAGTCAAGTTTCGTTCAAAAAAAAAAAAGACCATTAATACACTTGTGGTCTGCCAATTATTGCATATAT